>JBBPSJ010000034.1:0-265005 GCA_038093535.1 Boletus reticulatus
CTAACCTAACCTAACCCCCCCTAACCTAACCTGATCTTCGTTGCAACACTCCTCGCTTCGCTCGTCGTGTCGCGCCCCCTCCTAACCTACTAACCCTCTGACCCTCTGACCCTCTGACCCTCTGACCTTCTGACCCTCTGACCCTCTGACCTTCTGACCCTCTGACCCTCTGACCTTCTGACCCTCTGACCCTCTGACCCTTTGACCTTCTGACCCTCTGACCCTCTGACCCTCTGACCTTCTGACCCTCTGACCCTCTGACCCTCTGACCCTTTGACCTTCTGACAATCTGACCCTCTGACCCTCTGACAATCTGACCCTTTGACCTTCTGACCCTCTGACCCTCTGATTTTCTGACCCTCTGACAATCTGACCATCTGACCTCCTGACCTTCTGACCATCTGACCTACCATCTGACCCTCTGACAATCTGACCATCTGATCATTTATGGGGCCCTACAAGGCAACTCATATGGTTAGAGTCTCTGCCGGCCGCATTGCTCATCTTTCCATCCCTCGTCACAATGAACATCTCCCCGCTCCGGAACTGGATCCCTCGCTGCCGGTCCCCGTTCCTTAGCTGCGTTCGTAAGAATTGAGACACTCGAGTGGAAACCCCAGCTGTGATGAATAGGACATGAAGGACGTTGTCCCAAAGTCTCTCGCACTTTCCAAGCAGCGATTTGACCTGCGGGATGTCCCAGCAAAGCTTCCCCTCGAAGTCCAGGCTTGCAAGTTTGTAAACGCCCACCAAGTGATAGAACATGTGCCGCCGTTTTTCGCTGAAGGGCTTTTCGTCCAAAAAGCTGTAACCCCGCGTGTCGTTCGAAAGGTCATCGACTGCAGGGAGTCCTTCTGGCACGACCCGCTTGCACTGCACAATGTGGTCGTATGCCATCCAAATCCCGCTGATTGTCTGCTTCAGCCCTTCTCGAAGCTTGTCCAGTGACATCGTCTGAGTTCCGACTGTGAATGATCGGTAGTCCGAGGCTATCGTAACCTTGGGGTCCTTCATCTCTGAGAACACCAGTGACGAGGCGTATTCTGATAGCTCCGTCACCATGTTGAACGGGGTCGACTTTCCCAACTTCAACGCCAAGGAATGTAGCTTTCTCACCCGCCTGCGACGGCCAGTTAGCTTGGGTCTTTGCCTTTGCGAACGATCTGACTCACTTGATCAACTCCTCCTCTACTGTGAAGTCCTCGACAAACGCCTGAAGCAGTGTCGTCTGTCGCATCAGATACTTCAACTTCGCCAAGTCTGGAGTGAGCGCAGAAGGCCCATAGAAGTTACCGTCTCTCCGAAGGGCCTTTAGCCAAATCCACTGCTGAATGACATCCTTCCAACGCTCTCCACCCTGGGCAGACACAATGCTCCACAGGAAGCTTTGGCAGCACGATGTTGCCACGCTTGAGCGATTCCTCTTCAGTGCATCTTCGAGCGCTCGAATAGACGACCTCTGTTCCCCGGACAGGATGAAGCGGAACCCTTCTGTGCTCGACGTGTCAGATGCAGACCGGAGGATCGCTGCTAGCATTTCCTTCGTGAAGGCCTGGTACTCCTCATTGGAGTCTGGAATTGTTTTCCAGTGCTTCGCCCTGTAGTCACCGACCTCGGTCAGAAAGTACCACAAGGTATGCCACCGTGGGCAACACTCACCCTTCGCTTGGTATGTCCTCGCCGTGAATCAGCAGCTTAAGTACCGTCAGCTTGCTCGCACGGCCGTTGAGCGCTTCCCGACCGATTCTGAACAGCTCGTCGACCGCTTTGTCTAGACCAGGAAAAACGCCACCAAGCTCGTTGTTTTCACGCCTTCCCTTGAGCGCAAGGGCTCTCTCGCGGAGCGTCCTGCTGGCCCTGACTTCAGGCAAGTATGCCGCCCACCCCGTTACTCTCAACAGCGCTGGGGGGGTCCGGTCCTTGTCAGTGGCGATCGCTGCCTCCCCAGCTGTACCCGACGAGGCCCCAACTTGCTTGAGGGCCTGTTGCAAAGCCAACTCCTCGCCTACTTTCAACCCCTCTTCGACCTCAAAGTATACTTTCCCCACAGCTTGGAACAGTACCTGGACCTTACAAACTTCATATGTGAACGGCTGGAGTGGCCCGCGGTTGTGAGTTGTCCGTTCATGTTTTTTCACCACGTCTTCGCTTTTCACGGCGTATCGACACCCCTCAAATCGGCACGCAAAGCCCTTCTCGGGAGAAGGCAGCCCCTGCACGGCGGGCCCTCCTGGTCTGGGAAGAGGTACTTCCTCCGGAATCCTGTACACGTCACGGTGCTCGGCAAAGGCCTGCAGCTCCCGGGTAGCCTCGGGAGAAATTGATGCCTTGTGCTGGTTTTTGCAGTGGCCCTTGGCCATGTCGGAGGTCAGGCAGACCCCACACATACGGCAGATGAAGACGGCCAGCCCACGGTGGAACCACACGCCAAGAGCGTCGAGCACAGGACCCCCTTCGAGGTAGTTGACGTTCGGATCAAGGACCACCCTATTCTCGCATACTAAGTCAGACCGAGAGCACGTCAGCAAGCTGCATACTCTAATCTCGCAGTCGCTTACAGTTCTCCTTTGCGCCATTCGGAAGCTTCCCGCCAGGAATATTGGCACCTGAGTCTTTCAACCACCAGAGGATCAGCACCATGTTCAAACACTGGCTTAACCAGCAACTCACCAGTTTTCCCTGGACCATCCGGCACCATAACACTGGCCGCTGGAGCTGGCTCTCCCCGAACCTCTATAGCTACGTAGATTCGCATCAGATGAGTGTGCACCAGGGGTATGTGAGTGCTCACCTGCTGGCCCCTCGAATATGACGGTGCCGTCGGGCACATCGTGAACCTCTCGAGCGTGCTTCTTCCCTCGGTCCCTCCTGTTCACCGAGATTGAACACTGGGGGAAGGGGCAAAAAAGCTTCCCACCCTCCAAGCGGAAACGAAGCATCATACCCCCTACCTGAAAAGAGACAGGGGTGACGTGGTAGTTCCAGCTGTGCTTTCTTCCAGGCGGTTTGTTAGGCGCGAGGCAACCGGGCACTGGACACAGAGGAGTAGCAGGTAGGGACATTGTTTCCAGCAGTACGGAATGCAAGGCAGAAAAGGCGACTGAGGCGTAAAGAGCTTTCGAGAAAGTGGGCTTCTGGCTTCCCTCCTTTGCCCTTTTATTGCTCGCCCCAGCGCCATCTAGCTCTAGACTCCCCCCCTAGGTTCGAAATAGTACCCTTCCTTGGCTCTACTACTGAATATGGGAGAGCCGGTATTGGTTGCGAAGGGGATGTAGCAGTACTCTTCCTTCCTTGTGCCAGTTCTGCCAGTCACTACCCGTCAATTGCAGTTCTGGCAGTATCGGCCACATGCCATCACCTCGCATGTCTGCCCTTCGTCGACATTCTTACAGTCTTGCATCTGAACTTATCGACGACTCTTTGTTCGCCAAGGAAAAGCTTCTTGTGACCTAACTACTGTCAACCAGGGCTGCTGCCATCAAGCTGTGTTGTACATAAGACCACTCTACCCTGTGATCAAATCTAATTTACAGTAGGAATGGAAACACGGCGAGGAACACCAGCGCCACAAAGGTAGTAGATTGCGGCAGGAACAGGGACAGTACGGCATCATTGACAAACGCCTGAAAAAAAAAAGAAAAAAAAAAAAACACAGAACGGTTAAAGAAAGAAGACAGACAAAAGAAACAGAGGGAATGTAGTGCAGAACGATAGGTAAAAAGGACAGAAAGGAACTGGATGGGGATAGAAACTGAGGGAAGAAGAGGATGGCAAGACATACTGACCACAATGGAAACATTTCGAATGGGGACACGGGGACACGGGGACGCGGGGACGCAGGGACGCAGGGACGCGGGGACGCAGGGACTCAGGGACGCGGGGAGGGGGACAGAGCGAGAGACATGAGACGGGGACGGGGACAGGGACGGGGACGCGGGGACAGAGGGATGAAGACGCAGAGAGACGGGGACACGGGGACAGGCGGACGGACGTACTCATGGGTAGAGTTGGCACGACGGGGACGGGGACAGTGGCGGTGACAGGGCGAGACGGGGACGCGGGGACAGCATTAACCCAAAAAAGGAAGTCGGGGACGGGGACGGCGTAGGGGGGCGGAGTCGAGGACACATATGGGTAGGGAAGACAAACGTACCTTGAGTCGATTTCACGCTGACTTGCAGAACTCCAACATGGTAGTCTGAGAAAAGAGTGGGATGTTGGGCGCCGCGTGCGGGCAGGCCTGGAGTGACACACGTGTCGAATTGCTACCTAGTTGACCACGATCAACCCAGCATGTCCAAAGGCGCAGGATGAACCATGCTCAGTGCTCACGATGTTCACTATTTCCACCTATCAACATGCGTTGATATCTACGAGGGCGGGTCTGTTCGGTCATCGAACTAGAATGAAGCACCGCTCGGAGATGAGGTAGAAGGACCGACGATGACGGGCTATGGGAACTTGTCCGAACGGAGCACCAGACGCGAAGCTGCCGATGTCGGTGTGTCTGTGGCCGGCTGCGAAAGCGTATGCGCAGGGATGGCTGTATGTGTCGTACAGTCGAGGACGGTCCGCGAGGAAGGAGTGTACGTCATGTCATATGAAATAGGCACGCTATGCAACCGTGTGGACGCGAATAGCGGATGCATGTGGAGCGAGGTTGAGTTCTGCGGAATCTTGAGTTCTGCGCTGCCTGCATCTGATGAATGGATTTGGTGGATCAGTGATAGCAGGCGAATCTCCGCGAGTCTGACGTACGAGAATGCATGGATCCTACTGACGACATGCTACCTTGCCAAGGTGGATTATGTCAACGACGACCGCCGCTCATATCGCACATGGTGCGAAGAGCTGCCAGCCGATGATCCAGGACGTGCAGATCCAGGGCAGAGTGATGAGGTCGAGTTGGTCCGAGACGACGGGCCAAAGGATACGGATGGCATCATGGAAGGAGTGTGTGGTATGGCGTAGTGCGCGACTTTACCCACGAAATTAGCAAAGCCCAACACGATGGATGCATGTAAACACGCACGATGTTCAGAAGACTTATAACTGGCACGGCGGTACAATGGTGCCCGTTCCACCTTGGACGAGGATGTCCCATACCTCACTTCGCCAGAAGAGCCGGGTCCTTGTGCGGCCGAGTCGTTGTACCGCAATGGCGAAGGATTGGTAGTTCGAGCAGAGTAACTGTTGCTACGCTTGGTCTTCAAGCACGGTGGGGAAGTGGGACCACCAGAGCTCGGGGTCGCGTAGATATAGTTTGGCGTTGGTTGGGAGCGAGAGCGAGAGACTTTGAAGACTGTTCGCGGGAAGGAGAGCTGTCGCGAGAATGTCCGCGAAAGACGTAGCGCAGGTAGGAAGTCATGGAATTTCGTTATGTGAGTCGTGAACGAAAGATCGTATACCATGGAACGGGGTCTGAATCCACTGGGTGGGAGACGGTTAAGCCCTGGGTGGTAGTGTCGAACTGTTGTATACGCGTGGTAGGAAGATTCCAGGGCGCGATGAACTGTTGGATGGTTAGGAGGTCAGGGTCTCGCGCCAAAGATGTGACACGGGTAAGATTGGCGTTTGGCGGTCTGATCAATTATCGACCCATTATCGCATCTTCGATTTGTCCGGAGGGTCCGTGCGGTCGATAAGCAGCAACGTGGAGCTGGCTGGGGTAAACATGAAGCAGGCTGTGGCGAGCGTGATTGAATCGGCTTTTTGTGGAGGCTTGACGTGTTTCTGGGAGGATGCGATCGAGCTGTGCGGATTCTCACGTAGGACGTCGTTTGGTGCCCTCATGAACCACGGTGGGTCAGCTCCATTCCTCTAACGTGCGTTTCAAAGCCGTTCCTTCAAGATACAGATCAGAATCGTCGGTGTAATAGTTAGGCCGTGTACTTACCGATCGTCAAGCAGTCAAGTACTAGCATCGCACTCCTTGCAATGGTCAAAACGACTCGGAGTCGCAGAACTTATCAAGATACATTTCTTACTACTAGTGTCGACGACGAAGCCATTAGTATCCCAACGCGAGCTCCTGATCTCATGACAGCTCTTGTGAGCCGATTTCGCGTCTTCATATTCCAAACGTATCCTCACACAATCCATCGTCCAGCAGCTCCTCCCTCATCTTGTTCAACCTGATGGCCCGTCTCTTCCTTCCCCAGTTTAACCACTGTCTCAACACGTCGTTCCTTCGATCCCCCGACTGCGAAGCAAGGCTGTTCTGTCTTTGATCAATCCGGTGCTGGTGAATCGTGATCAGCTTTCCTCAGGTATACAATTACATACACGAAATACAACAGAATGATAGTAGTTGTTTCAACAACCCTCCAATCGTCGTGCTCTTGGAGTCCAGATTACAGTAATATTGAATACATGCCCGCTGTAACTCGACACAGTTCTGAGATCAAAACAAATGCAACGAATCATAAGATATCGTGAGGGCTGGTGTGGATATATCATTTGTGATATGATCCTATAACATAAACGTAAACGACACAGACGTATAACGAAAGAATGGGTCACAAATGAAACAGATGGATACGAACATATGGATTATTTAAACTGAGGCTCGATGATTGACACACGCTTGAGGTTTTCCGAGGACGAGGGGTCGTCGGCCCCAAACTCGACCGTTTTCTCAACGGTAATTTCGAGCTAGTTCAAGGATCGGACTTGAGTATATGTAGATCAAGAAGCAACTGATCCAATACCATACCTTGGTAGGTGTAGGGTGCTCGTTTCGTGTCTAGATAAACGGTAGGGTTGGACCGCACGGTAATGACGCGGATCGACTCACCGAGAACTTTCCTGTCGTTCTCCGTGGTATACTAGAGAATCGAGGGAATCCTGCAGGGAACTCCGCGGAGGCACCACGCTGTCGTTGGTGTTGAAGGTGTTTACGTGTGTTCAGTCTGGTTGGTGGGTGTGGGTGGTACACTACGACATGACGAGCAATTTCGAGACTCACGTAGCAAGCAACGAGTTTGCGTACACTGTAGAAACGTCATCAGCAATGGATCAGAGCTCGAAACGAGAAAAATGTCCGCGTACACTTGCTAATGAAAAAATGCAGTCCCATGAAAACGAGATTGTTAGGCATGGTGAGCCACTTTGACGACGGTCAGAACATAGAGAAAATCGGGCCAGTCTGTGCTCACACAAATCATAGATACAATTGTCGCAGCACTTGGGAAAGGATTTGAGCGAGGTAGAGGACCACATAATTAGTAATTCACCTTGTCAACAAATTGGTCTCGAATGTATATAGAACCACTGCACCGATGACGCGATCTAAGCTGCAGGGCATTAGCGTCAGTAACCAAGCTCTCCGAGTGTTACGCATGCTTACCTCGTCGACGCCCTCTTATCATTCTGGAGGGTCTGAAGCGAATGAGTCAAGAATCCCGTGACCAGAATGTCTACCAGGCATGACATCGCCAGGCCAAGAGTAAACACCCACTATCACGAGGATGATTTGTAAGATCTAGACAATCAATACATTCCATAACTTACTCGGAATTCTGCCTTAAATGCCGTGAAAGTTTTCTTGTGGATCCTAGCATGTTGGGTTCAGACTAGACCACGGGTGATCAAGCAAGATATGCCTCACATTTCTATTGTCGTTACTGTAAGATTGAACGAATTTGATGAACGTCTAGCGAGGTATGATTCAATCCCCTTACCTGTCGCGCAACCTGTTTCATCCGGATCAACGATATGTCGATGGAAAGAAACGTGAAAACCTACAGAGACGAAAGAACGCCAATACCAACTTTGACAAATTGCAGTCAGTTGTGATCCCAAGTCGCAGAAGTGGGCGCCTACAATTAATGCCGTGAATCGCCATTGATTTCGGCTCACTTGAATGCATGCTTAAGCACTTTGTTGGGCTAGGCCAAGAAAGCGTTACGTACGTTTGTGGATTCGATGGGAGAAAAAACTGCGAAGGGATATCAACAAACTAACAAGGCAGAGTGTGGCAAGCTATTACCAGTGTACGATGAACGTCAGGATCGCCTGGAGCGAGTTGATAGGCCCTTGTACGAAATAATAGAGGATGATGCTCACGGTAGTTATGACCGTCAACTGCGACGTGGAGATTAAGCAAGAAGGCAAGAGAGATGAGGATTCACGCACTGCTAGTGGGCTAAACGATGTTCGTTTCACGGGTAGCAGAGTGGAACACCAAAGTCGCAAACGTACGTTGGGATTGTGTCTATTTTCGTCACATCGCCGTAATTCGTGATTAAGTAAATCCAGATTGATGCATAAACCAGTAGGCTGTGGGTGGTATCAAGTGTCCTAACGGAAGAGAGTTTGAGCGCTGGCCCACGTAGCGACTACGGAACGACCGGGACCTACCAAACCGCGCCAACCTAATCGTGGTGTGAGACCATGGGCGTTGAGCAGGACCATTCGAGGCGACTCACTATAGATTTAATCCTGGCGGAATCCCGAGGGAAGAGTTTGAGGTAGAGGAGGGTCTGTACGATAACGACCCCTGACAAGCTAGAGTGTGGCAAGGTTGGTCATGTCAGTGAATCGACACAACTCGAACGCTAATCGCTACTCACGCTGCAGCAGAAAAACCGCCGAGTAGAAGGGCACCGAACGTTGTATCCACTTGGACGACAGATGTCATGTTAGCGCCTGTGCGACGGGCGGAAAGGGCGGGTACGCAAGTCGTAAAATGAAGAGGAGGAAGACAGAGGAGGATGAGGGTGGGAAGGAGATGGAATCCCAACGTTTTGTGGTGAAGAGCGCTCGGAATATTTATTGCCGTCCTTGATCGAGGTGAGACACACTCCGATCTGCAGTGCCCGCTAGTCCGCAAGGATTTGTTTCAGTGTAGACGGGAATGTCAGAAACACTGGTCAAATCATCCTGTGATAGTCGTCGTCACGGTGTAGCTGGATCATTTGATAGGAACGCCGTGCTTCGCCGGTTCAGATAGACTGACATACCATGTGTTTCGATCCGTCACGTTTGTGCCTGTGTTGTTGTTAGAGTGACCATAGACACCTGCCATCTGCCAATACAAGGGCACACAATGACAGGTCCGAACCGAGCTGAGGACTCTTGCAATTGAAGCTTGAATAATTACAGTAATGCCCAATTATACTTCGCGTACTGGACTTGTTCTACTTGTGTACTACTTCGGCTCGCCCGCTTCAGAAGCTACGTCGTGATAGGCAGTGACGTTTCCCCCGCAGTGCTCGCGGATGCGACACGATCATACCGGTGAGTCGCCAACAAGTCCCTGCGTGCCAATCGGTGAATCCCAGCGTGACGTCGACGTTCAATCGGGCGTTGACTGAAGATTGAATGTAAGCAGCATGCCAGTAGAGACTAAGTTACTTAGTATACATATGTTCACGATCATCTCGTGCTCTGAGTCGGGTCGTAATCCCGTAACCGATGGTGTCCTGCCACTGCCCGTGTCATGCAACGATGACGAAAGGCGCAGCTGGATTTTCGTTCTACATATTCAGGTCCCAGGATTGTTAGCACGCAATACTTAAGGTACCCATTTGTCCTGTTATTCAGCTGAAGGCGCGTCGTGGCAAGATGGAGTTGCATTTGACTCCATTCCCAATCCAGTGGTAGCTCTTCCGAAATTCGAATGGTGACTGGCCATACGTGACAACACTTCGCGCCTGTCACTCACAGTCACACGTCACAACCAGCTTCCTCTTTGACCACGACTGGCGACATGACTTTAACTGTGCGTTTTCTGATCTGCCCTCTTTTGCTTCACTAATAACGTCATCCAGGACACATCAGCGCCGATGGATGAAGACGTGTTGAGCGACGTGATTCCGAGCAATATCGTCTCAAGACAGGTAAGTAACCTGTCCCTCATCAGCTGGTCATACACTCACGGCGCGTGTGACGCCGGACATAACAGCAAAGCGAGGGCATGGACGACGGAGAGAGCGAGTATATCGACGGCGGCGCGAGTATGGAAGAAGACGAACTTCAGAGCGACCAGGAAGAACAGGTTCGCGTGCTTGTTTGTTTATGATTGAAGTTAACGTCCTGCCTCTCCAGCCAGTCGCAAGTGGCTCATCGCCATCAAAATTGGCAAAACTGCAGCAGTCCGCAGAGAGACAGAAGAAGAAGCAAAAACGAATGGCGGATGAAAGCCAACTCCATGCAAAGAGGCACGAGATGGACAAGGCAAAGGTACCTTTCCCGTCAAATTTATATTCTTGTCTTCTCACAGTTGCCAGATTACTGACGCCGTAAAGCGTTACTCCTACTTGCTGGGTCAGACGGACCTTTTCAAGTATTTCGTCGATATCAAGGCTAGTCATATTCATTCGTGCCTGGCATCTGCTCATCTTTGTGCATTCACAGAAAGCTCGCGATCCCCAGTATGCTGCTCTCTTGGATGCACAACCCAAACAGCGGGGAAGAGGTCGCAAAAAACCTGTGTATGTATCCCGCTCCTCACTGCTGATCACGTGCTCACCATCATCCAGAGACCAAAGCGCTCGTCACAGGAAGTCTGAGAAGGAGGAGGATGAGGAAATGCTAAAAGATGGAGAACTCGCCGCTGAAGGAGATGATCAGCCCTACGTTTTCGAAGAATCGCCAAGCTGTCAGTTCAACCTTACGCATCATATAGTCTTTACTCACTCTGATAGTTATCAACGGCACTATGAGAGGGTACCAACTTCAAGGGTTGAATTGGATGGTGTCGTTACATCACAACGGACTGAACGGGATTCTTGCTGACGAAATGGTGTGTATTCCACTAGTACCCGTCGTAATTGCTCAACCACGGCTGTAGGGCCTCGGTAAAACGCTGCAAACTATCTCATTCCTTTCGTACCTTAGACACTACCGTGATGTTCACGGCCTTCATCTGATCGTGGTTCCCAAGTCAACACTCCAGAACTGGGCTCGAGAATTTGAACGGTGGACGCCGGACGTCAATGTCGTGGTTCTGACTGGAACTAAAGAAGAACGCGCTGAACTAATTGCCAATCGACTTATCTCCCAAGATTTCGACGTCTGTGTCACCTCGTATGAGATCTGTCTCATAGAAAAGTCGGCGCTCAAGAAATTTTCATTCGAATACATCATAATCGACGAAGCCCACCGTATCAAGAACGTTGACTCCATTCTTGCTCAGATCGTCCGCGCTTTCATGTCCCGCGGTCGTTTATTGATCACGGGCACTCCACTTCAGAACAACCTCAAAGAGTTATTCGCTCTCCTCAATTTCATTTGTCCCGAGATATTCTCTGACTATGCCGATCTCGACGCTTTTCTCCACAAAGATGATGCTGGTGCTGATGGCGAGGAGGAGAAGAGCAAGAAAGTGGTGGAAGCATTGCACAAAATATTGCGTCCCTTCCTCCTACGTCGTGTCAAGTCCGACGTGGAGAAGAACCTTCTCCCAAGTTAGTCGTCTCTTTCTTGATTTACACGTTTTGATTATTGGCTCTTGCTTTAGAGAAGGAGATCAATATATACGTCGGGCTTACCGAGATGCAGCGGAAGTGGTATCGTTCCGTCTTGGAAAAGGATATAGATGCGGTCAATGGTGTGTTCTTTCGCCGCGCACTCGGAACATTTTGACCTAAATTGACCCTAACAGGATTGACGGGAAAGAAAGAGGGAAAAACTCGTCTAATGAACATGGTTATGCAGGTGCGTCTTACGACCAACCTCAACTCCCCTATCCAATATTACGCCAGCTCAGGAAAGTAACATGTCATCCGTACCTGTTTGATGGCGCAGTAAGTCCTTCTTTACCCTACCTGCCATATCTTCGCTCTAACTGTGATCAGGAGCCAGGCCCACCGTATACCACGGATGAGCATCTCATAGAAAACTCAGGGAAGATGATCATATTGGACAAGTTGCTCAAATCCTTGAAGGCCAAAGGTTCAAGGGTACTGATCTTCAGTCAAATGAGTCGCGTCCTGGACATTTTAGAAGACTACTGCCTCTTCCGTGCATTCAGTACGTTTTTGAACGACCGTTGGGTAGTCAGTGGTTCTGACGTGGCTTCCTATTTCCAGGGTACTGCCGCATCGATGGTAGCACTGCGCACGACGACCGGATCGTCGCGATCGACGAGTACAATAAGCCTGATAGCGACAAATTCATCTTTTTGCTAACTACCCGCGCTGGTGGCCTTGGTATCAATTTGACCACCGCGGACATCGTCATTCTCTATGATAGTGATTGGTGAGGTTTCTAGTTGCCGGCCAACTAACATGAACGTGCTCATCGATAGCCCAGGAATCCCCAAGCCGACTTGCAGGCTATGGACCGTGCTCACCGAATTGGACAGACAAAGCAAGTGTATGTCTTCCGCTTCATTACGGAGAATAGTGTCGAAGAGCGTATGCTTGAGCGGGCGGCGCAAAAGCTCCGTCTTGATCAGCTTGTCATTCAACAAGGTAGACAGCAACAGTCCAAAGGTAAGTGTCATTACCTCGGATCCGTGTGGCGTTGATTAAGTGTCTTGGAACTCAGCTGCAAGCAAAGATGAACTCCTTGACATGATAACGCACGGCGCGGAGAAGATTATCAACTCTTCCGACGAGTGAGTAGCATCATACATTTCTTGATGACATTAAAATTTCTGTCGCCAGCATGCTCATCAATGATGACATTGAAGCCATCATCCAACGCGGTGAAGAACGCTCCGCAGAGCTCAGCACCAAATACGAGGGCCTGAACCTCGAAGACCTAAGTAATTTCAAGTCGGACAGTTCATTGCAACAATGGGAAGGCGAAGACTTCCGGGCTGGCGGACGTAAGACGCTCGGCTTGAACATGCTTTCGTTATCAAAACGGGAGAGGAAGTTGAATTATTCGGTCGATAGTTATTTCAAGGATACGTTACGCGCTGGACCGTCGAAGACTGAAAAGGCTCCCAAGATGCCTCGCGCGCCGAAGCAGATCCAGATGTGAGTTTACTGAACAGTTGTCGTTATGAGCCATCCCGTGCTGATGGTATTCCATCCGGCTTCCCAGTCAGGACTTCCAGTTCTTTGACCCAGCTCTGGCCCAGCTTCAGGAAAGAGAGTTGGCTGTATTTAAGGTGGGTCAATCACTTGTCGTTGGCGATTGGAGTTGGCTGGACGCCGTTTTAGCGCTTGAATGGCATCGCCGCGACAATGAGAGAACCTCAGGGTCCTGACGACACGCCAGAGAAACTAGAGGCGGAACGCGCCGCGGCTCAGGAGTTTATCGATACAGGTGAGTTCTCCATAATTCGTGATCCGCTGATCATGCTAACACGTGATGTACCTGCTAGCGGAACCGCTTACTGAAGAAGAGCAAGCGTTGAAGGAGCAATATACGGAGGCTGGCTTCCACGACTGGAGCCGGCGAGACTTTCAGCAGTTTGTTCGTGCATTAGAAAACTATGGATGGTCTGTTAACGGTCTCACAAACCTCATCCCCCGTCCTGATCTCCTCTATTTAGGACGGACGACTACGATCTGCTCGCTTCCGAGATCCAGGACAAGGATGCAAAAGCTGTAAAGCGGTACTATACATACTTCAAGAAACATTGGAAAGAACTCGCCGAACACCCTCGTATTGCCGCACGTATCGCCGAAGGCGAAGCCAAACGCAACAAACGGTCCAACCTCGAGCACCTCCTCGCCAAGAAAATCAGCTCTGTCAAACATCCGATGCAGGAACTTGAACTCAACTACCCCACAACCAAGGGCAAAGTCTACTCCGAAGAGGAAGACCGGTATTTGCTCTGTCGGTTGAACCATTACGGGATGCGGGCTGAGGACGTGTATGAGCGTATCAAGCGGGATATTTCCGAGTTTCCAGTATTTCGCTTCGATTGGTTTTTCAAGAGTCGGTCGACGCAGGAGTTGCAACGGAGGTGTAATACGTTGTTGGGGATGATCGAGAAGGAGGCTGAGGCACTTGCACAGCAAGAGGGGAAGTCCAAGGGGAGGGGGAAGGTGGGTGCTGAGTTCCTTCGGTCCTAACGCTCGCTCATGCTCATGTGTCTCCTTGGATTTTGTAGAAACGGGGCTTAGAGGACGTGCAAAAGGAAGACGAGATTAAAGAATCGAGATCCCCTACGCCCGCCGCACCTGCGCCGAAAAAGTCGCATAAGAAGAAGAAGACATAGGTATTGGGGCTTGACATGCAAATGTGATCAGACATGTACGGTCGTGATCCGTTTTGCACACATTTTCCCTTTCTCGCGTTCCTCGCGTATATTTACATTCTACGTCGTGTGTCTATTACAACTGGTCATTTACGATTCTTATTAGGGTGTCTCGCTCGTGATCTACACTCCCTTCTCGGCACACGCGCGAGATATACATATTCATAATGGACTAGAGAATGCATGTTCGGAGCTGGTTGCGTTGTTGATCTGTTCGAGATGGTTAGGATGCAAATGTGAGGTATGAAAGTTCGGCTCACCGAGTCTTGCAGGAGGCCGAGAACCAATGCTAGACCTTCAAGATTCGTTCCCAGACCGTGCTTCAAGCTTCAGTACAATCATAACCAAACTATTCCCTCGAGATCCTGCGAGCATCAAAGCAATAGTAAATCACCTAAAATTTGAGCTGACATTATGATTAGTTGGGGCAGTGTTGTAGGTCTCCATTGCCTTGTGGTCGCTCCATTACCCAGCACTTAGGCCCTCTTCCGTTAGTACGCTCGATACCACTCACAGCCTTCTGATTATTGCATTGATCTGGACCGTCCTGATCACGAACCTCGGTGTTAAGGCAAAGATAGAGGTTACGTCGCCTATTCTGGCGTCCCATTTCATCTCTCAAAATGTTGTTCAGCCCTAGTAGCGTGCACATTCACTTCTTTTGGTTTTCCCGCTTAACCACCATGACAGTTAAAGTACGAATCCCTACGTGATGGTTTTACTGTTGCCGCGTAGGGAATCGTCATAAACTGGTATCATGCTTTTCAGATACCTTTGCTGACACTTACGCGTTTTCTTCATATATCGCAGATTAACGGCGTTAATTGTAAGTGCCTACTTTGCTTGCCACTGGCACCTGCAGGACCCCAACTGACCAAAAACGACTGGAGTTGGCTCTGGTGTTCTTCCGTCTGTAAGATTCCGTGTTTTTCTTTTCCTTTCATAAACACATGAATGAACTAGATACACAGGTTGCGCCGCAGGTAAAAGGAGTTGAATCTTGAATGTTTGAACCGTCAGATGTCCACTGACTTTCGATAATGAAAACATTGCCCGCATTTAAAGCAAAATTTCAAGTGGGTTTGTCTAGCATGCATCATGTTCTGTGTTCTGGTCTTGATATCCAATTCTCTCAACAGTGGATTATAGCGCTTACTCTCGCATTGTCAACCCTGGTAGACATTCTGATCATCTGTTTTTCTAATCCATTGTCTGCATGCTCTGCGACAGGAAATTGAAAATTTGTCAAAGTTTCCCGAGACTCGACTGCCGACTCTGATGCATATATGCCATAGCATGAATCATGTCACGGTTAGCACCGTGGACCGTGGACCTGTACACCTTTGAGATCAATCTATTTAAATATTATGTTCTTCTTCGCTAATATGCTCTTTCAGTACTTGCAGTACGGCCACAACTTCTTGTGAGTAATAGCCCATTCGGTTTCCCAAATCCGTTCTGATCATCGTCCAAGTGACTGACGATGCCACACAATTTGGTCTTCTTGGATCCCATTTCTTTATCGAAAAGTATGCACGCATATTTCTTCATGCTCGATCCCTGTTCCTTCGCCGATGGCCCCCTAAAGTGTTCGTAAATCCGTTCCTTGCTACGTGTCTCTTGCCACGTTATAGAGCGTCACCAAGCAGTGCCAGGTTGGACAGTGCGCGTCAGCCACTTCAACACCAAAGACAGCGTAGTTCGGGTCTCTCCAAATCCTCTGCTGCACGACGCACAACGACAGCTAAGTTCTCAGTGAGTTGATAAACCTTGTCTTGTTGCTATGCGATCAAACTGAACATCTGGTTAGTCACATGGTGAGATGCCTACACCTACCAAGGTGCCTCAGATGTGCATCCCCGAACTGTGAGTTAGCCCATTACTAGGACGGTTGAGTTTGTAGCCAACGAGCATTCGCCATCAGAGAGACTCAAGTATGTGTCGATTGTCTAACCTTTGCCCCTGGACTTCTGGCCGCGGATCATACGATTCATACCTTGTTCCACTCACGTACTTTGCTGTAGATACTAGTATTTGATCAAAATACCGTGTTACCATTGCCCGTTGCCTTGTTACGCAGGAAAGAGTTGTCTTTGTCACGCCGCTGTAACCACCCAAACGTCTGACCAGCCTAATTACGCGGCCTGTCTCAGCTTGAGAACACCAACAGTCATGATTGGCAATTTTAATGACAAAGAGTCCGTCGACGGCCCTTACCTACCGACGCGTCAGCGCTTGCGTCACGGAGCGGCATGCGGCCAGGAACCAGTATAAGAACACTCTCACACCTCTCTCTAATCCATCAATAACATTTTCACGACTCATACAATGTCTACGCAAATTTTGCTTCCTGAAGGGTTAGTCGATGACCCGTCTTTCATCACCACTATTGCATCTCACCGCTATTCATCCAGCTACCGTTACGTCGCGGGAGCCCTTGTGTCTGTCGTATGGCTCTTGGGCTGGCAGACCATAGTAGTGGGTCGGTACCGTGGGAGCTCGGGCATCAAATATCCACAACGTATGCCCCTCCTCTCTCTCCCCGGTGTTACTCCCGACACCTGACAACTACTGGGAATTCGTAGTATACGCAGAAAAAGCGGAGGCTCAAGCATCACGCGAAGCTCATCTCTTCAATTGTGCCCAACGCGCACACCAAAATACCCTGGAGCATATGCCTGCTATCCTTATCACGTACACCCCGTCTCAATGAAGTGATTAGCATCTGACTGGTACAACAGGACACTGGTGTCAGGGGTGAAGTACCCTGTCCTTGCGGCGGGCGCGTGTACATTCTGGGCATTCACTCGGGTGTTGTATACGATTGGCTACACCTCCGGGGATGCGGCCAAGGTGCGTTGTGACACAAGCTCGCGTACTCTGCATAGCACTCACGTACGCTTTTCCAGCGAAACAGCCGTGGCGGCCTTCTAGGGGAGATCCCCCTCATTGGTACGTGTTTTAGCTCACAATTTCCCTGGGGTGTTGACGTGGAGTGTCTGATATGTTCGCTCTAGGATTGATTTTGGGATCAACCTACACGGCATACCAGTTGTTTTTCGGTGCTTGAAAGGCATTTGTGCAAGTTTGAGCGACAGGGCTGTATCCTTGGTAATTACCGTCATGGCCAGAGGATGGATTGTGATTCGTTGAGTTGTTATATATTTTGAATATACGCTGGTTAATCGTCATACCCTTGGAAATTGTCCGTGGTCCAGACAGGTCGGCTGCTTAGCCTCGTCTTCACCGAAGCATATCTGGATTGCGGTTGAGGTGCGGATCAACCTCGATTAAACTACAGACCAAAGGTTACCAGTCAACCGGCAGCTAATTGTTTTGTTGTATGCGAACCGGTCTAGAGGCCACGAGACACCTCAAGTCTAGGTGATCCATGATCCCCACATTCAGATAGTCTCCACCGCTGCAGACGCTGCGACGTGTTTCGCACGAACTGTGTCGCTACGCCAAGTCTGACACTCCCGCTATCAAAGCACGACTTCAATGAGCAATTCTACCGAAAGTTACTCTGCGCGCTTCCGCAAACGTGTTCCATCACTGTGTACACCTTCCCTCTTTCTTGATCATACATGGTATCTCGTTACGAGTGACACGAGTTTGATCGATTGATCTGGCACCAGCCGAATTGGTGGAGGTTGGGCAGTGTCTTAGCTTCCTCCCCAAATGGGTGAACCGGCCGCAAATGCCAGTCCATGGCTTGTTTTCTTTTCGCTATTAGACTCGTAAAGTTTACTAGTGCTGTTGTATCCGAGGTGGTCGACTCGGGGGAAGAGTCCTAGGGATATTACGTACCAACCATAGCATGGTCTGGGCTTCTGTGCGGTAATGCATGTGTCAATTGGTCAGGACAGTGCTAGTTTCGCGTCGGACATCCTTTCGTGTTCGTGATCTTGTCTAGGTCAGGGAAGCGCACTGAATACGCCGGGGATTTCTTGTCTCAGGTGGTAGGTCGATTGGATCGATTCCCTCCTGCTATGAGCTGCAAGTAAGGAGCAAATGTGGATTCTGAGGATACTATTACTCCGAGATGGGAGACCATCACCACTTGCAAGCTGGACCTGACTGAGATGTATATGAATGTATATGATGGCGAGAGATTCCATGTTGAACGAACGGGAAAGAAACGCGGTGCCACGGGATCTGAACAACCAGATACTGTCATTGTGTACTTTGCGTGGCTGGATATTCAATGCATACGGCTCAAGACTAGTTGAACATACTCGACACGATCACGTGGTGGTAAAATGTGAGCCATAACCGACGACTTGAAATATCCCTGGAGACCCAAACAGTATCATGATGACAATGGGCAAGGGGAAAAAAAGTGGCCACTCGCGGAGGCATAACTGACTTCCATGTTGAATCTCTGGGGCTAGATCGATCAGTACACCTGCATATAAGTTGGAATATTTACAAACCGAAAGAGTAAAACCGCACCAAGGTTTTGACCGACCAAACAGCACGATCGTGTCTCTCTTGTAGGCCCAAATGATCCGTATTATCAGTCTCTGCGCTTGTTTTGATGGCCGCTAAGAGGTCGCTAAATACATCATCGAACACTTGGACAAAGTATAGACTGAAATGTTAGTGAGGAAGGGCGGGACTGAACGTTTTTTCTCTCACATTCAAAAGCATCGTCTGCGTTTTGGTATTCTCCATCTCTAGTATGACTGAAATAAAAGACATCCTCAACCTGGAACTAGAGGCAGAGAGCAGGCCGTTGGACGAGCCAGCCAATGCTTGATCGTATACGAACCCGAGTAAAAGGGTGATTTGTTTTAGACACACCTGCCTTTGCCTGCCATGCGTTTTTGGGAACTACACATTTCCATGAGGGTCTCACCAGAAATCGCAAAACTCGAGCTGGTCTGGCTTCGCTTTGGCTGTGATGACTGCAGAATGCCTGAACATATACACAACGAAGGGAGGGGGAACCGTACAACTGAAGTACTGATCATCCAATATGAACCGCAACTGCACAATGCCTTTGCACCTGCAGATAACGAGTAAGCATGTGATGGAATTGAGGGGAATGTATCCATTTCGAGAAACCTCCTGGAAGCCGGAATCAGTAAGCCACGGATACGAACACGGCGTAGCCTGCATGTTTCTTCGCCGCATAATACCTATGCATTTCAGGTTGGAGTAAGAATTAATTTCGCTACCTTTGGGAGCGACGCAACGGAGTTTGGCAGGGTGGACACGTCGGGCCACACAGTTTGGATTGAATTCGGGTGGGGCGGCAATGGTACCGCCGCAATTTCTGCACACAGCTCACTAGCCGATCAATGAGCGCTCAATGACATCTACATTTGGTTAGGTTATTCATGATATAGCACATGTGCTGTCAAAGTTTACTTTCTGTTTGCTTCCACGCTGATGCTACAGGCATCGTTGAGGGGTGCTTTGCCGAAGAAAACGTGGAAACGATCAGCTTCTGCGGACTTTGAGGGGGATTGCCAAGGCAGATGAAGTGAATGAAATGTATGGTTCCTTGGCCACATGAACGGACTCAGTATTGAGTGAGCAATGAGAGTTGATCCCGGGCTACATGGCCGCCGATTCGCCTTGTATCGAGTTGAGTGGCCCAGTCTTATCTCATACACCTCTATCAGGTCAGGTCGTACATGGTGAATGTAAGTCGAGCGCAAGGAAAGAGGTTCGCAAGACATACCCAAACTCAATCGACGAACTGGAATACCGTCGTCACGCCAACCTGATGTTGTTTCCTTGTCTATGCTTGACAAGATAAATAGAACACGACACCGTGGGCCCCAACGACCGCATCGATCAAACTACGCGCATACAGAGTGACGGAGTGATCCGTTCCTGGAGAACGATGAGTTGACAGCCTCCATACGGTACAAATGGTCAAGTGGCTGCTCAAAATAGCATACCACCCTGATCAAATCCCCCGATTCATCTACGTGTCTCCACATGATCGTCAAAAAAGAACACACCATCAGACGCAAAACCGACGATTGGGCCGCAAACGTGCGTGCGTCTCGGCTGAGGGCTTCTCCAACAATATTAATGTTGTTCGTAAGGATTTCGTTCCCGTGAACGTGACATGACGCATGATGGTCCGTAAAGCATGCATTGACCGAATACGCAGCGACGATTCTCGGAGCATAGCATCCTCAGATAAGAAGCTGCACTGAGCAGGACATAACGTCGCAGTACATGGTGTTCGCCTTGATCCATGTTCCGCTCGATTCGACAGAGTTGGTTATCGATAATCCTGATGACGATGATACGAAAGTGTCAATGAGACCATCCGAACAAGTCTATTGATGTTCCAGGTCGTCGAACCCCTGAATGGGTGTCAGCTGGTGAACCGACGACCATAGACAGAGTATACCTTAGGGGTCGGAGGGTCTCGCACAAAGGAAAGGTGATGCGTTGGTATGTTTGGTTCAAAGCCTTTGGAATTCAACAGATGCAAACAAACACACTTTCTTGGGCCTTCCACCTCACCATTCGTTGTCCATGATGTCTACGTCGCAATATGCTTTCCAGTCGCCCTCTTTATCAGAGGAAAAAGGCGCATACCGCATGCGTCCACTGCGTGCTTCCCGTGCTGGGTCCAACCTGCGCCGTTCCTCAGAGCCATCCTCGCGCGTGCACCTTCATGTACCGTACCGCCGCACGCGTCGTCTGGCTATGCTCGTTGCACTCCTGGCGTGCGGTGCGTTCGCCTGCTTCGCGTGTGCATATTGGCTATTCAAGACGAGGTATGGATATCTCACCCTGGCTGTGCGTATTCTCCCGGCCTCACTGATTCGGTCTTATACAGTCAACGCGTCCCAGCGCATCAAATCGCGAGGAAATGACGTGCTGCACGCGTCACACCATCTTCCGAATGCATCACAGCAATTCAATATTTCCCTCGACATTTTCGACGAATCCGACGCACGTCTCAGCGCTCTCCGCACTGACCCCACCACCACCTACCTCGCCTACCTCCCTCACAGCGGCCTTCACAACCAACGCATCGCCCTGGAAAACGCCCTGACGCTCGCGTACCTCCTCAACCGCACTCTCCTCATCCCACCCGCACGCTTAGGTCCCAAGACCCTTCGCTACGTCCAGTCGAGCACTCTCGCCCGGATGCTCCGGCTTAGCGATAAACGGCAAGGACGAAGCCATTGTGCGCATATCCCAGAAGATATCCCACAACCGGACGAGTGCGTGGATTACATGGCATATACGTTCATCCCATGGGCGTGGCTGGTGGATCTGCAACCGCTCGAGGCCCAACAAGGGATCGTTCGGGTGTCAAATGGGACGCCAGAGTGGATAGAAAAAATGTTGGGCGTTCGTCGCAACGAGACGCTCCTACTCCCCGACACGGAGCCATACCAGTACCAGTTCGTGGATACGCCTGCGCCTGTGCGGGAAGGTGATAAGTACCTCCACACGATACACATGGACACGCTCGCGGCTGCATCTCAACGACTCATCCAACTGGGAACCCTGTTTGGTTCCTCACGGCTCCGGCTCCGCGAGGGAGGGAACCGACGGGTACGGGGAGAAAGGAGGCGGCACATGGTGTTTGCGAATGCGGCATTGACGTTTGCCGCCGCGCAAATCAGTGGAACGCTTGGAGGAACGTATGTTGGCGCGCATGTGCGTGTGGGAGATGGTCGGTTTCAAAAGGGTGCACGGGAGAGCGTGAGGATTATTTGGTGGAAACTGGTTCGGGACGTCCTGGAAGTGGACACGCAGATGGCGTTTGAGCTGGAGAGCCGCATTTCGTCGAGCACAGGCGCAGATGACGCTATGGGCGAAATGTTAGGGCCACCGGATATACCCGCAGATGTGCGTAGTCTGCGGGCACCCCATTCGCCGCTCCCTCCTCTCCCCGAGAACTTCTCACCCAAACTTTCCTGCCGCAGCCCACTTCACACGATGCCCGGCCTCCGTCGTCTCAATGTGCCTCTGTTCATCGCGACCGATGCACCAGACGGTCTCGATGACCCGGCACTCGCGCCGTTGATACTTGCGTTTCCATGCACGTTTACTCTCGAGTCATTCAACGCAGAGATGGGGCACCTCGAGGGACTGCGGAATGGGTATGATGGTGTGCGGCTGGTGGGGTATTTAGCTCCTATGGTGGATGCGTTGGTGATGGGTGGGGCATGGGGAGTCGTGGGGACGGAGGGGAGCACGTTTAGTCGGTATGTAGCAGATGTATTGTGGAGGGTGTCGCATGGATGGGATATCGTAGAGAGGGGGTGAATCACAAGTCGCCATTTTCCTATTTGAGCGCTTTTGTCCGCTGCTTAGGTCCAGCAATGGAACGCAGCTCCTCCTCTTCCACATCCGCGGACTCGGGCAACTCGACCGCGTTTCAGAGGTGGCTCAAAAAGGCCGCCGTACTGACTGGCGTTGGCATCACTCCTGAAGACCGCCAACGTGGCTATGAGGACGAGCAACACGTTCGTTGCGAAAAATGGAAGGCCGAGTTGATGAACTACAGTCCGTCATTCTCGCCGTGTCCTCGTGTTCGCGCTCATGCCTTTGCCTGCGAATCGGCGTCCACTTCGCTCGTGGATACGACTCGATGCAACTCACCCCCACCCAGGTCCGTCGGTGGTGTTTATGCTCAAGCATATTCGTCTTTCCGGCTGCACGGTGCCACCTGGGAATATTATGTGTGCCCCGTGCGATCTTACGCGCTCTGGAGGGTTCCATCCAGCGGGTGGGATCGTACTATGCCAAAACCATCCTAGCAGCAAGCGCCAGGTGGAGGACACCCTGACACACGAGCTCGTACATATGTACGATCACTGCAAGTTTAACGTTGACTGGAACAACTTGCGGCATCACGCTTGTAGCGAAGTGAGTCCGCAAACAATTTTAAAAAATACTCTGACACGGGTTTGCGCGACAAAGATCCGCGCAAACAGTCTGAGTGGGGACTGCAGGTACATGCGTGAACTCGGCCGGGGACACGTGTCATTCACCAAACAACATCAGGTAGCGTCTCCCATGCTCGCTATATCCGTCTTTGACACCTCCTTTTTCTACACCTTGATCCGTGATACCAATATACAGACGTGTGTCCGTCGGAGGGCAATACTGTCAGTTCGCGCGAACCCAGGTTGTCCAGACGAAGCGACGGCGGCACGTGCGGTGAATGAAGTCTGGGAGAGCTGTTTCAATGACACACGACCTTTTGACGAGGTACGTCTGTCTGTCGTCGCTCGTACGTGTCCGCATGGTGAATGACGTTGTTCCCACGCAGATCTATTAGGTCCTTTTGTTATTTTGATCTCGGACAGGTCTGGGCGGCTCAGGGACTCTCTTAGTAGAATACGTACGATTCAGTACGGTTTGTGATGAACCTGGGTGGACTTTGAACTGTTCGGCAACGTTGCGATGCGTCGCCAGTCTGAGAAAGAATCGCGAAACTCGCATGCCGGCATCGCGCCAAATGCGGCGTGGGAATTTAGGTTCGTATACAGACTGCCCGCGCATAAAAAGCCGTCCACTCTCTTTTCCTCCGACTCTCCCAGGTTCCCTCCCTCGTCCTTCCCTCTCTTGGCCTTGTGCTCGTCTTTTGCTTACGACTCCAACATGTTCGCCAAACTCAGGTACGTCCGACTTGTTTTCGCTCCCTGTGGTCGGCCTCAGCATGGTGCTCTAGTGCTCTCTTGCTCGCTCTCCCCTTCGTGGCTGCTACTATCACCGTCAGTACCCCCGATGGTTGGACGACGGGAGGCACTGTCTCTCTCACCTGGACGGCCTCAACCACGGATCCTTCCTCCTTCTCCATCCAGTTGGTCAACACGGCTTTCCACAACACCTTTGCTATTGCGAATAATGTGCAAACCGTCAATGGACAAATCACTGTCGAACTTCCTCAGGTTCCAGTGACGTACGTCATCTATTCCATGCGTTAGAGTTGTGACGGCTGACTAGCGAAAAAAAGGGATGGATACACGCTCCAGATCTTTAGCACGAAGTATGGTTTTCCTTACTTGGAAACTTGGTTTGGGATTGATCCGACATAATTTTCATAGCAACGTCAACGATGTCTACGCTCAGTCTGGTACTTTCGCCATTGGTGGTGCGACCACCTCTTCGGCCTCTGCTGCGTCCACAACGTCCGGTACCCTTACTTCCTCATTGTCGTGAGTAGCTGTCGTCAAGTGGATGTATTGTATTGACTGTCACGTCAGCTCGGCAAGCCTCTCCACTCCTTCGGTGACTCCCAGCTTCACATCTCCCGTGTCTGTGTCTCCTTCCACTACCGGCACGGGAACGGGAACGGGAACAAGCACTTCAGGGACTCCTAGTCCTTCGAACCTGTCTGGCGCCACCTCTTTCAAGTTGGGAGGTGTTGTCCCTGCTGCCGCTCTCGTTCTCTCAGCAGTTGCTGGTGCCGTCTTGGTCTTCTAGATTCAAAAAAGCTAAGGACTGGGCAAGCGTTCCTTTTTGCCTAGGCTCTAATGGAGTTTTATCTTTTATACCATTTTCTTCTTTGGTTTTCCGTGTTGTTGGCCTCGGTGTTTGGTGACATTTTACACTAGGATGATTACCTATCGTCGCACGTACTTTGTGATTGGACCTTGTTCTCTCCTGGACGCTTGGACACAATGTGTCGTCTCCGCAATATCCCGTTACATTGACCCTGTTCTTGACACGATAATAAAGGGTGGTATGGGATTGTAATCATGACACTAGTTTTGGCGTTTCTTTTTATCAAGTTCATGGTGATGCTTACCCCCACGACATGTGAACTGATGCTTGTCCGTTCATTACTGCTTCAAGTTTGTACACAGCCTTTAATTGCCTTTACCAAGTCTTATTTCCGTGTATTCTGAGTATGGATGGAATGGCGCGAGGCGATGCCTGGTATATAAGCTGAACAACATCATTCATTTGTCCACATACATGTGAACCCCTCGTCGGGTAGCAGCAAGGCACAGTGAGCGTGTAGGCGAGTGCATGACGTGGTATGGGCGTTGGGAACACGCCCGACGCGCGTGTATACGCTAGAGAAGTAACCGAGTAGGCAAACGACGATAGGTGGAAGGGAAAAACAACCTGGCTGCGTGGCTCGAGATCCGAGATGGGACACGTTGACGCCCGAGTTAACTGTCAATGCCAGTGTAAACAGGAAACTGCGAGGTGAAAAACGAGTTGAAAACAAGTCTCTGCATTAGTAGCAAGGGTGCACATCAAGTTACCCGGATGGGCGAGGTTGCCCGTTGCCGATACTAAATACCGTCCGAGTCGAGGGTATATTTGGGTGATCAATATGTGCTGATGGGGATTTCGAGATTATCGATTTGAAACACGCTCACGACAAGATAAATGTTGAAACGATGTGTTTGCGCTTGGGCAAGTGCTGCCATCCATGATACCCGATAACATCCAGCTCAGAGGTCAAAGTCCGGAAAACAATTGCTGGATTCAGGGGGTGCCAGCTGCTGTTCTCTGAGGAAAAGTTGTTAACTACCTCAACAACCTGTGAGAACTGACTCAAGAGTTCTTGACGTCGGCATAGGGAAAAGAGAGAGGCTTTTGATGTGAACTTCGGACATTGTGGACCAAAGTCTAGGCGTCTAACGATGTTCATGAGAGGAATAGGAGCTTGTATCACAGAAACGGAAGTTGAACATTACTGCACGCGTTCAATCTGATCATCGGTTGGGATTGTTCACTCTTGAAAAGGACGTCCAGGATGAGTGGATGGATCTGCCATTTCACGGAAAGCAGATGAATGAATCATGAGCTGTATATGTGACCAAGTGTGGTACAAACTACATGGCTCGACATCGTCTGAGAACGACAGTACAAGTGCCTGGTCGTTATTAGATACTTTATATCTCCACGCAGAATGTCGACACATGTAGCGAGACGGCGAGTTGACTACTTCAACTTCTTTTTGCTGTTCTCGCGAAACGTTAGTATGGGTACGATCAAGGACGAGTAAAGTGCACGTACGGACGCAGCTGTGAAGAGTGACCACAACCGCGCTTGCGGCAGTTGGTTGCACGGGGTGGGAGACGTGCGTAGCACTTTCGGCAGATTTGCTTGTCACAGTTGTACTTTGAGGCAAGAACCTTGAGCGAGGGCTCAATGATACCGCCACGGAGACTAGACATCGTCTTAATGCATCTGAACTACAAGGTATAATACGTAACGCACCGGAGAACGAGGTGAAGGGTAGATTCTTTTTGGATGTTGTAGTCGTTAAGGGTACGGCCGTCCTCGAGTTGTTTACCGGCAAAGATGAGACGTTGTTGGTCCGGCGGGATACTGTGCGCGCGTGATGGTCATCGGGGAGCTTGGCGATTGTAAGACGAATATTTACCCTTCCTTGTCTTGGATTTTTGCCTTGACGTTGTCGATGGTGTCGGAAGATTCCACCTCGAGGGTGATCGTCTTCCCTGTGAGGGTCTTGACGAAGATCTGCATCTTGTCGGGGTCGGTGAGGTGTTAGGATTACGAGTGGGAGGCGAGCGTGGAAAGTGGTGCTGTATAGTTGCTCGCTTGGTGGCTGGGACGTGTTGAGGGCAGGCATTGGTTACATAAGTAAAGGGACGAAGCAACCTTTCCCGCCTACTACTACATAGTTGACAAAGGTATGTTTTGTATCTCTTCTCATTCTTTTTCGTGATGAAAGTTGTTCGTAACACTCAGCTCACTTCGATGGTCTGCTCAGCAGCCGATGAGAAGAACGCGAATTCTTTTCCTGACCCTTTGTTTTGTTGTCGTAGCTTGAGCCGCTTACTGAGTCGCCTTCTTGTAGAACAGTTTACGTTTGAATGGCCTCCAATTGTCTACGGGAAGATCTGGCCTAACTTCTAGCCGTGCTTTGTTCCGGAGCTAACAAGGTAGGCCCTTCAGCTTCTAATTATGTTTCTCGTACGGGATGCAGTCGATTGCAAACGTGACGTGCTTGCACTTTGGGCGTTGTTCCTTCGGGAACCCATTCAAGTCTCTGACCTTCTTTTTCCCATATTATTTTTCCGAGCTAACCACATTTATCACTTTCTTCAGTTATTGTCTTGCAATAGTCAACTATCCCAACCCTATACGTATGAACTGTTGTACTTATTCTGCAAATGCAATGCAACCTGGGAATGTGCCGATGAGGTCGGCAGAAACCTTACTTGGGTAGGCGTGCATCCCACTCCAAGCTGGGGTATGAACATTGGCGTGAATTGACAGGATTTAACAGCGGAGAAACGTCGCACGGAGGTGATATTTTGAGCCTATCGCGCGCAAGACATGGGACTCCGCGACGCTGTGTTCGCCCTTGACATGAATTGTTCGGCTTCCCCGTGACGTTTCCTGCCAACCCGTTGGCATATAAAGAGTATGTATGCTCCGCATGGATGATGATAATAATCTCCTCAGTGATGGTGGCGCCTTCATTCCGACGCGTACGAGAGACACCGCGTTCGTTTCCTGCGCCGTAATTATTGTATTGTGTGCTCACGCATTACGAATATGTCGCCTCACCAAAGTTTAAATTATAAAATCCCTTTCAACGGCTTGCGCCGTCACGTTCTCCTGGCGAAAACGCCTTTTTTCCATCTTCCGCTACGCCCCTCAGCTCCCTGATCCCAGAATCATCACAGCGGTCTCCTCCACCTCGCGGCCATGTCTGACTTTCACCTCGTCGATCCTCAGGGCTGGGTGTATGATCTTCAGTCTGTGTGTCCTTCTGATGCTCTGATGCACACATGATACTGACGGGCTCGCCTTCCAGGTTTACTCGGGCTACATGGGCCATTTCCAACATCATGGCATCCCATGGTACGACCCGCAATCCGCTCCTACACTGATGTTTCGCTGATACGTCTTTCGACCATCACAGGCACGATCGGACGTGGGGCCAGTTCTTTGAGACATTTGAACAATTCCTTGCCTTCTCTTGGCCCGTGATTACTGTCACAGATGCACGTACTGGTCGTGCTCACATCGTGACGCGCATGAGCTCCATCACTTCCTTCCTCAAGATGATCAAGACGCGGTGCGTGTCTTTACGCCCTTCATGCTCCTTCCTGTGCCACATATCTTTTCGGAACTTATCTCTGCCCGCCTGCAGATTTGGAGAAGCACTTCCCCAAGTAGACAATATACTCCTCGTTAAGCCCTTAGAGACCTCCCAACGACACCTTCGCCATGTCAACGATTGGCCGAGCTACAAGAAGCTCTACTCGGCACTCCCCGCTGTTGCCCTCGCTGCGCTCAAAACCCGCGTTCGTGGTGGTGACCCGAACGCTATCCGAGAACTCTGGGCAACACGCGACAAGACATTTTTAGCAATCGATTTTGAATGCCTCGAAAGGCACGATCGGCCGTACACCGAATGGGGATATGCAGCTATCCGATCAAGTCATCTTCAAGCGTGCGTTCTCGACATGTCCAACACGTACAGGGCTGATGGCGGCGACTTTACAGGCAGGGTGCATGGCCACCTGTCCCGAGTACCAATTACCGGTGCGCATTTTTCTGCGTTAGGACTTTAGCGAAACATTAGGCACTGAGTCGACCCAGCAAGGGACATTATATCGTGGCTGAATATGCGGATACGATGAGCAAGACATCGCCAAGCTTGTCGTGGCAGGTGCGTTTTAACTGCGCCTGTTTGGTCCTACCGTTCCCAAAGAGGGCCTCATTAATGCGCACTTGTACTTTTCTTCGGGTTGCGGGCGGCGGGGTTGAAAATGGTAGTATGCCGTGCGTATCATCCTTGACCATCCTTGCCTTCATTAACATCGCATTGCCAAATACAAAATGGCCGAAATGAAACTCTAGTTTGGGGAAAGTCAGGTGATACCGAAAGCGAAAATGCCACGCATCATCCAGTCTGTCCTGAGGTGCGACTTGAATCATGCTCACGTATGTGTTATACTTATACCCCTGGGCAGCGGCCTCGTTAGCCCAGACTCTGACACGGTTGCCAACAACGTCGTGCTCGTCGGGCATGGTGTTCAGGCACTTATGCAGCGTCTCGCAGACATGAAGATAAGTACGTCGTTCGATGTGTGCTCGTCGCTGCGTGTTTCTGTTCGACTCACCTGATTGGTCCTATCTTCTTTGACTATGTTCTCCATTTGGGATGCGGGCCCATGACCTCACATCTTCCCTGTGATGAATCGCCAACGCGATGAACCAACCAACCTGAATGGAACTTCCAGAATTCCCAAACAATATCCTCGTTCTCGACATTGCTTATTTCGAACGCGCCCTTTTCGCCACGGGGGAACGTGGCTCGATGGTGGATCGCAAGTCGGGCAGAGCCCGTGTACCGGAATCGTTGCTCAGTCTTGGCTCGCTCTTGCACTCGTTTGGGATCGGCCTGCCGTGTGTGCTGCACAATGCGGGCAATGATGCGTTCATGACCCTCGTCGCCTTTCAAAGAATGGCAGGGATGGGCAGTGCGTTGCCAGTTGTTGATGCCGCGGCGGCGAAGGGTACTGGGACGGGGACGGGCGAAGGCAAGGGCAAGGGCAAGGGCAAGGGAGAGGTGCCGAATGGAAATGGAGGACAGGGACACGTAAAGCGCGCTGCGACCCTTGCCGCGCGACTCTTCCGTCCTCTTGGAGGTACACGACCCAATCTGGTCAAGAATGGGGACGGGAACGCAAACACAAACGGAAACGGGACAGGAAACGGGCACTCGCAGAAACACCTCACACACCTTAGTGCGGATGGAGTAGACGAGATGGGCATCAACGTGAATACAGCTGGAAAACGGGCGTCCGTGGTGAGCACATGGACGCCGCCAGTGTTACTGCCTACCGACAAGAAGGCGAAGAGGGCGAGTCAGGGAAGTCTGGGAGGGAACAGCGGGAAGTGGTCGTCGCTTCCTGGCCAGCGGCGACACAGTGCCATGATATTGAGAAGCGTGAATGAGGGTGAAAAGGGCGAGTGATACCAGTGTATTTCTCCATTTCTTCCCACCTCTTGCTCTCGCTGCACTTGCTGTCCCTTGCTTTCAGTGGATTCTCGTTCAGTTTTCACGGTCTTTTTTTCACGATCTCTTTCTCCGATGTCGGCGCCCGTCTGGACCTGCCAACAGTTTGAAAATCTAGCTAGATTATGCACACGATGCTCAGGAGTATCAAGGACGAGTGTATGTATATCACGAGTCGCATATACGAGTTAGCTAGTGTCTACGACCATGTTGAAAACAATCTTACTTGCAAACGCATGACACAGTCGCGCCTCTTACAAAAAGATCACTGCTCAGCTCCAGTGAATTCTTCTGCCACCAGATCGGCCTCGTCACGAAACTTGATGATCAGGCCGAATGACGCTTTGGATCGGCGAATGTGCCATACCTTGTAAATATCAACATCTTGCCGGTATGTTCCTTTGCGATTCTCTCGGGCCAACCTTCATCTGTTCCAACGAAGACCAGGTTTCAAGAAAGATTCTTCGAGTTGTCTGGTAGGAGCTCGCATAGTACTGATAAACCATCTGCCGCCAGTGGCTCTGAGCGGCGGTGATGATAACATGGATGGAAAAGATCTCATTCTCCAATACAAAGGCGCTATCGATACCTGGGAATTCGATGACAGGTGGAACGGGGGTGTCCAAGACGAGGGTGGAACTGGAGTGGCAGCAAGAATGAATGTCCAAGGTGTCGTTTCGATGGTCGTGTCGGTAACTAGGATCAGGCTTTCATTGTTGCCGTGGCGGGAACACTTTCAGAGAAGCTTATCGACCTTTGTTTCGTTGGCGCGCTGGGATGGTTGAGCTGAATCGCGTCAAAGCAAAACTTACCGCCTCCTTGGCGATCGTCTCCCTTCTTTAAAGTGAAGCCCACTGTGTCTTCCCGTTGCTTATTGCCGGGAGTGGCTCCAATGATCCCTCTTTCGTCGCAGGCATAACAGAATAGTACCACATTGCCTTCCAACGTGGAAGGTAACGTGTCGCTCTCGTTAAAACGTTGGGACATGAGTCACTTGGACGCTGGTCTTGCCGGGCACCAATACGAGGCGGATGCGTCTAACTAGTTTTCCTCGCTTCAAGTTGGCCCTGCCGTCGTGTAACAGAGCATCAAGTAAGTCTAATCTCTCTCGCATGATCCCGACTCATTCGCTCGTTGTGGCACTCTTCGACGACATATCGGCAATGTCTATTAGGTTGACGATAATATCTGCGAGGATAAGATCACCAACCTTGAGCCATCCAAGTTTTGTGGAGACCTTGCTCGTCGTTAAGCAGTTGCAAGGAGCGGGACGATTCGTAAGTATTGAGCAATATATAATTTTTATCTTATACCGGCCACGCTCGACTATCCTTTCTTGGGTGATCGCGCGGCGTAGTGTGGTCCACATTGTCATATTTGAAGATCGTCGTACTACAGCAAGGCGTCCTGTAAGTTGGCACTTACAGAATGTAAACTAGCACCCAGGCCGGTCATTCACCTCAGATGATCGTGACACGAACTGGCTTAGACTCATTCTATCTGAAAACTGTGCGTCTTAGTACATGAATGATACAGTCCAGGAAACGACTAGAACCGAAGTAAATTCCGAGACATCTCCATGCTTGGGTAAGAACACAGATAGCTGAACCTAGCACTAGTCATTTCTCTTCAACTTCTCCAATCATGGGGGTTATTTCATCGAGCTCGACTTCCTGCTCTGCAGGTAAAGTCAAGTCTTTGTTTCGTTCCCCTTGGCGGTCCCAGCTGTCAATGTCCATGGCAAAATAGCTGTCCTCACCAAGATCATTGTCGCAGTCACTGTTTTCGTCATCATTATCCTCGTCGGGGATTGAAACCTCTGGTTCCTCTAGAGCCAGGGTGGTAACTTGAGGGTAACAAGGTGTCCAGTCGAGTGGTCCTTTATTAGAGTAGCCCAGTTCGTTGGCCAGATCCGCAGACGAGGCCCTGAGTGCATCATAGTCTGGAAGCTGGTCGTATGCCAATGAGCGACTGTAAGTCAGCAGCTCGCCAAACACGTTGGGAAAACCAGCAGATAAAGCTGAGCCAGAGCACGCCGATTTCAAAATCCGGGTGATCTCTTGTGAACGTAACTGACACTCCGGGTGAGGGCGGGGTTTCCATGGCAGGTTTCCGCGAAGAAGGAAGAGGGCAACGAGGGCTAGGGACTCGAGGTCATCGCGCGGAGCGAGGTCTGCGATGTTGTAAACCAAATGAGAAAGTGGCAGGATGCACGCTGACCTTCGCCATTGTGTGAATTCAGACTAGCCCAACAGATAGTTCCCATGATATATCGATTATCCTTGAGTGGATTATATTTACTCTGACGGTGAGACGGATTGAAGGGTTTAGAGAGGCCAAAGTCGATGAGTTTGACCATCGCTGGATCGTCAAGTGTGCAAAGAATATTTTCAGGTCTAATGTCCCGATGTATGATGCCGAGCGAGTGGATATGTTGCAGAGCGCCAAGCTAGAAATGTTGCACTGATCAGTTTTGCATCAAGACAACATGTACTTTCTACGCACTGTTTGATCCAAGAACTGAATGACGGTCTTCACCATCACAGCGGCGCCATCTTTCTGCTGCTCTGCTACACTCGGTCCCAATTGCTCTATAGCCAAGTATTCGAAATGTTCCAGTTGACCGTACCCATATACAGCGGGTATAGCGGGATGACTTTGTAGGAGTTGTAGTATACGAGCCTCGTGGCGGAGAATGGGCCGACGCACTGTTCTGGAGACACGCGATGCCTTGAGGGCTACAGGTCTACCAGACCCCTCTTCGGTTGCCCTGAACACAATACCCTGTTCGGCGTAAGTTAGCACGGTCGATGAACGGAAAGAAGACTCTTTCTCAAGCTTACATAAGCTCCATGTCCAAGCACTGCTTTACCAGTGTTGACCGTGTATTTCAGCGGAACGAACTCCATCATGAATACCGCTCCGACTTTGAACAGGATGACGGTGAGTTCGAGTGAGTGGTTCTCGGATACTTGGGTCCCTATCATGTGATTCATTCTGTTACACGTCTCTTGCCACGGCAACCGACTCGGTTGTGCCACTCCGAGTCTTGGCGGTGCTTTCAACTCGATCGCTACATGAAGCTCATACTCAGCCCGCCGTCCCACTGATGTCGCATCCCGCGTGTCACGGTACCAATGTTCAGCCACGTAGTGTGTACCTCCATCTTATCGCATTTACAACTTTGATCTAATGTCCATGGCCGCTGGGATCTACAACCTCAAACGACGCGCACGTTGCCAGTTTCAAGTGTCGAACTGTGACATAAAAAATATCGAATGGCGCTCACCGACACTGAAGCATGTTTTGTGTGGAGGATCCCGAATCTGATCTGAGACTAGTGATTAGAGGACGTGGCCTTGCCTTGAGGGCCGAGCAGCAGTCTCAAAGTTGGCCACGGCCATCTGGAATATAACGCTATACATCCCAATCCTCGATGTCGGCGGCGTTCAACGTTCAGTACTTAGTGCTCAGCTTGGTCGAATTTACCGGACTTGAAGCTTGACGACCTGCAAGGATGGAATCTAGGTAGCTTATATATACAACACTTGCGTAGTAGCAAGGACGTGACTATCAATGCATCACCCATCCAGGAGAAAAGCACCAGGTCTTCAAGACAAGAGTCCGTTGATAATGACAACGCAACGCACCAACCGACGATATGACATGAGTATTTGAAATCACAGCACAACATACTCGTCCACAGTAACCATCGCATCCGACGAAAACACCACCTCGTCACCCCCATTCACCTTCGTCACCTTGGCTAACTCGATCCCAGCCAAACTGCCCTGTGCGACAAAGGCAACCTTGACAGGGAAGAACGCCCCAGCGTCGTCCCCACCCACACTAAACTCGAGCGCACCCGAACGTTCGTCAGCCGAGATCTGGGGGATGGACCAGTCAAGGGCATGCGTGGAAGGGTTGAGCGACCAGTTAAAGGTGTTGGAGGAGACAGTCGGGTAGGAGCCCGTGGGGAGGGGAATAGAGATAGTGACGTCGTAGAGCGTAAGATGGTCTTGTTCGAGTTCGTATTCAATGTTGACGTCGCACGTGCCGTCGTTGGAGGGGGACGGCCAGCAGTTAACTATTTGCGACAAAGGAAAAGAGAGAAATTGATCAGAAATGGCATCGACCCCCGTGTATTCGAGAGGGTAAAGAAAGCAGGGTACTTACTCGATAGAGGGACGCAGCTTTCGTCCAGGCTTGCATAGCGCCACTTGAGCACGACGAGTGCTTGACCGACTTGGAACGCCCTCGAGGAATCCTTGAGCGCAATAATTTTCTCTTGGTTCGGAGTGAACTTGGCGACGTTGGGGTGTTGCTTGAATTGGAGATAAGACCCAAAGTGAGTCGGAAACGGTGCAAGGGCGAGTTTGATGTGTGCGTTGGACGGATCAGAGACTTGGAGACTCATATCGCCTGTGAGCTGCATAGATTCAATGCCACCTTCGCGTAGGAGCGAGACCGAAACGGCTTCTTTGATGACGACATGTACGCTACGGATACGAATTAGGATCAAGCATGGGTGATATATTATAGACTTACCTTTCTGGTGTTACAGACGGAATACTGCCTCGGGCATCCTTTTGAGTCTGCGTCGGTGGCTCGACAGGTATGGGTGTGGGAGGGGTGGACATGTCCTCGACGGTAAGGGCTTCACTCCCGAGTGCATCCAGCAGTTCCGCTTGTTTTGTTTTCCTGCTCCCGAGCTTCATACCGCCAGTCTTGAAATGAGGTGGGCGAGATGCTGCAGCTGGCGCAGGCGACGCCGTGCGCGCAGTCGGTGCATCAGGTGCCTCGTACCGCGGGACAGACGCATAACCAGTCGCACCGCCGCCAAGGTAGGAACCACCCCCAACACCACTACCCAGAGCCGCAGCGCGCTTCTGTTGTTCTCTGCGTTGCATCTCGAGTTGACGGGCACGACGTTTGAGTTCCTCTTTTGCTTCGGCTTCTTTGTTCTGCAGTTCGGGCGTGACATATCAGCATTTTCCCTTCCTCATCTTGGATACGTACCCGTGCAATGATCTCCTGAATTTTCTCCTCGTGTGACTCCATCTCGAGCACGCTCCGAACCTGCATTAGATTAACGTGTTCCCGATAACCCAAACTGACGATCTCGTCAAAAGCCCCCAATAACTCAAACGACTGTCTCTGAATCTCGCGCTCCTCGACGCTCTTGCACATATCTGAGACCACGCGGGCAAATAAATGCAATGTATCGATGTCCTGGAGGATGTTGGACGCTTTGTTGGTGATGAGGAGAATGTAGAGATCTTCGAGCGGTTGATAGACATAACGGACTTCGGCAGTTTCGACGGAGGTGTGTTGGCTATTGGCGGGGATGAGTTTTGGGAACGAGGCGAGGAGAGATTCGATTCTTGTTCGCGTCATCGGGTGGAATTGACGCGAGAGCACGGCTGCATGCAAAGGTTGAGCGTCGTCGCAAAAAACTTGTTTGAGTCGCACCTTTGCCGCCCTTGGTACATATCGAGGCTGCCAACACGACCTGTGTGCATCGTCGTGAGGATGAGACAAAGCAAAAGATTCAACACTGACCATCTCGTCTTGTTCTTGTTCTTGATGGCTGCAGTTGCGCGACAAACGTGGCTCACTTATACCACGTGACTTGTCACTACGCCTCGCTGATCGCATTCAAGCTTCAAGCTTTGACCGACACTGGCTCGCATGGCGCACTCGCATCTAGTACAAAGGTATGTTCTCAAGGCCATGGAGCGAATCGCGCCACTCAGACTTGCCGAAAAATGGGACAACGTAGGTTCTATATTTTCATGCGATGCGTGGCTCAGACACCAGCTGCAACAGGTAGGCCTCTTGCTAGGTACAGAACGCATCCGATAAGCTTCTGCGCGATCTTTCTGATGGACCATCAGAGTCACCTGTTTTGCGTCCGAATGCCAACCGGGTTCTATTAACGATCGAGTGAGACTACCATCTACGCTTGCCACGTCCGTGAACGTCTTCATGATTATCTTGTTCGTCTAGCTTGACCTCCGCTGTTCTGCAAGAAGCGTTGGAACCCTCGGTAGCACTTGTCGTGTCGTACCACCCTACCATCTTCAAACCCTTTCCGTCTCTTACGCTCTCGAATTCACTTCAAGCGTCCCTTCTTCGCCTGGCCGCAGCGGGCGTGTCAGTGTACTCGCCACACACGGCCCTCGATAGCGTGCACGGTGGTGTTAACGACTGGCTCGCGCGTTGCGCTGGAAATCCCGAAGATGATAGTACACTAGGTTCCGTGAACGTCTCGCTTCTCGGAGAGCCCAAAGGCGACGAAGGCGGAGTTGGCAGGCTGCTCACCCTCCAAGATCCGGTATCGATCGAGGAGCTTGTCGGGAGGATCAAGAAGCACCTCCATCTCCCGTACGGTAAGTAGGCGTACTTGATCCTTTAAACGTCTTTTGATGACGTGGTGTGGATGCACAACCCCTTTTGCGTACCTTGGCAATGGTTCCGTCGTTTGATCCCGGATGGCGATCTGCCCGCGTGTTCTTTGCTCCCGTTCCCTCCCGTTGACTTTGGACTGCATGTCTCTTGCCGTATCGGGGCGCGCAAAGTCGACGTCGGACGACCGGTGGTGCCACGTGAGGTACGAACGGTTGCGATCTGTGCGGGGTCTGGTGGTTCTGTACTTACCGGCGTCGATGCGGACGTCTATTTTACTGGAGAAATGGCCCATGTAAGTCCTTTTTGATTCCTCTACCGTCCCCCTGCGTCATGCATGTGGTTCGGGCATTCGTCGGTACCTTGTGACTATCTTGCCACGTCATGTTGACGTTATTATCACCCAAAAAAATGTCTGTGCTGACTTGTCTGTGGTATAGCATGATGTCTTGGCAGCACTCGCCGCAGGGAGATACGTTGTCCTTTGTAAGTGTCTCCTATTCCGAACGTTATTCCCCTTCCTTCCTCTCTTACTTGCCTTTTCCTCTCCTTCTGTGGCGCTGGGACACATGCTGACGTTGTCACTCGCGGCACCGTATGACTCATTGACTCTGCGCCCGCGCGAATTGCCGATAACCATTAGGTGGCCACACGAATACCGAACGCGGCTATCTCCCCATCCTCGCGTCTAAACTGAGTTCGACGCTCGCCGAATTTGCAAATGAAAACCGCGTTTCCTCCCAGGCAGTCTTATCGACGTCCTTCCTTCCACATGATCAAGTCACTTTGACGGAACAAGAACGGCAGGCACTGCGGAACATTCAGGTATTTGTCAGTGGGGCCGACATACATCCCTTGGAACGCATGTGATGTGGTCTGCTAAGCCTCACCCCCCCTTCCCCGCAACCCCACCCAACGCGGGTTCATGATCCACGGTGCATGAATATGGAAAAGGGGTGAGTGACGAGGGGATAGTTTAGGACGGTGCTTTTTCATGTCATTCTTGTACCGCTGTCACCCAATTCTTTTTCTAATCAGTGCCGGGCCATTGAACAAGTTATATCTGTGCCGACTGACCTCCCTCCTCCAATGCCTCCGAGGAACCTGCTCGCTTGTCGCGGCGTCTTCACGCGCCTTCTCGCTTCACCCCGGAGAAACTTTTTGGATTTGATTTTTCTGTGGAAGCGAACATGTGCTTTTGTTTTGGACACGGATAAGTTCTGGCCAGGGGTGGAAGTGTGAAGGTCCCCCCCGTGCCTAGTTCATATACCCCCATCCGGTCAAGAACACCATCAGGTGACGAACCTTTTGGAAAGGGGGATTTGAACATGCAGGTGGCTTCTGTTAACGCAATACAAGGTGTGCATTGGGATCTCTAGAGAATCGCAAAAATAATCTCACTAGTACTGATCGAGCAGACACTGAAATAGACGGGGTCTTTCTCGAGGCCGCATCGCCAGAGTCCGAGTCGGCTCCCACGTACGCCATACCATGTATATACACCGACTTGCATACCCCAAAACTTTATTACCATCATCATCATGGCATCATGCATCAATCCATGGAACACGCTGCAGTGAATGATGATCTAATTCAGACAAGGTGCGCCGAGCATTAGGGTGACTCCTGAAAATATTGGCTGGCATCGTGATGGCGTACCTTGGTTGACGAGATAACGCCGTACAAGGTAGATGCACGCGCTCCATCTTGCACCAGATCCACGACCTGGCTTGCGGTTCTCCAAAGGGTGAGACTATCGTCTGAGACAGGGTAAGCGATTGAGATAACGGTTTCGGACCCCATCGGGCCTTCGGGATTTGACCGAGCCCCCTCCTCACGGCCACTCTCGCGGACGTCGGGACCCGTGTCCAGAACCAGGATCCAATTCAGATCGTGATGGGCCATTTCTCAAGCGCAAGCGTTCCGCAGCGACACTGCACCCGAATTAGTGCTATCACAGTGATACGCGTGTCCTCGGACGTGGGCATGGACATGGACACAGACGTGAGCATGAGCATGGATGCCCATGCCTTTCGACGCTGGGCAGTGAAGAGACCTCACGCGCGTACGACGCCGCCACATTCAGAGGACTGGGTCTATTTCCCACCGTGATGTGTCCCGTGTTCTGTATCTTTCAACCTCGCCGAAATGAACTCCTGGTGTAGATCGAAACCCGAATCGGTTTATTTCGGCCGAATACCTCCACTCGGCGCTCGGCGCTGCGCCGTCAGCTCCAACGCATAGTATACGCCTACACGAGAATCCGGGTTACACTCAGCGGCACCATCTCAGAGGCCGCAGACGCGCAGGACGTCATGAGAATCCCCTCTTCCCTCCCAAAATTGACAGGCATGACGTTGGACGAGCAAAGCGCGGCCATGCGCTTCATTCCGCGTCGATTTCAAGATCGATCCGGGCCCGTGGATGACATGATCCAAGTGGAGCAGTGATGGGAGTGGAGCGATGGATTGCTAGCGAGTGGCCAAGGGCGCAATGCTGACATGATTCTGCCCGTCCTCCGTCTCATACTTGGTGTATCGACTGCCGTGTCGCCACGCGCCGAGTACACAAAGTGTCGACAGCGGCTATCCTTGGAAACGAAAAAAGTCACAGGGTAAGGCCAGCGGCGAAACGGAGGAACGATCATTTCTCCCGAACAAACGGCCCGAAGAACCCACCCCCCTTTTCTGCTATTCAGTGAAGCCGGTTCGTGAACAAAAAAAAAAGAACGAAAGAACGTACGAGTTCGGACGAGCCGGAGCGCGGATACGTCCAAAAACGCAGCGAATTCAATTGACACAGCGCGAATCACATTCTCAGCGGTCGCTTTGCTCTCAGGCGGACCAAGGGCAAACGGAAAATTCACTCGTCCGCGTGTCGATGTTTCGAATTTGGTATAGAATAAGCTTGAGGTATTTGGAACGTGGCTAGAGCGGAAGATGAGAGTGCTTACTGTAAGACGGTAAGGTGGGGGGAGATGGATCAGGCCTAGTGGAACAGGGCACCCTGACGGTCACGTACACACGGCAGGCAGGGTATGTACGCTTGGGAAAACGCTGGAGAAGTCGAATCGCATCTCGGTGCCTGGATGACACAAATATGAGCAAATTCGGAAGGTGAATAAGAAGAGTGCACTAGTATTAGGGGGGGAGAGAAGTAATTAATGCCAGAAAAGAACCAACGACGCGGGTCCAATCCAGGGCGGGAAAATCTGAAAAAACGGGATGGGACGATTTGGTCGGAGAACGAAGACGGAAGAAGAGAGGGGGGAAGGGAGATCTAGTGGTATCCTGAACGATCGTGGTCCTATGACACTATCACGTCGACGCTTCTCTGGAGGGTGATCGAACACCACGTTTTGAACGTGAGGTTCAACGGAAAGAATGAACGCTAACGTTTGCACGGCTGGGATGGGTGTGAGTGATTCATATTGCATGGATGGTGGATTGGTAACCGGTCACCGGTACCCATCATCCCTATGACTGAGTATGAAATGTGGTTCGAAACTTCCACAAGACACAAGGCCCCCGTTGCGGGTGAAATTGTGTCATGAAGCACGCAGCGGCCATATTGCATCATTATGGCATTCAATACTTATAAGTGATGTGGGAGGAAGATGCGGGATGATCGATGGGGGACACGGTGTAGAAGCGTGTATCGTCCAGTCGGCGGAGAGAACAATGAAACCTATCTCGACGCTGGATACCAGTATGCACACGCCAGACTATACAGAAGGTGTGGGGAAGCGGGGAAAGGTGGGGAAAGATGGATGATCGGAGGTAAAAAGGTCAAAGTTGGTTACCGGTCCATGGGATGCTCAAGAAAGGAGAATAGGACGTGTGGGAGGACCGAGACGAGGTTCGGAAGCCGCGCGTTCGAGGGTAAACGGGGCTTTCGCTGGATGGTGGACGAAAAGCATCTAGATCAGTGCCGCCGCTGATCATGAGAGTCCGCGTTCACAGCGACCGATGCCATCAATCGCGATGCGGAGGCCCCTCGAGTTTGAGGGGATTCAAGACGTGAAGGTTAAACATGGATAGATGTGGAGCGGGAAAAACTGTCAAACGACATTGAATATCAATATGAACGTGTTATCAGCATTACCTCAATGATCCCATGGATTATGTGTTGCGGTGTAAAACTGGATAGAGTTGTGGATACGAGACAGATGGGAGTATTGACATCTATGGAACCGTGAGCGAAACGTTGAGCTTACTTGACAGGGACGCCTCCCCTCCGAAGAACGCGTGTGGATTTCGGATTGTCCTCGGTATTGGGATGGCGTGTGTGAGCTAACACACAGGGGTCATTAGACCCAGCACGTAGAGGACAGTGGGGATGGGCAAGTTTAGTGAAGACGGGAGTTGAGCGCAGATTAGAGATGGCAGATGAATCACATAAGTGTACATGGCGACATGTTGGGTTGCAGGTGAGGTGTAGGGTGTCTTCACATGATGATACCAATAATATCGACCGTCAGTAGTGGGCAATTCACGACCAAAGATACGATTTCTCACCTTTGCAGGGTTGCGAGAGACGACAGCAACCGAACCTTGGTCAACGCATTTGGAGACATTGAAGGCAAGGATGGCAATGATCACGTGAGTGGGACGCGTCGGTGTTGTTCCCACGGTCCATGGAAACGTTGAACGGACGCGCAATGTTGGCCCGCGACGACATGGATCAAGACTTGATAACCGACATCACGCTTGACCACCTACCAGATCTCTCAGAGTCGAGCATCTCATTCCAAATCCCATCTAGCGACGCACCCGCGGACTTGCTCCTCGCTGACTACACCGGCGGATTCGACCTGCTGTGCAATGCCGTCGACGACGACGTCAGCTTTGCTTTTGTAACGCACACTCACCCCCGCGGACCACCTCTTACGCTTGGCGAACTTACTCCAAGGGTCCATGTGGCGTCACCCTCACCACACCGCTCTCGATCCCCCACACCTACCCATGTGCCGTCCGCATCAGCTAAGCCATCTGTCATCCAACGTACACTCACCCTCGGACATGCAAGTCCTGAAAAGCGCATAAAAACACCGCTACGCACCAAATCGATACACCGGCCACTGGAGAGTCCCTTGGTGTCCTCGGAGCGCTTTCAGCAACTACGTACCGAGATAAGAACTCTTGGCCAGGCCGATGAGTCACCGACCCACGTGCAGATGCATGTGATGGTATCTGGAGAGGATAGCTCTTCCTCACACGTTAATCTGAAAATGGGGAGTGACACGCTCGACAGCCACCCTCCGTCCGAGGTCCCTTTAGCCCCCATTCTAGAGGAGAAAGAAGACACTTGCCAGGATGGTGAACCACAAGCGGACGAAGACGCAGTTGTCACCACCGATGATGGCTGTCCCGTAGATATTGCTGTGCCTGCTCTGCCAAAGTCGAAGCGAAATCTGAAGAAGAGTACCAAGCCTGTGAGTCAGCGATTGTAATCAGCGTTCTCCGGCTATGTGCTTATCAGCTGAAAGACCGTTGCAGCAAGAGGTATCTCCAAGCGTACGACCTTGCCAAAAACCCATGTGGCGAAGAAAGCAAAGGGCAAACCTTCCGGTGTTCAGGAAGCATATCTAGCACATCCTTCCGCAGCTCGTCAACCCATCTCGCCGCAATATATTGCTGCCGAAAAAGAGCTAGTTCCGTCCGCTTGTTTTAGTGGCGATATCGACTCAAAGCCCGAAAAGACCCAAATTACGCACCCCAGTACCGGTGGACTGGCAGAACGCCTCGTGTCATACAGTCAAAAACTGATATCCTCGATTGGGTACGTCTGCTGATGCGTTTCATGTTGGTCATCGGTATTGATTGCTGTGCATTGCGGATACGGTTTTCTGTTCCTTGGTACCTCGAAATCCGATGCTGACGTGATTTTCGCACAAACCTTGTCGACCTACGCGAACGGCTGCTGCTTAGACTTTCCAAACCTTCACCTGAAAATTCTTTCACAGAAGCTTCCAACGATGCTGTTAGAGTGGCAGACGCGCCCATCGGAACCCGGCCGCCAGCTGCTCATGCATCTTCCCCACTCCCACTCCCACCCCAGTGTATTAATGAAACCTCCAGTGACCACGGCGAGCCATTCAGGCTATCTGAAATTTCACCGCACAAAAAGCCACTCAACTCCCCCAAGTCAAGTTCCCCCGCATATACTGGAGTTCCACAGCATGGCATGCTCCGTGTCATGTCACCAATGCGGCCCGCGAAGAAGCGCGTTAGCATGGACGCAGATCAACCAGAAGAATTCTGCCAGCGCAAAAAGGGAAAAACAATATTTGCGGGTGCCAATACCGAGCGCGGATCCTCGAATAAGGCAGTTTTGCAAGGCCAACCCAGTCCAGCCGTGGCGGCCCATGTGCATGAGGATCAGTCTAATACGCACCCTGAAACTCGTGACAGCGCGCAGCACCCAGACCCTTCCAAGGCGACCTTGCCAAGTGCACGCACCAAGTACAAACCCAAACTCACATCATCTTCTGAGTGCAAGGGACCAACATTGGACGCTTTCCCATACTTGTCATGCTCGCGTCAGGTACATGGAAGAATGAACAAGGGTAGAGGCAAACGTGATGAACGGCAACGCAAAGCCGCGAGCTTTTTGTCCAAGTCTTCGCCGAATGAGGTTTCAGGAGGCACACGACTACGCCACGATAAGAGGGCAAGGCACGAGAACGCTATAGAATCCTCTCATGCGCGTCAACGCTCTGGGCTAACCTCGACCGCTGATTTACCCTTGATAGAGAAGAAGCCAGTACGTGAACTCCATTAACGGAATAATCATCCTAAGTGCGCTGACTGTTTGATGTTATATTGATCATTTGACGCGCCTTGCCCTCTCACCATGCTGTACCTTCTTTTCCCGAACCAGAATGCCACGTTGTCTGTGGCACAGCTGACGAAGCCGGTTGGATTTACGTTCCGAGTAGACGCAAGGCTGGAGGCGCGCAAGGCAGAAGAGAGGTTGGCGGTGAGCGAGCCAGGGAAGACGCAACTACATTGTCCTGTGCCTGATGACAAGGCACATCGGGCATCGTGCCAGCCCGCGTTCACATTTCACAGGCCTGAAGGTCTCGTTCCGAGCGTACCCGTTGTGCCCTTCTTCTCCTACACGGAACAACGCGCCAAGGAAAGAGAGAAGTTTGATGAGATGGTGAAACGTAAGGAGGAGGAGATGCAGAGGCTGAAAGAGGAGCAACGGCGACGCGAGGCGGAGGAAGAAGAAAGAGCGATCAAGGAGTTGCGTCGGAAGGCAATACCCAAGGCAAACGAGATGCCGGAATGGTACGCTGACATGCCGAAGAGAAAGGGGACGGCGGTGTGAAATTGATGGAACACGGTGAATTGGCCATGGCATGAGGGGATGCGAGGTGACTTGGCCACGGGTATGACGCCGGGTTCTGATCTTTTCTTCCTTGATTTCTTTTCCACACTTGTTCGTTCGTTTGTATCTTAATCTGTACCTCATGTTCTTTTACATCATGCCCTGTACCGGTGATAGGTTGAGTAGACGCACCCCTTCCTTTTCCGCCCTGTGACAGCAGGATGATTATTCTAGGATTAATGAACAAAGGAGATGGGAAGAAGGACGATTTAAACGCATTACGGCCGTTGCATGACCTACATCGTGTATGGAGAAGCGCAGGCACCCCGAACGTCTCGGAACCTTGTTTTTTTACTTTTTTTTCGCCATTCCAAATAGTAATCAAAAGAAGATGGCCTTCCGAGACCGATCGCAAGTGTGATCAGAGGCGCGGTTTGTGTCATATCCGTGCTTCGGCCGGGGAGTCTACCCAGCCCAGCTGCGTCGATCTAGCCGTGCATGCGTAGTGTGATTGCCGCGCAAGAGTTGGTTCTCGCAGAGGATGAGATTTAGGAACCAGATCCGTCTGTTTGTCTGCTCTTTGCTTTCCTATCTGCCACTTGGCCAAGTGGCGTCTCCCCAACGTCCTTTATGCGGATGACATGAACCGGGACGACGGTTTGTGCGGGGGGTATTGAGTAGTAGAGCGTATCATAATCATAATCATAATCATATAATATATGGGGTTGCACTATCGAAACAACTGACCAAGTGGTCGATCTGGCAAAAAGTGGTCTAAACGGGACAGCGTATCGCCGTAACGACCCGGCATCGCCTTATTGTCTCAAAGTTAAAGCTTGAGCCAGAAAGCGCTGACACCGGCGACAGGAAGCACCGACTGGGGGGCGTTTCGAGCAAGAACTACCCAAGATCACTGTGCATGTGCGATGCGTCTCCATAGCCCCATGACCCAACCGTCCATGGCGCATCATGGCGATGGCGATGACACTCTGCCTTTTTGAGGTGTGTCGGGGGGTCGAGTTGCCCCGCAGCGTTGCAGTTTGGGTGACAAGCACAGGCGACCAGGATTCGAATCAAAACTGTATTTTTTTTTTGCGATACACACAGGTTTCTTGGCACGGTGCCGTGTTCCTGGACATAGTCTCCCTGCCGTGTTTTTCTCTTCATTTTGGCGTAGGTCTCGTGAACATGAAATCTGATCTGACGAACGCGAAGCGTAAGCACAATAATGACGAGAGGTGGGAGGTTCGGGGTATATTGGATCGTGCGCGTGTGGTGTGGTAGGGGGGTCGTGTCACAAAAAGAGACAATGGATCAACTAGTTTTTTTTTCGCAGCGGTGATGTGTGATTAGTTACAGGGAACACATCCAGACGTAAGATGAATAGCAAAGGCTTGGTGGAGACGAGGCGGTGCCGCTGCGGACAATGGAGGACAAAGGTGGGTGGTGCCGAACACGTTGTGGAGGGAGGGAAATGAAAGAGGTGTGGGTGGAGTGTGTGTGTGTGGAAGCAAGGATGGGGGGGATGGGCAACGAAATTGGATCCGTGGATGTTCGACACAGCCAAGCGTGCCGATCGCTGAGAGAGAGAGCCGTGTCGGCAACATTTCCTGTTTGAGGTAGATACATCTGGTGCCGTACGTTATCTGGACGGAAAGGACAGGAGTGAGCCGAGGGCTGGGATGCTGCCGTAGATGTGGGTAGATGTGCCCTCGAAAGGCTATCGTGGGTCGTGACTGGAAATAGCGCCCAGAAATTGACCTGCCAGACCACCTTCGAGCGATGTGACCGCCAAGGGGTCCCACTTCTGCCCTCTTTCCTTTTCCGGTATTCATCACTTTTGGGTCAGGTGCCTTTCACCCGCCATCACTGGCGCCACAACACGCATCCTGAATTTTCATGGCTTTCTGTCCATATTCCGATAACGGAACTTCTCCCCGGCCAGCTGCCTCTTTGGAAATACATAAAAGCGTCCTTCTCTTCCCCCTCCTTCCTCTCCATCATCACTGCATCTCGTCCTCGCTCGAGCACCACCACACCTACGATGCACCCCACCACTGCTACTTCCTGTGCCTTTGAATCGATGACGCCCTCGCGCCATGCCACCCCTCACGTGTCCTCCATCCCCGTCACGATGCGCCATGGTCATGATGACTCGACCACCCTGGTCAACGCGAACGCACCCCAGTGCTGCCATTGCGGCTGGCGCGGCGCTCATGCACCCAGCTGCCCCTTCCGCTGAGCATTTCATTATCACCACTTCACGCTATTTATTCCCCTGCTCCTCGTAAGTCCTGTCCGGCATGCCACCTATTTCCAAACCGTCTAACGCGCACATCGTCCTAGATATTCCGTTTCGTCCATGTTGTCAACCCAATTTATCGTCGATCGCATCTGTTGTCTCGCATTGTATCACCATACACTTACACCACGTGCATATGCGCACACCTAGTCGAGAGGTCTCTTATTGCTACAAGAGTACTTCCATCCATGGACATTTTCACAGTTGTACGATCAGAGTCCGTCACGCGTCTCTCCTCCCTTGTTTTACATGTCGGCGTCGTTGTGTGGAGCGCTGCGGGGTATAATCATGTTGTCATGCAGGTTTGTCGGAGTGGAGGGGCGGGAGTACTATACCATCATAGACTCACACACATGCCGAGAGGGCCTGCATTGTAATATCACCCCACTGCCACCTAACACAATATCCATACATTTTTTCCAATCCTCCCTTCGGTCCGATGACTTCATACTTTGAACTTCCGCCGTACACAATAAATCCGCTTTTTTCATTGCCTCCGGTGTCTCATGATGCCCTTGTTTATCGCCTCTTCATCTCGGAGTCTGATCAATAATAATAATATCCCAGCTTGGGGAATACGGATACGAGAATCACGTATCACCGACGTCACCGTTGACGCGCTTTTGACCATGCACAAGAATGAGAGGACATCTGACAATAAAACTCCATATTTCCAGAACAGCAACTACACGGCTGATCATCCAACGTCCGATCCCGATATGTAAGGTGTGCAGTCTGAGAAAAGGACTCCGACGTGGCATAATATGGCAGGTCTGCGTCGTTCGCCAACGCGCACTCACCGTATGTGCGCAGACCCACACACACGCCAACCATCCGCGAGTCGGATCGCGAGAAGACTGGTAGTGATCGTGGTCTGAGCGGGGTTGCACGACTCGCCAGACACGGACTCGCGATCACTCCCATCGTTCTAGAGCTCATGCCACAGGCGGAGCTTTCCACGCGACGCTCGGACGTTTCACGAGGCTGGCTCAAGAGTCTCAGGGAGAGACATCTGACCGCAAGGGTACTCGCGCGCAAGTTCGGGTAATTGTTTCTTCTGTCCAAACTAGGAGCTCGTTCTCCACAACGTTCGAGGGGTTGTGTTCCCTCTTCTGTACACCGCGGGGCAGTGTCCAGGCTGTCTGAGACCACTCGGCTACAGCAGGACCAGAAGAACCATCACATAATATCTATACCCGAGAAACCACTACCACATACTCTCCAACGTTCGGATAAGACGGTCTTGGATTCTTGGCAATGTTTCTTCAAGTCCTTCTGTTTAGCCGAGCGTTTTCGCTGGTTCTAGTACGGTCCTGTCGGCTAACCGCCTTACTGAAGCGGCTTGAGTGTATTGAACTTCTGGAGGTGACTTGTGCCATTTTTCGCATGATTCCACCAGCTATGTGTGAATGACCTTCCTATCTTGGAAAAGCATGGGCAACAGCACTCGATGTCCGACTTGAACAGTGCTTGCGACCTCGACCATGAATTTATCTTCACTAGTACCTCCTCATTCAGACCAGCTCAAGGTCGACTTTCCTCTGGAACACGTTCTTCTCTTGACTCTGAACCGTCCTGATCGTCTCAACGCAGTCTCTCGTCAACTCAACAACGATCTCACGTCGGTCTTGCGCTGGTTTGACGAGGAACCACGTCTCTGGTACGTCCCCACCCAACATTCCCTTGCCTGTCAGTCACGGGTCCTATCAAGGGTTGTTGTCATCACCGGCCAAGGTCGCGCCTTTTGCGCGGGGGCCGACCTGAACGTGTAAGTGTGCATCACATTAAACGCCACCAAGCTCATTCTATTCCAAATTCTCATACCAAAAAATCCTCGTCTTGCACACATTTATTTCCCTAGATGGCAACAGGACCAAATGCAAGGACGGATTTCCGAACAAGAATCTGTGGCCTCGTCCCTCCACGGCTTTGCGGCTATTTCTCGTCGTCACACGTCGTATAAACCGATCATCGCTGCAGTCAACGGATCAGCCTACGGAGGGGGCGTGGAACTCGTCCTCAATTGTGACGTGGTAATCGCAAGCGAGGATGCCGTGTTTGCACTTCCCGAGGTGAAGCGTGGAGTTTTGGCAGCGCAAGGGGGTATGTGTCCTCGTCCTTTGTCGGGTTCGGCCTTGTCGGCGTCTCTATTTTTTCTTGTGATATGTTTGGCGCTCGAAGGTGCTAGTGCCGTCATCTGGAATTTCACGTCCGTCCTCCGTTGGCCGGGTTCTTAACGTCATTGGTGTTATGAATAGGACCGGCTAAGCGCTGACGAGGACATATCTTCTTTCCGCAGTGATTCCCAGGTTAGCCAAGGCGGCGGGCCATCAGGTATGATGCTCATTCAAGGGTAATCTACCCCGCTTTGGGTCTCCGCATACTGAGAAAGAACAAAAAACGCCGTCTGTGGTTCCGTTCGATATGTAGCTCGCTTCTGAGATGCTACTTTTGGGAAACCCCGTCAGCGCTGTCCAAGCCAGAGATAGGTTTCGATTGTGAGTCCTCGCGTTCGCACACTATCACCGCGTATGATTTTGTGTAAAGGCGGGCTTCTTTCTTGATGATCACAACTCACGTTCATTTCTGAATCTACAGCGTGAACGCCGTCGTTGAACGATCCAACGTGTTATCGACCGCACTCGACGTCGCACGTCAAATCACGTTGAACTCACCGGATTCCGTACAGAGCACGAAAGAGGGTCTTTTGCTCGCGCAGAAACACCACTTTGAAGAGGCAGTCCGGACCCATTCACTAAGCCTCGTGAGTAAACGATTATACAACGGGGAAAACGTCAAGGCAAGTGGTCTCATCTTTTGATTTCCTTGTTTGATCGCCCTCGCATGCCTTGGCGTGCTGTGCTCAAGTGCTGTGCACCGCGGCAAGGCACGGGGATAATTTGAGCCATGTCAAAATACGGCTCATTACGCTTTTCTTGGCAATTCCAATTTCTGACTCATAGTCCTTTCTTCCAGGAGGGTCTCGCTGCGTTCGTGGAGGTATGCATTTATTCGCACGGGGTTTTAGGCACTCAATTTGACACGTATTTTGTCTGTTTGTTTCCGGTTGCACCCGATCCCGACATGAAATGCCTCATGGACAGAAACGTCGGCCGACTTGGAGGAATCCATCGAAGCTCTGATCGACCTTGACTATCTCCTGCGTTTGGACGTGCTCTTACAATCGTCCCCGATATCGCCACCAGTCAAGGCGATCCGATGTTTTGGGTCTCTGATAAGGCTAGACATGCCATCTTGCACGCGTATGATCTGTCGCTTGAAGTGTCGCTTGAGCAGAGGGGAGGCGTACGGACTCCTGTGTTGTACGATTATACTGTGGGGATCGGATGTGATGGTGAACGTGGCGTGTCGTTCCCTTGTAGCTTCGTCACATTTCACATTTTTTCCGTTATTTTATTATTTTATTTGATGTCATCAGCCTATCTCGGTGATGGGTGTTTGCCGTAAGGCGATGCAATGACACAAGGTGACAGGCATCAAGGTGTCCATTTTCGTTGGGTGTGGCAAGGCATGGTGCAAGGGACGTGTGTGCTATTACAGCAAGTTGACTGCAATGATAGGATAAGATGAGATAGGGTATGAATGTTGTCGTAAAATCATGGTTGCGAGGCTGCCACTCGCTTCACGTTCTCGGGATGACACCAATGCATGAAATGTAATGGGCGCGTATTGTTGAGAACCCGAGGCCGGGGATAAGATACAGCGTGGCAAGAAAGCCTCTTGCATGTGTGCACGTTGCTCGGTGCCCGGTCACTTTATTTATTTATTTCTCTTCGGTACTCTGGCGATGCTGACCACAGACTGCCATGATCGATCACGAAACGTGCATCTACATCAGCGTCATCCATGATGCCATCTCGCTTACTACACAGCTCGGCCAGAGATGCGTCACTTTCCGTCGACCGGGAATGAGACTCGGCGCAAGACGGTCATCGTTTGCAATCTTGCCATCGTCGGCTCGCGCACCGCGTGCGCACTGCATGTCCAAGACCAAGGCGAGGGCAAGGGTTTTGTCTGACAATGCCATCTTGCGCGCGTCTGCCATCTCCCGTGCTCGGATAGATGGTATGTGTTATAATTCCGTTCCAGATCCAAGTCCCCGTCCCCGGGCAGACCGGACCTACGTGACTCGCCTCCTTGAACGCGACTCTCAAAAACGCCAAGACCGTGGGCCATCGTGTTAAGCAGGATGACAAATGACACGTACCTCCAGTGTATACGCGTGCCCGGATCGACCGAGATCATACCTTAAGATGTGACCGTGACCGTACAGAAATATGACTGACCAACGCCCCGTACTCGTCGCCCCAACGTAGTTCCACGTGATGGTGTGCTGTGCCGCTATCAATATCAATGGAGGGTCTAGATCTCAAATCGCTATACCGCCATATTCCCGTGTTGCCAATGCCAGCATGCTGACATGCCAACATGCCAAACGGCGGCCACTGTCGCCTGCCAACCGCTCGAGCATCCAAGGCGCCAGGGAGATAACCTGATGGACGATGAGATGACGCCAGGCCGAACAAACCACACGATCGAACGCATCGGAGAATAGTCAAAAGACATATTCGCTTGTTGTGATATCGCGAGGACGTTGGGCGGCCAGTTCCAACGTGCCAGCGGGTGTTGATCGTCGCCGTCCCAAGATGGCTAATCGACTTTCGGCGGGTGCGTGTGCATGTGTGTAGATCTGGATATTGAGATCGTTACGCCTGCTGGTGTCGTGACGTCGTCAAGGAGAACGACCACCTCGCGGCTGGCGCGTGTGTATTCTACTTGCTTACTGTAATAACGAGGCGCAAAGGGACGCAAACGTACTTGCAGTGTTGTTGCAATGTAGCCATTTACCAACTGGGCGCTGGGTTTTGCTTGTGACGTACGCGTTGCAGAGCTAAACGACGTGTCCATATAGAAGTTCGATGCGGCTGCATTCATAAAGAACGTTTCGGATCTCGTAGCGCTAGTACTAGCACCGATGACCCGCAGCGACTAGAAGCATAGGATATATGGAAAGAGGGTCACGTAAGACCCGATGCCTCGAGGTGGAAGCTTTGGGCGGGAGCGATGATTAGCCGAGCACCGGTAGGGGATAGGGGTGCCTCACATGGACAACTTGGGCCCGGTTCTCTCTGATATCAACGAGCCGACTGCCGAAAGAGAAGAAGAAACCGAACAAGAGATACGGGACCATGGATGAGCCACGTGGACCGAAAAAGGCAAGGAGAACGAGGGCGCAAGACGTGTCAACGACACCTTCCAAAAAGCAGATCGGTCATCCTCGTTGTTACAGCGTGCACCCAACAACCAAGGCGTTCGGCATTTGTGGTCATTTGAATATCGATGCGCGGGAAGCGAGGACGCTGCGCAACCTTGACGAAGGGCAAGAACGTGTTCTGCGGCAGAGACGTGCTTTGGTGATCCCGTATTCATCGCGATTCGTGTTACATCCGATCAGTGAGAGCGTCTTGGGTCACGGATTCGGAAGGGGGGCTGCATCGTACGTCCTCTGCATAGACAACTAGTCTACGAGGAGAACCGGGTGTACGCGCCCAAGGATAAGGGAATAGCGTTGAAGTTGGAAGCGAACCGTTTCGCAGTGGTCCCGACGTTCCCGGCGGAAAATAAAATTCAGTCGTGAGCATGGGCAATTGAGATGCGATCGAGGGCATGCGACATCCCCGTAGCCTGCAGACGAGCAAAGACGATCACAGAGGTGATCAGCAGCCTGATAGATGTAGGCTTGCATATGTTCGTGAAAATAAACGTACAGTATGAGATTTCCGGTCACTTTGATCGTCCTCGTACAACTACACGTTGCTTAGTCAGCTTGACTTTCAACTACACCAGCATGTCCACTCAAGAAGATCAGCTGATAGAGCTCATGCTCGAGCTCAAGGTGCGTATACATACATACATACGTCACAACCGTATGCTTGATGGTTCTTGGTGACACAGAAAACAACCCCGCAGCAGGCGCGGTCCATACTCACCTCGACGCCCCAAATTGCATATGCCCTAGTCGCACTCATGGTCAAGATGAACGCCATTGACGTGCAGGTCCTCCAGGTAACGTGCCTTCATACATTGCGCGTCCTCCCACGACATTTGATCATCTGCGTCGCGCCTGCCTAACGGATTGGCTCGCAGAAAACGCTCACTACGTACTCTGCGAACATGCCACCACCAGCTCCGTCCACCCAGCCACCTGCCCAGGTCACACCAGCTTCCGCGGTGCCTCCCCACCTGTCGCAATATCGTACGCCGACTCCACAGACCCATACACCCTCCCACTATAACGGACACGGTCACACACCTCAACCACCTAATCAGCCACCCTACGTGGCACAAGGACAGGGTCAATATGCTGGTCCTGGCGGCTTCGGAACACCGCCTCCTCCGACGCCACAGATGAATAATGTTGGCTTACCTGACGCGCTCACCTCAATACCAGAAGAGCAAAAGGTAACATCCACCTTACATTTTCTTGCGATCTGCGCAACACTTCCTGGGCCGCTCCCTCGTGATCTTGTTAAATTATTATTATTGCATTAAACTGTTCTCATGAGTTTCGTCCAGGCCATGATAATGCGTGTGATCGCCATGACTCCAGAACAGATCAACATGCTCCCCCCACCCGAACGAGCCGGTATCATCCAACTCGTAAGTTCATGTTCGGTCTCTTGCGATTCCCTACTCAGTATGACTCTTGCACTTGCGTGGCATCCTTCTGTCATCTCCGCTTGACACTGATGCCCGTCACTTCCCGTCCTTCCACCGCTTGGCGTCCTCGCCCAAAACCTTGGTCCCATCTTTCTCCACGTATCCACTTCCCTGTGCTTCCCACCTTCTTCCGCAACCTTCTCCCCACTTCCCGTAGCGTACAACACTAGGGTTACCTTCGTAGATGTGATTTCAATCGGGTTCTATTTCATTATTCGCCACCAGGGTTGCCTAAAGCGTGGGCTTTTGGCGGAGATGATTGCACAAATGTCATGACCACACGGTCCACACTCTTTCGTCGTCGCCAGACGACCATTCATCAACCCCCCCCATACTCCCCAATCTAGGATCCCGGCGGCATGGGAGCGGTATTAATCAAGGCGCCAAATCGCGGGAGAAACATGTGCGCATACTTGGTAAACCTTTTTCCACCTCCTATCCTTGCACAACGCTGGTTGTCGGTCCGTGGCCTGGGAGAGCCGTTTAGTCGAGCGAGCTCTCCAAGGAAGCCTTGCTCCCCATCAGGAGACATTCGATTCGCTCCCGAGTCCCGAGGTTCTCCGCAGCCTGGCTATAGCGTATTGCCGGGTTGAACGTTGACGCGTGAGTCGCATCCCGCATCCCCGAACGTCTCAGACTCTCAGCGTCTGGGGTAAACGCAAACAACCTTGATTATCTTCCGTGAAGGGCGTTTGGCACCGTCAACGGAAATCTCCCTTTCAAAATCCGGCGTGAAGTAGGCAAACTCCGTTCCCCGCAAACATGGACGTCTCGGCCCCCAGTGGTGGGGGTGATGCCTCGCGGAAGGCGTACGGATGCAACCGAGAAGAGGATGGGTCACGAGCGCGACATCAGCTCCTCATGGGGTCATTCAGTTGTCATCTAGTTATCTTGGCCTGTTGCCCCGCACGCACACACGCGAGCACAGGTTGTGGCCGCTTATGGGTCTCGGGGCCCGCTCGTGTCACGAGATGCAGTCCGACCATCGCAGTACGCCTGGTGAATTTGGCAGGTGGCGACGTTGTCTACCGTGGAGCGCAGCACACGCTAGTATTGAAGGGGTGAGATCTGTGGACATGTCTAGAGTCTAGACGCTGCGGCCTGTTCGTCAGTTTGTTTAGGGATGTGGGGTCATGTCTGACGAATGGCTTCTTCGAGTCCCCGTATCTTTCACACCCCTTGCGTCGGTTGTGAGCGACATAGGCTATGGACGCATCTCTTCAGACCGGGGCGACTGGCGACGGGATCGGTGGACGTGTCTAGAGTCTAGACCTTGCCTGACAGATCATTCAGGGACGTGGAGACGCAGGCGAGTCTTGTATCCGCTGTGAGCGTAGCGGGCTGCCAATGCACTCCCCGACAACTGTCAGTTCGCTCAGGGACACGATTCCCTCTCCGTGACTTTTCCCCCTTTACACCTGTAAACACAGTGGGACTATGGACGTCTCTCAATGGCTCAATTCGTTTTGAGGACGACTTGTCCAACTGTCGCCCCTGGTTCGAGCTCTGTCACTCATATCTCACAACACCGACGTCGGGTACTATGGCAAGGGACCAAGGGGACATCGATCGACCGGTCACCGAGTCGACCAGTCACCGACACCCGTCATATATCGCTGGTTTCATCGTAGGCTCAGGGCATTTGGCGATCATTTCGCCAGTTAAAGTCCGTATTGCCAACCATCCGGTTTAGCGTTGCTGACAAATGGGTCAGAGCATCAAGTCGTGCATTCGCGCATCGACCGCTGGGTATTAGATATCCATACTGACAAGATCGTGTGCGCGTATCCATGACTTGAAATCATCCATCTCCTACTCTGGAGCTGTACGCCACCGCATATTCGGGGTATACTCGAGAATAGGGTGGTCAGACTAGATACGCTTTGCAAGCAACGCATCGACCTCGGCCTTTGACTTGTTGTGTAAATCGTCGTTGCCGCCCACGATACTACCATCTGGGACGTCATATCAGTCAGCGGGGGCGAAGAAACAAAAAGGGGGGAAGAGGACACTGACTGATAAAAGTTCGGGGGACAGAGCGTGCGCCCGTCATGTCCTTTAGATAGTCTTGAATCGCAGACCCGTCATCGTGTATGTCCAATCTATTCGTCATGACATACGAGTCGTTAACCGCCAGAGACGGAGATGGAGAGCAAGGGGAAGTACGCACTCGACGACCTCGACGGGTTCCTGTGGGTACTTGGTTGCGAAATATTGTTTCGTCTTTGCGCAGTAAGGGCAGTATGTCTTGGAGAAAACGACGATCTTGTTGTTTGCAATCTTTGCCTGAAAACAACCAAAAAAAGGTACGGTGAGGTGTTAACTCGGAATAGTCAGGAACCCGACACACTCACGTCGACAAATTCCTGGACAGAAGTCATTCCGCGATGTCGTTGTTGGGCGAGCGAAGACGAGGATGCAGTAGCAGAAGAAGAAGCAGGTGCTTTGGAGGTGAACGAGAGAGCACGATATAAATGGGACAAGAGTGTCATGATAGGTTGATATAGACAGGCTTGTTTCCCAGATTTATAATGCTCATGGGTCATATGACTTTTTGGGTTATGACTTATCGTATCACTGCCAGCGCATCGTCCTTTCAATGATGGTATTCGTAAGACTTCGGAATGGCTGACTGTCGCCGAGTGCGCTGGAACGTTACCACTTGCCATGGACACAGAGAACTCCGCTTTAACATGTCACTATCCTCATTTTCCCGCGTGGTGAGATCGTTCATAAGTCTCTTACCATCAGCTTACCATCGTCATCCCCGTAGAGCCACTGCGCACAACTTGCCTGTTTGTCGGTAAATCAAGACATCCTACGGTGTCGCAACATTCGTAGCACTGGCACCTATATCTTATATGCACTTACTGCACACCATGCCGAGTGCCAGTAGTCGTAGCATGAAGGCGAGTATGACAAGACATCCCGCTCAACGTCATCTGCATGAGCATGTGCTCTAGATTGTTCACGGTTGCGACATAAGGTTTCAAAGGAGCAAACAATAGTAAGCATACGGACGTTTTCCAAAGATTTGCCTTGGCCACTCCAAAGAACTGACTACATACTAAAAGACACATCCGTGCAATAACTACTTGCGAGCGCTTGCACTTTCGTATTTCTGACTCGAGGACACTAACAGTTCTGCGGTATGAACTGATGCGGCTGCAGGAATAATCTCATATCATTGTCTATCATTGTCCGTCAACGAACCCGGGAGGTATGTCCAATAACAAGATGAAAATAGTGTAAAGATGCACGGGAAGAGTCGGACAACCTCACGAATCAGCAGATTGGTTTTGGTCCCAACTAAGTAGTCCAAACAGTCAGGACACTCGGATACAGTCGGTCAGAATAGCTAACCTGATCCGGGCTAATCGTCTATAGCCCCGCATGTGCGATCATGATAAATCAACATCGAAGTCATACGAGAAATGGATATTTGTCTTCATTGTCCCCGCTACCTCGACCCATACTGTTGAAATGCCCGTCTCGCTCGAACGGGACAAAACTCTGCTTGTCAACTGGCGTCTCCGCGATATCGCGGAGACGGTCGTGCTCGTCAACCTGCGATACGATGATGGTATCCACGTTGACATTCAGCGGTACCTGCAGGTCGTCGGGAAATAGATAACAGAGACGACGATATCAAAAATACAAAAATACGCACACCTTTCTGTGTCAAGTTTGAGCTGAGCACTCGGTTCTGTTTTCAGATTGGCGTGAATCGCTCCAAGCCATGCTGAACGATCTCGACAAACGACGTACCGAGAGCTGACTCTTGTTGAAAGTATTGTGTATCGGGCTAAGTTCATGGATATGGTCTCGTTCTCCCGATGTCGTGCGTTCCGCTCTGAAGTGTTGACGCATATTAAGTCTAGAAATGAACGAAATCAGCCGTGATAATGGTGTTTCGCGGATAAGCGTACGTAGCGAGGAGTGAATTTGCGTATACTGTGATGGGCGTTGAGTTTGTTAGCATGTGAATAATTTTCTACCACGCACGCTTAGCAATAGTGAAGTGCATCCCGAGGAAAATTAGATTATGACGCATGAGAAGCCACTGCAAATATTCCATCTCAGGAATAAGTAACTCGACGAGCAAGGGCAGACAAACGCAGAGCAATGAAGCAATCGTTACGAGGCTAATCGACGGCAAATCAGGCTAACAGCAAGAACTGGGCACTAGATAAACGCACCATGTAAATCCACCAGTCTCTAGGGTGTATAAAATCAAGGAGTTGATGATGTGATCCATGCTTGGGGGTGTTTATTAGAAGTTACTATCTGAAAGAGTAGCAGTGCTGTTTACTTGGCAAATCCAGTCCTTCTACTCCCAAGGAAGATAACCATGATCGTGGTGATGATAACTTCCACCGAGGCAGAGAGTGTGACGCCCAGTGTGAAAACCCACTAGAGAACCTCGTAAATAGAAAGACACAGTCACAATATCGGGTTCCCACCGAAGGGTACGGCTTGATGAACAAAGAATATCGTTTCAAGTGGATACTGCACGGAAGTTAGATAGCGAACGTCTAAGAAAAATAAGGCACAACGTACATTTCGCCTGTCGATACTACGTGGTGACGAGGAACGTGAAATCGGTCGGATATTGATTCAATGTATATTGCTTACCACAAGCGGCAACTAAACAATTTGTTAGCAAGCAGTTCATCATCGATACCCAGACCCTCAAGGGGCAGTCACTCACAAAGACGAAGGAATGCAAGGAATACCTAGAATGGTGCCGATGCATATACGAAATGGATAACATGAAAGATAGTACACCTACCACAGGGACAGCGATGTACCATTTCTTCGTCACTGTAAACAGATGAATGGTGTAGGGAATATAGCAGGCAATCTCTTACACATCCGAATTCTGTTTGCGAAGAAACTGACAGGTTAAATTATTCGTCATCCTGCGGTCAGAGCTCGCAGAGAAGGAAGAACTGACCAGTGAACCATGAAGGTAACCGCAGCAGTCACGGCCACAGAAAGCTGGAAGGTTCGTCTAGCTGAGATACGCTACCAGAAAGACCCATACGTACCCCGAGCGCACTGCGAAGAGATGAGTATCGGTGGGAACAAGACCAATCTGTAGCTTACGGTGGAATCTCGTCCATTTTATCCGGCTGATTAAACTTTGTGATGACCGAATCCCAAGTTGCACCAACGATACAGATAGTGTGCATCATGTCAAACGTCCAAACCGCGAACACCTTCATACCTTGTCAACGAACTCACCTTGGCAAATCAGAGGGCAAGAACACACCAAAGCCTTTGTCCACGCGAAGTCATTTGGGTAAAGCTTGTAATAGAGAATGCATTGTACAAAGACGATGCCGGTCAGACTACACAGTCGTCAGTGCAATGACGTTATACACCGTGATGACTTTACCCGCATCCAAAGCAAGTGCCTAGCAACATTGCGCCATACACCGTAGAGACAGTCGTTACATCACCGGGGAGGTGCATGTTGAGGACGGGGCGAGACGAGAAATCAACCAAGCGACAGGACGTGAACCCAAAAGGATTGCAGCAAAGGGTGTGGCTCCTTTTATCTGTCCCCATCAATGCCGGATCTTCCACGTCAACAGGCAAAACGACCGCTATTCATTATTGACAGCCTGTCGCACTGGTCTGTGCCGTATGTTGAAAAGTGCGCGATGTGGGTCATGTGGGATTCCTGAACGTCACCATTGCAGTTCGGACCTGAAAACAGCATTGGCAGGCAGCGTCTTTCTTTGACAACTTTAATATGCCAAGGTCGTTGTCAATGGACCCACCACTAACCCCGTGACACTCGTCCGACTGTCTCCTCGGATCCATAACGACTTCTATTGTGTTCGTTTGAGCGTACTCCGTGCAACATAGATGGGTATCCAACGACATGTAGACACAGCGCCCACTGCCCGAGTCCGACTCCGATCAGCCCTTGCCAATAAGGTACGGAGACTACTGGCAAAGTTGGACGAGCAAAAGTGGTGGAGACATGACAAGAGAGCACCACGGGCGTAATTGAGGTTGGTCTGTTCTAGCACAAGGATGAGCATCGGGGAGAATGTGGATCATCATTAGCTGATCGTAGGTTCAAAGTCACCACCGTCGCCTGCCAGTAGTAGTGAGATGTATTTCCGCCGAAAAGCAACTAAGTGGAACCAAGTACACTCCTATAGGGTTCCACGAGAAACCTCTGTATCCGCATCTGTCCCGCCTTTTCTGATACATCCCGAGCTGTAAGAGTTAATATGTGTCCGGGTAAACTCACGTGTGTTCCTCACTCCTGATATATGCACATTCAACTGCGTACCGTAACTCTTGCGCCTGTCCAGCCCTTGTGGATCACTCAGAAGACGCAGTTTTTCACCGAAGATGGGGAGATGGGGCTGATCAAGGCGAAACGTTGGTCGTTGCTGCCTCAAAGACCATCAAAACTCAAGTTTCTGCTTCTTCACTGGAGGCTTTGTGCTTTCTCCATCGCCCTCCATTCGGTCCCGTCGAGGCCGCGAGACCTTTCTTGCGTCGGACTTCCCTATGTTTCCAGCGTCCGAGAATGGTAGAGCTGAATACCTGCCCCATTCAAGCATCGATGGCCGCTGCTTGGGATCATGCGCCGTCAGGTCCCTCGCAAACACCCTCAGAGATTCGTCTTCTTTTCCGAACCTATCAAGTAGGGACTGAAGAACCCGCCCACAAGCCCATCGGTCTGCCTTGATTGGACTGTACCTCAACTTCTTCTCGACCTCGGGGGCCATCCAGTCTTGTGTTCCGCACTGGTCATCGACCTCCTCGTCCTCGTCCTCTACTCGGATTGCAATATCAAAGTTGATGATTTTCAACTTGAAGTTCTTGTCGACAACAAGGTTGTCCGGCTTAATATCCCTGTGAGCAATGCGATGCTCGTGAAGATACACGACACCCTTGATGAGGCCCAGGCAGACTTGGCAAACCTTGATTTCAAATGCGTCAGGAATGATTCGGAAATCAACGTAGTCCCCGACGATCGTCATTTTGGGGAGAATGGCCCACCCGTTGAACGAATCGACCAACGAGATGACATGGTCAGACTTGAGTGGGATGGTATCGAGAAGTCTGAAGATCTCGAGCTCGTTCGATTCCTCCCGAACTTTTTTCGCGATGAATTTCTCGTCCGAGTTCGAGAGTCGATACACGGTGAGAATATGATCTGGTCTCTGAGGTCGAGCGTCAGCATGGCGCATAAGTGAAAGAGGGTTACCAGAACCTGGGAAAGTGGCCGCCATTCGCCGCCGCTGGCATCCACGATGACTTCCGGTTTCACTTCATAGCCATGTGCTCTAAGTTGTGCGTGGTCGTCTCCACCCCCTGCGCCCGCATCGTCATCGTTGTTGACATCTGTACGACGACGCTTCCTGCTGTGGCCGGTCGGGTTCTTGGTGTGGAACGACTTTGAAAGACGATCTTTGATCCTATTATGGAGCTCGGAAATTGCGCCCTTCGCGGTTTCGTCTGGGTCTTGGTCTAACTCTACGGAAGGAAGGTTGTACAGGGAGCGCACGAACTTGACGCGATCATGCGCGCCATTCAACGATAATTGTAGTTCGTTGTAATAAACCTGCGACGGCTGAGTCTGAGAGTTGATCATTACATTATAAAGTACAACATACCGTTTCATTGTTCTGGTTCTGAAACAAAGTATAGCGGATGGTGGTACTATAGTCGAAAATAAAGACGGCACAGAGGACGAAATTCTTCTTCTCCTTGAATGTGCTCACGAACTTGTTCGCGAAACGGACGATAAAAGCCCCCGTTGTGAGCATCCGGATAAGATCCATAGGCCATGGATCCTGTGTTGTGGAGTTAACCTCGACAAGCAGCCGAGGTAAAGTGGAGATTGAGATCGAAAAGTCACTCCTAGGACAATACTTGCGTAGTTCTTCACCATTATCACGTTTCACGACAACAGTGATAGGCGAATCTTTGTCCCTGCAAAGACCATGAACATGGAAGGGGGCAAGCAAACGAGCACTCACCTCTGAGCGACGGCCTTCCTGTTCCTTGCCATAAGCAGCAGGTCAAAGAACATCGACTCCATAAGACGCTCCTTTAAGAGACGTTTACAAGGCCCACCCCTTTGCCAACATCCTTGCCACTCATAAGCCACAACGTGATATGCGGTATGCAGCACCTCCAATAACCCAGCAGAGTGCACTTCCTCCTGAGATCCGTCTTCGGCGATCGAGTCCTCGGAATGCTCAAAATATGATCTAGGAGCATCGAATATGGGCCATGGAGGCAACTACGGTGACCGTCAACATCGAACAGAGACAGACAGATTGTGGAAACAGTTCACATTGACGGGAAGACGTGGCTTTCTGTCCAATGCCCGCTCAAAAGTCGTAACAAAGTCTGGGATGACCATGTTTTGAGCTTTCTCTATCTGGTTCCTCTGGATATCGGACTGTTCGAACTTTCCCCAATTCTTCACCTTCAGGAAGATATTCTCGTAGGCTTGTAAGCGGTTGCCACCAGAAATCGGTTGCTGAACTTGACGCAGCATATGCGTCAGAAATTCCGCGCCAGAGTAAGGAGATGTCAGAAGCACTCACCAAGGGTCGGCCTCTGGATTTCTACAGTGTCGACAACAACACGCAAAGGATCGAGAACAGGCATATCCAGGAAGTTGCGTGCTATGGTACCCTCTTGGAGTCGTTTACCACTACCAGTCTCGTCAAGATACCCTTGCAATTCGCTCTCATCTCCCGATATCTTGTATAAACGTATCATATTAAGGGCTACGTTCTTCAGTTGTTCATGCGCTTCCTTGACGCGGGGTATAAGAGCCCCGATGCCTTCACCCGGGCGGATTAACATTGGAAGACGGTCGTTGAGATTGGCTCTTCGTAACCAACAGACAATCCTCGATGGCGCATCTGGAGAAGAATCAACTGTCGGGGTCAACTTGAATCGTTTTGCCACATACCCACTATGACATGGATGTTGTCCTTGGATAGCGGTTCCGGGAAAACTTCTGATAACTCTTGTACTCCCTCCAAGACGTCCCATGCTCCGAGAGGTTGAGTGTGCGGAGATGGTCCTCATAGGGTCGGGATACGGGATCCTTGGGCTTGTAAAGACGGAGAGTATCTGCATCCATGTCGCGAAAAGCAATTGGCTTCTTGTTCTTGATGACCTCTTGAAGTTCGAAGACGTCCTCCGTCCTTGAAATCTTCACCAGGAAGGTCGCTTTAGGATCTTGAGAACGAATCCAACAAATGAGCGTGAGCTCATCCATGGTGGTGGTTGTCCAGCGCGTGAAGGTTACATAAGCTACTATCCCATACTCGTGACGCCCTCAGCGACTCGGTACCTTCCTCAACATCCTCTTCCATTGTGGGTTTCGTGATCATCTCCACGTCGCTGCTTGTCCTCACGCAATCTTGCTCGCATTCTAGCTCGAATGGAGCCTTATCCAATTCAACGCGGTCATCGAGCACTTGATGATGTTCAACAGCAAACGCGCTGCATCGAGGACAATACCAGGATACTACTGAATCATGGTTGAAATCATTGGATAAATGTGCAGTGGACCCGCATACTCATATCCACACTCTCATCTATCCACTCGTTCGGGAACCTGACCTCAAGCGCCGCGTCGACCAATCCAGCGCGTTCGAAAAGAATGCAAGGGTCATACGACGTCCATCACGCTCAAAGAGCAGCGTGCTGCCTAACTTCTAGTGTGTCGAGCCCCAGCCCTATCCACATTTCAAACGCGCGTGAATAACAAAAAAGCTAGGCGTCAGCTGACCACTGATTACTCCCATCCACTCTCATATTCGGTATACCTCCGTTGACGCCATCAATCCTCCAAGCCATGCAGGACACACGGCCAGATTTGTGCCATTTCTCGGGGAGAGATTTATCGCTCGGGTGGGCAGACCCAACTTGAAGTAGTGTGATGCAGGATCATGATCACGAAGAGTCCTCAACCATGACGAAACCCATCCGTCGTCGTCGATGTGATAGATACTTTACCAACTCGGGCGCCAGTTGTTACTTATTGGTCGAAGTTGAACTGTCTGTCGAACATATGTATCCGCATCTATTCTGCCTTTTCTGATACATCCCGAGCTGCAAGAGCCAGTACGTGTCCAGGTAAACTCACGTGTATTGCTCGCTCATAATATATGCACATTCAACTCCGTACACCCTTACGCGCGTCCATAGGGGTCAAGCGCCGGACGACCAAACGTCGGCTGTCAGGATAATTTAGTAAACAAACGTGACATGTTTTGATAGTCGAGCTCACAATAGGAGACGGCTTGTTGTCCAGAATAGCCTCAATTTTGTCGAGCACCTCTGGGGTCAGCTTGGGAATGACCTGGAGCGCCTTCAAGTTGTCGAGGACTTGCTCAGGCTTCGAGGCACCGAGAATGACAGTGCTCGTGTTGGGGTTCTTAGCCACCCATGCCAACGCTAGGTGGGTCACGGAGCAGCCGATTTCTGTGCACAGATTCAGCCCGGCCTCCTACTATGAAGCTTTATGAAGCATTATCAGACACATACCTTCCTCTGCCAACTTGGTAAGTTTCTGGACCTTGCTAATCTTCGCAAGACCCTCCTCTTCGTTAAGACTCTTGAGCGTGTCCTTGAAAAAGTCAGAGTGCATAGCGAAACGGGAGTTCTCTGGAATGCTATTGTTGTACTAACGGAGGCGTACGATGAGCAATGAGAAAGTGGGCTTGACTTGTGACAAATGTGGAATACCTTTCCGGTGAGAAGGCCACTAGCCAGCGCCGACCAGACCGTAGTGCCGATGGCATACTTTGAATACAAAGGCGCATATTCCTTCTCCGGACGTTCGCGATGGAGCATGCTAGGTTGGAGTGAGTGATTTAACTCCCATCCGTATGTAGTAAAACACACTGGTGCTGGCACTGTTCAGCAATCGGGGCAATGAGGCCAAGCTTGTCGGCGACGTCTGCATCAAATTTTCAGGACAAGAGCCTCACAGCACGAAATTCACCCACGGTATGCTTCCTCGATGTCACGGGCCGACCATTCAGAGGTTGCCCAGTAGAAAGCCTGAGATGGAGATGAGACGATGTCTCAGCTAAACACGCCAAGTACGTACCCAACCTTTCTCGATCACGTAGTTGAATGCGCGAACAACCTCCTCCATGGGCGCTATGCTGTCTCAGTACCTCATCAATTAACACAACAGCATTACTGACTAGAGTAGTCGGGACGGTGGGCAAAGATGACATCAACATAGTCGAGACCCAAACGCTCGAGAGAAGCTTGAGTACCTTCGATGATGCTGAAATAACGAATGAGGGAGGTGGTCTATAAAAAAAGGTGAATCCGAAGTGATCTTACTGTTTCCTTGACAAACCCGTGTCGTTGGGACCCGTGCGAGTACCAAAGAACAACTTGGTCGTGATGATCAAGTCCGTTCGGCGGTATCCGAGTTCCTTGATAACACGACCCCTTGGGAATTCAAAGTGTGAACACAAACCCAGCATCTACAGGGGAAAACGGAGACGAACATTTCAACCTCTGAATGACCTTTGGCGTAGCCCTCGGCGGTATCAAACATGTTGATTCCATTTTCATAGGCAACTTTGATGATGTCCTGGGATGCAACACAATTAGGCCGTCTACTAGCTCACGGTCGGGTCGCTCATTACCTTGACTGGATCACCAACGACGGTTCCTCCCAAAGTCAACCCTGTGATGTGGCGATTGGATACCCAGCAACCACCAGAAAACGTGATTCAACTCACATCCACCAAGCGAGAAGACAGGAACGCGCAAGCCACTAGGCCCGAGGCGGCGGAATGGCATACCCTTGGGGTCGAATTCGTACTTTACGATGGACATGGCAAGATAAAATAACTCTGAAGACGCAGATGCTCAGTGAGGATGGGGAGATGGGGAGGCTGATCAAGGCGAAACGTTGGTCGTTGCTGCTTCAAAGATCAAAATTATCCATTATATAGGTTCCCGCGTCGACCCCATCCACATGCATTGCTAAGCAAGAACCCATCGGTCCGACGAACGAGTACATTCCACCGAGAGAACTGGTCACTGGTCAGTCAGACACCACGGTCTTTGCGAACTGAACAAGCCAACGAATATTTATAAGACGTGCGATAACAGCACCTTGAGAACTTGGTCGGCAGAAGATCGGATCAACTTTTCTGGATATCGCTCGGTATTCGTGGGAGGCAACTTGAAAACCACACCTCGATTGACATCATCACACTCGCACTCCGCGTGAATGATTAAAGGATCCATACGCAAATAAATGTTCACCGTAGCACGACTGCGTTCACGAGGGGCCATCTCGGAATTGGGAAAGCCAATTCCGTGACTTTTTGGCGTTCACGGAGCTCCACACCCGCATTGCATCGTCACGAGGCATGCAACCAAGGTTCCTCGATTGGTAAGCTACTCTCATAACGGGTTTACTCAATCATATGACGCTTATACCCAATGGTACCCATCATGGTGGCTCACAAGCGACCGAACGAGTCAAGAGCCGGGCGGCCAAAGCTAAGCTGAGCCATTATTTAATCAGGATGTTCACCCACCAAAGGTACCAAAACTACGTACCGGTGGTGCAGGCTTGTTTTCTAGAATGGACTCGATCTTGTCCACGATGTCCGGCGTCAACTTGGGAATCACCTCGAGCGCCTTCAAGTTGTCAACAACCTGTTCAGGTCTGGAAGCGCCAAGAATGACAGTGCTAGTGTTGGGATTCTTTGCGACCCAAGCCAAAGCCAGGTGAGTGACTGAACAGCCGAGCTCTGTGCGCGGTGAGTGCGACTGGTCAGGAATACGGTGACAATATTCCGGCACACTCACCCTGTTCAGCGAGTGTTGAGAGCTCTTTCACCTTCCTGATCTTCGTAAGCCCCTCCTCTGTTTGGAGACTATCGACGGTGCCTTTGAAAAATTTGAGGTGCGTCGAAAACCGAGAACCCTCAGGGACACCATCATTGTACTGTGAGCTACGAATGAGAATAACCCTGCTTCTTCTACTTCATTTGAACCATACCTTGCCAGTCAACAGACCACTCGCAAGAGCCGAAAAAACAGTGGTGCCAAGTTCGTACTTCTTGTATAGTGGGCTAATTCGAATTGTGAGCTGACATCCTCCCCGATGATACCACCGTACCTATATTCCTTCTCTGGGCGCTCGCGGTGGAACATGCTGCGGAATACAGAGTATTGTTAGAATCTGTTAGAACTAGACCCGAAAGGACGTACTTGTGCTGACATTGTTCAGCGATTGGGCCTTGTAGACCAAGTCGGGTGGCAACGTCTGTGTGCGTAAGGTGAGCTTACGACACGGATTTCACTCCGTCACACTTGCGTTGAGCCTCCTCGACCTCATACGCGGACCATTCAGATGTTGCCCAGTAATAAGCCTATCAAGCACAGTTGGACCAGCGTTCATGACTGGGAATATAAATGCGCACCCAGCCCTTTTCAATCACCCAGTTGAATGCCCGAACAATCTCTTCCATAGGCACTGTTAACGAACACCGTCATTATCAATCTCTTCGTGGGACAACGACTACCTTACCAGAAACATCTGGACGGTGAGCAAAGATAACATCGACATAGTCAAGACCGAGGCGTTGCAAAGATTCCTTGGTTCCCTCGATGATGCTACGAAAGTGCGAGTGGTGAGAGAAGACCATGCGTTCGAAACACGAACGTACTGCTTCCTCGAGAGACCACCATCGTTCGGACCACCACGCAGACCCCAGTATAGTTTAGTAGTAATGATCAAGTCGGTCCGACGAAGGCCAAGTTCCTTGATGACACGTCCCCTGACCATCGATAATTGTTTCTTTAGGCGACTATCCTTGCGCGTACTAGCACCCTGACTCACATTTCTTCTTCAGATCTACCCTTGGCGTACGCCTCGGCCGTATCGAACATATTGATACCATTCTCAAAAGCAACTTTGATGATGTCCTGCAAGCGATGCGTTACCACAAGCACACAATGAACAATGAGTGATTCGAGCGACGCACCTTGACTGGGTCACCGACGACGGTGCCTCCAAGCGTGAGCCCTGCATCGAAAGAAGTAAAACAAAACCGTGAGTGACCCGTCTTCCGACCGGCGGCAAGTCCAAAAATCCATACATCCACCGAGAGAGAACAGCGGTACTCGAAGACCGCTAGGACCAAGTCTTCGAAAAGGCATGTTTTTAGGGTTAAACTCGAGTTTGACGACGGACATGCTGGAGATGTGATCGACGGAGAATGTGGAAATTCTGTATGAAGTCAATAGTATGATAACGAGGTTGTTACTATCAGTGCGGGGTATATAGCTGTGAAGATGCGCGTTCGATAAGACACCGCCAGTCGTCGCTGGTGGCGCGGTCTCTTGATATAAGGCGGTGATTAGAGGGTGTGAAGAGAGATAAGCCCATTGCTTGTCCCATGTGACGAGCGCGTTCTGGGGACTCATGAGGCCGAGGTTACTCAGCGACGTGCACTGGTGGGAAAAACAAAAACGTGTTGGGATATGCATGGATTGCCCGCAAAACCAAGTCGAAGTCACGGTGACATAGAGTCCGCAAGCCAAATATACGCGTGGATGCCAGGCTGTCACCTGTCAAGTCCCCTACAAGTTGAGTCCTTCAGTAGTCACTAGTAGCATTGGAGCTTACAGGGATGAGGACGAGTGTTAGTGAAGCTAGGTGTCATCGATTCATCGTCTGCGAATGCGAAACCTGAAGTAAGGGCCTGGTAACGCAGTAGTAGCACAACATTCTTGAAAGAGCTCTCGCCTCGGACGCCAATCCCCCTCAGTTTGGATAACCTACATCAGTGCGGAACGACAGTGAAAAAAGGTGGAAGGAGAGATTATTCGTACACCTTGAGCCTGCACCGGAAGACCTGTAGGTTTTTTTAGTTCTAACTTCAGGTTTGCGTGACGAAACACAGGTAGTAACTTCTACGAGTCAATGGATTGCAATTATGTAAAGGTATGTTACATATCAAGTAGATAACATGAACACAACTCCTTCCATCTCCAAGGGCGGAAAAACCTGGAAGTAGTGAAATGCAAATTAAGGTGTGAAAGAAGGAGTGTTTGTGTTGCGGGGGGGTACTGTCAAACTATATATATTACAGTATATAATCAAGGATGCATTCAACATGATGATCACGAATGGAAAAAAAGTCCCCTCAAACAGGTATATTCGACAACTTGCACGTCTGAGGAGGTTGATATCACACAAGAGAGGGGTATTTCTCGTCTTCCCTATCTGAGCTGTCTCGTTCCATAGAGTTGTAGTGCCTGCTTGGGTCATATCCGGCAAAAGTCTCGGTTGGCGTTGCCTCGATGTCACAGTGGTCCTTGTTCTCGTCGATTTGCGAGACGATGGTGGTCTCGACGTTGACATTAAGCGGTACCTGTACCTCGTTAGGATGGGGGATCCAACAGCGAAAACTCAAATACATACACTTCTCTGTCCCATCGTCGGTGCAAGCATGCGATTCTGTTACAGATCGTTAATGCATATACAAATTACCCAAGATCGCAGTCTCGATGACGTACTACGGAGAAATTACTCTTGTTGAGACCGGGGCTAGGCAGAGGCAGTCCGTTATTTTGATCTCGCTCACTCGACGTCACATGGTCGACTCTGAAACGTTTACGCATGTTGAGTCTGGGACAAAGATTTAATCAGCGGTGTTCATAGTGCATTGTGAAGGGGCATACGTAGCGAGGAGTGAGTTAGCGTATACTGTGATAGGTATTAAGCTCATCTTTAGCATATGAAAAATTTGTGCCACGTACATTTGGCAATAGCGAAGTGCATCCCAAGGAAGATCAAATTATGACGCATGAGGAGCCACTGTGATATACGAAAGTTAGAACAAGCAAGTGCATGAGCAAGAGCGGACAAACGCAGAGCAACGAAGCGATTGTTACGAGACTGATTAACGGGTGATCAGGATAACCAAGAGAACGGAGGTTCAGACGAACTTACGTCGTGAAGCCACCAGTTTCTAAAGTGTATAAAATCAAGGAATTGATGACATGGTTCATGCTGGGATAAGGATGATCAGAAGTTGTCCGATTAAATAACAGTGTTTCTTACTTGGCGAACCCAGTCTTCCTACTCCCTAGGAAGATAACCATGACCGTGGTGATAATGACTTCCACCGAGGCAGAGAGCGTGACACCCAGTGTGAAGACCCACTGGAAACCTTGTCAATGCGGAACGAACATAACAATACAGGGTTCCCACCGAAGGGTATGGCTTGATAAACAAGGAGTAGTGCTTCAAGCGAATACTGCATAAAAGTTAGGTTAGCCATAAGAAGAATAGAGATGCAACATACATCTCGCTTGTCGAGACTACACCAAGAAACATGCAATCAACTGGCTATTGGTTCGAGACATAGTACTTACCGCAAGCAGAAACTGAGTAATAATTTAGAAAGCAATACATAAATAGTTAAACCAGGACTCACAAAGACGAAGGAATGCAAGGAACACCTAGAATAGCGCCGTTTCATAAGCGAGGCAAACCACATTAAAATATAGTCCACATACCAGAGGGGCAGCAATGTACCATCTCTTCGTCACTGTAACCGGATAAACGATCTGAGGTCTACATCAAACAATTCCTTACACATCCGAATCCTATTTGCGAAGAAACTGACGGAATAAAAAAAAATCGTCATTCTGTGGTCAGAACTCGTAGGAAACAAGGCTGACCAGTGAACCATGAAGGTAACCACAGCAGTTACGGCCACAGAAAGCTATAGAACGTAGTCTAGTCGTAGATGCGTTGCTCAGAAAAGCTTGCACATACCCCAAGCGCACTACCAGAAGATCAGTACCGATGGCAACTAGGACAACCTGTAAACTTACGGCGGAATCTGATCCATTTTAGCTGGCTCATTGAAATTTATAATGACTGAATCCCAGGTTGCGCTGACGATACAAATGGTATGCATCATATCGAATGCCCAAACCAGGAAAACCTTAGACCTTGTCAGTGAACTCCCTCAAAACTTCCGAGAATATACACACCAAAGTCTTCGTCCACGCATAGTCACCGGGATATAGCTTGAAATACAGAACGCATTGCACAAAGACAATGCCAGTCAGACTACACATTCGTCAGTGTAATACGCGCTACACAATGCAGAGACCTTACGCGCAGCCAAAGCAAGTGCCCAAAAGCATTGAGCCGTACACTGTAGCAACAGTAGTCACGTCACCAGGAAGGTGCATCTTGAGAGTGTAGAGAAAAGATGAAAGTAAATCAAACGAGAGGACGTGAACGCGGAAGGATCACTGAAAGTTTGTTGCACTTGCTGGGGCCAGCCTTTTGTACGTTATTTGTCCTCATTGACACTAGATCTTGAGTTTGGGCGGCCCGCCAGTCAATTGTTCCTCGTGCCGTGACATTCCGTTATGTTTTCATACATTCTGACGGGGCGTCGCGTCTTTGAATTTCAATGGCCCTGACCGAGTGTTGGTCTGCCGCGCATTACGGCACAGACCATCGAAGCTGCCGCCCAGCCTCACGAACCAAAAAAAAAAAGACATTCGTCGGAGGAATGGATCATTACGAAAATATGCAGGGGATGGCAGTACATACTACTTCGCTGTCATCGGAACGGCGAGATTTGAAGCTTGAAGGGACGATTGAAAAGTCTCGGCTAGTGCTATGCTTGCGATCAACTAATAGATCCTCATTAGTTGGTCTTGAAAGTTGACACCATATATCAGATTTCATTTACAATATGACTGACCTGGCTGCTCGAGATGTATTTACTATAACTACAGAGCCTGAGCGCTCGGGCCTCGAGCATGTACCAACTTGAACTTTCAAAGACAAAATCCCCTCATCTATCGTCACTTCATATAGACGACTTTTTCCACATGCTCTAACCTTGCTTTCCAACTTGAACAGAGTGCAGCTGTGTGGATGGGGAGCAACTTAGGTTGTTCCCGAGTAGAAGAGAGTGTACTAATGAGGTCGAAAAATGGATTGAAGCTCCATTTTGTTTATTAATTTATTAAAGGTGCCTTCATCTCCTTCTGACCCTTCCATTTTAATGCAGGATTGAAGTGGTCAACATCATTCGAAACAGCGCGGATAGTCAACGATGTTTGAAGAGCAGTTTAGGAACAGCTCTGAGGATATTTCAATCAATCAATAAACCGCGCGTACTACACATGCGGCCGTGACTGGATCTCTGGCGAGAACAGACAGGGCTGGTCGAGGGTGGACAACAAACGGAAAATTACAATCGAGGTCAGGGCTGCGAGGTCTTCTAATGATCACAATTATACCAAATTTTCTGCCGGCTAACTCAGTGGCGCTACTATTAGATGCTCACCAGCACCGGTGAACTAAATACGAGCGTGCGACCTTCACTTGGACGGCGACCATTGACAGAGTGATTATTAGATGATCCCTGGGAATGGCTTGCAGACCCCAAGCAGTGACCACCTGACTAGTTGCGAACCTTAAACAGATCCCCTATAAACTGCCTCAGCTCCCGTCCTCCACGCAGCCAGCTGAGGTGAGTCCAGTGTCGAGACAACTAATGCTGTTCCTTCTGCTCAGAAGCTAAGGTTTGTAGGGATGCCCGGAACAACCCTGCCCCCCTTTCCGACCGATGTCCATACCCATCCATTGCTTGTTATCGACTATGATCTTCTCAGAGCCGGCGATCCCACGGAGCTTGACCGTCTCTGGGACGCTGCGACATCCATTGGGTTCTGGTAGTAAGTAATGAATTTCACACCACAAAGACGCTTTGCGTCCTCTCTTACATACACCTGACATATTCCTAGCCTCAAGAACCATGGCGCCGACCAGCAAGTAAGTGACATGTTTGACATGGGCGCTGAGACGATGGCGCTCCCCCTCGAAGAGAAGATGAAGTTTGAGCAGGGCGACGATGGCCAATCGTGTGGGCACGTACTCTCATTTACTCAGCACCTTATCGCAAGTTGCTGACCAACCTTATCAGATACAAGGCCGCCGGAGCAAGTGCGGTGGATGCCAGCGGGTCAGTGCGAATGGTTCCGATTATCACATCGACTGAAGAGCATTTGTGTCAGCCGGTTGGATGCAGTCGAGTTCATCAACGTCTCCAAAGATGATGCGCTTGCCTTTCCAAACATTGTTCATAGAACGTACCCGGCGCCTACCACGGCAGCCATTCCGACAGCTGTGGCGCCGTTCGTCCGCAAGTCCCTCGAAATCAATAACGCCTTCCTTCGCATCTTCAATGACAGGCTAGGTCTGCCAGAGGGCACGCTCGAGCGGTTGCATCCTATCGACGAACATAGCGGCAGTGAAGCCCGTCTCATTAAATCACCGCCGATGCCCGGAAAGTCGCTCGCAGATACAGCGACTCTCGGGGCTCACACCGATTTTGGATCTCTAGTAAGTGGAATGCCCAAACAAAGTACTGATGCCCCCGTGTGTAACCTTTTTTCAGTCCTTTTTACACAACAGGCTTGGGGGTTTACAAGTGATGCCACCCGGTCACACGGAGTGGTTCTATGTCAAGGTTCGCATCTTCTTTTCTTGTTGTCCCTTGCCAAGATTGCTGACGTATATGCTCCGGAACATAGCCTCTTCCGGGTCATGCCATTTGCAACATTGGCGATGCGCTTGCCCTCTTCAGTGGCGGTATTCTCCAGTCCAATATCCATCGCGTCGTCCCTCCCCCAGGCATTCAAGCCGAATACGAGCGTTGGTCTCTGGTCTTTTTCACTCGTCCAGGAAACTCCAAGGTCCTTCGCGCGCTCGTGAACGATAGTCCCTTCATTGCAGATGCTGTGCAGAAGCGCCCCGATCGGAACTTCGACACAGGCTCAACTGCAGCCGAATGGTTTGCGAGAAGAGTCAAATACCAGAGAATTAAGAATAGGAAGGTGAGCAGAAGACAATAATCAAAGAAGAGATGTCTGGTCCTCGCTCGCGCTGATACAGTGGTGAAAACAGGGTCCCGAGACATGGGCGGCAAGCAGAGGTACGGAACATACCCCTACGGTGGTTTGAATTCTGTTCAAGACCCACTTGAATCCTCAATCGAGTTGTGGCTATCGTGTAATTCCTGTCATTGTCCGTGGGTGCTGCCAGCCTACATTGTAGAACCAAGCTGTTGATGTACTATGCCGCGTTATGATTGCGATCTGTATTCTTGTACACTTCTTACTTTCAATAGCTGTCTGAACATTCCGGCGAGTAATCGCTGTTTAAAATCACGAGAGGACTGGTCTATTTTCCACTCTACGATCCGGGGAAAGGCAGGACGATCTGGATGACCTGCGGGAAAAAAGCATTTCTCATCCTCAAGGTTGTCCTGCAGATGGAACAAACCCGGTGTCCAGTAGGGATGGGTTGATTTCGAGCATTCTATGAAAAAAGATACAACGGTTGTATCCGAACAGGGTAATTTTGCAAACGACCATCTACAAGACCCGCATGCTCCAACGCCGCGGACCATACTATATTGGTGGCTTGCTATCCTTTTGAGCTGTGATGTCGGCGACCGAAAGGCGGGATCACCAATACCATCATTAGAAAAAGACGAAGAAAGTCGACAGTGGAAAAAAGACGCTCACACATGGTAATCCGATCGCCTAGCGAAAGTGCGATACCCTGCGTTTTGCTCCGTATCCGGACATGCCCTACGATGGTGCCCGCTTCCGTTCGTTCGATACTCAAATTGGCTAGGGCATCTTCGCCTACACGTGCGGGGGGTCGCGAAGCGACGTCAGTCCTCGGTAGTCGCTAATCAAAACATGAAAAAAAAAGATGGACTTACCGAACAAACTTCTTGCGTACATATTGGCAGAAAGGAAATCGCATTCGCCTGACATGGCTCCCTCGGGCGTCAAGCACGACATGTTGGTCGACTTCATGACATGTCTAAGATAGTCACGGGGATCACTAAATTTAAATCAGATAGATCAGAGTCAACGGTGTTTAGTGCACAAGTAAGTATACAATCAGGGCGAGAGACGTACGACATTTTCGTTGACACATTGACCCTGTTCTCCCACTCAAACTCCGTCCACATACTCCGAAACTATGGGCGCGCATGTGGTCAGTGCCTCGAGGTCTAGAACAGAAAAATTTTAGAGCTACCTGGGTCTCATTACAGTAAGCTGGTTTGATGTAATCCATAATGTCGATGTGGATATCGTTCAGGATCACGCACGTCTCTGCGAGGCCGGGGCCCTCCCAAAGGATGCTTCCGAAAATGACACCAGTCTCTGTCGAAGAGACTTTGATGGTGGCTTTGATGCTCTGGAAGCCATGCGGAGCGATAGTATAAACGGCTGGCCGCTCAACAAGTTTCAGATCTCCCAAGGTAGCAAAGTCGAGGCAGAGGCTCTGTAAGGTATTGGGTGTTTGATTTACGAGAAGAACGTCTTGATGGGCGTCATTATCGGCGCGGTCGAACTAACAAAAGTGAGAACCCACCAAGAAGAATGTCGAAGCCATGCATCTTAACATATGCCTCGGCATATATCGGGTCCGAGAAACCTAACAGATGAAGGTATAAGTACCATACGGCATAATTTCAGCGGGGATACGCACCAGTAAGCTGTGATATCCTGCTTAAGTTGGAGATGAAATCTTCGTGAACCTCCGCGGCGCCAGTAGCTTTGCCTAAATCATCCGCATACTGCCGAGGCTTTGAGACAACGAGCAGAGAGACCGCTCTCAACTTACATTTATCGCGTCGTCTGCTGATTTCTTCGAGAACTGGCGGAAGTTTAGTAGATCATCCACCTGTACGATATTCTCCTTGGTGCTCTCCGCCTCTTTCTTTTCTGCCGCACGTTTCTGCTTGGGATGACAACACCCTCAAAGCCCACCTCTCTGACTGATGAAGTGATGCGTACCTCCTGAGCACCCAGCATTTTGCTATATGCCACCCGAGTGTCTCTTAGGAACATATCGTTAACCTCACTGTGCTCCCTGAGTTCGCTCAGAGTCTGAATACAGCTCAGAATGCGCTCGTTAGAGTCCTCGTCGATCGGGACCGTGACAAATTTCGATTGACCGACACGAATGACAGAAGTCATGATGAGCATCACCTAGGTAGAATTGATAGCATAAGATGATGACATTAAAGAAAGGTCATACTTACCTCCGCGCGCAGTGCGTTGGCTCGGGTATGGTCCTGGCTCGACTCATCGTACCGGAGGACGAGTTTCGTCAATGCAGCCGCAAGAACAGCGCCTGTGAAGAAATCACCCCCTAGGATCAACGCTGAGACAGAATCAGTCGTCAGAAGCCAACGCAGGATGCCGGTGTGCATACCTCTGAGTGGGGGTTTCGACTTGCTGGGGGAGACGCGCACTGGCGTGGATGTCGTGTAGGCCGTTTCTGTCGCGTAGGTGCCGTCCGCCAACACCTTCGGCTTTGTCCCTCCGCTCTGACCAGTGGCGGTACCATCTTCTTCACCACCATCACCCAAGCCATTTCCCTCTGCCTCTCTTATCTCAGCCGCCAAGATCGGAATCTCCCCGAGCACGCCTCGGATCTCGACCATCGCTTGCTCGATATCACTTATGCCCTCCACATACTCTCCTAATATCCAAAGGACGCCTCTGAACACCTTACCGCTCTTGATACTGCTGAGTGTGGCCGTTAACTTTTCGGTAATCGCTGGGCGGAGAGATGGGAACTTCTCGACAACTTCACGGACGAAAGCGACGACGTCCAGCGCAGAAGGGTTGTTGGAATCTCCAAGGAAATCCATCAGAGCGTGCACGACACTAGCTGCTATCTCAGAGAACTTGATTGCCATGACGTGGATGCTTTGGATCAAAAGCTGACGGTACTCGGGTGCCTACAGCAGAGAAATATGAGCATTGTGGGTTTTACAACGGAAGCCCCGGTCAAACCTTGTCATAATCGTGTTCTTGCGTCCGCTGAAGCTGTTTCTTGAGGAATAACACAACTTCTTCAACATTCCGGGTAGAAGTCATACTCAACACGATGCTCATCGCCTTTCGGCGGACTTCCATGTCAGCACTATGTAATACGTCAAGAAGAGAGAAGGGCCAGCAGTAGATCAAACTTGCCTAGAAAGAACTTGCAGTACATCCATGATAAGTCCATCGAGTATGGCTCCATGCTTTGAACGCAGCGCGTCAAGTCTGTCGAGGACGATGAGCTTGACATTATTGTCAGATTCCTTGACAACAAGGTTCACGAAACACGATGCCGCAGCTAATGAGATACAGATTATATCCAGTATTTAGGATTAGTAAAGATCGAACGGCGCACCTTTAACTGCAGCGGGGTTCTGCGTGAGCGTAGTGAGGGTCGTCGCAGCCTCATATTTTACCGCATGCGATGACGAGTTGAGCAGCTCAAACATGCAACGAATGTATCGAGGCTATTCATCACCGAAGGATCAGCACACGAATACGAATACGCTAATGTCACTCACTTTGTGAGTGGTATCGTTCATGCAGTCCAGCCGAGCAACCTCGATGACAGCCATCTGTAGGCCCTCGTCCATCGATGGTGCGCCGTCCCATACACTTCTCAACCACTCCACTGCCTTGTTCATAGCCGCGCTTGCGAGAAACACGAACGCGTTTCGCTTACATGTCGCGTCTGATTCCGCTGCCAGGAAGGTCTGCATCAATTCCGCGGCATCCGGAACGAGAGACTCGTGTTCGCGATGGACGGTATAGAGCGCGAAGACGGCAGCCTTCCGAACATAGGAATGTCGGTGTTCAAGGTTGGCCCGGAGGGTGGGGATGAGCGGCTCGAGGAGTTCGACGTCTTTCGAAATCTTTTGGAGGAAGCGAAGCGTAGCGCCGCGGATATATTCGTTCGGATGTTGCTGCAGAAACGTACATATCAATCTTGTTCGAACGTCATCAGTAGAAAGGAACGCACGAGGTCGTTTCGGATGGCGTTGCTAAAGGAAGTATTTGAGAAGACAAGACTGGGTGTGTAGGAAGAAGACACGCACACGACGAGGATCATCTCTTGCTTCAGCTTCCCGGCCTCATCGTATTTCGGACAAACTTCCCAGTAAAAGTGAAGGAGTTTCTTCAGTTGCTTGTGCTTTGAGGGCATGATGTACTGTATAATTGGCATCAATAGTGTAGGCTAAATGGGTCGCATGTATAAAAAGTCAGTTTACGATTTAGCGTGCCAGGAGTTGAGCGCATGCATGCTCACCTGAGGATTACCATTGATAGTTGCGACAATGATTCTGCGCAACGTGTCCACTTTGTCTTCATCAGAGCCCTTCTCGAGCGCAGACCGCAGCTCCTGCGTTGATGGTGTCTCCGCAGTATCTTCGAATACGACCGTATAACATGGAGACTCTCCTAACATCGTGCTCTTTGTTGTCGTCGTCGGGCGTGATGTGGACCAGAACAAACCTTGGAAGTCGCCACACTCGCATATGGGAAAACACTACCACATTCGTGACACTACAAGTTGGTTGGGAACTACTACCACTGAGTAGTGCTAAATATCGTATGACCGGTATCATTCTGCTCATGATCACCTCTTCGTCAAGTGGTTCTCCGTCTATCGCAATGGTAGGAACGTCACGAAAGATGTACATCTTTCTTATCAAGGTGTAAACGGTAAGTGCTCAGTAAGTAGGTGGTTCAGCCGGAAAGTTTCGAAACGTTTCGTGGCGCTCATTATCTCATGGAAATTGCCATGGCCCCTATAGTTGTCATCCCTTTCTCTTAACCTTCACTTACAAGCACCGTTAAGTTGTATGCAATGTCCTCCAATTTGGCCACGTCTGACGCCGTAAGTAGTAGTCACCTCATTCATGTCCTCTTGCTCTAGCTCCATGCAGCAACACCCAGCTTCGTCGTCAGGCGCGGGAGCACCTGAGGGGTCACGGATAGGAGACACTCCTCCGGCAGGGATTCATAAGGTTGAGCACAAGGCTAATGACTCGGAAGAGCACGACCCTGCGCCGGACACCACAACGTCCCCATTGTCGTCAGGGAAGAAAACAGACAATCTGTCTGCAGAGGATGAAGAATCCCCCTCTGCCACTCCCCAGGTCGTATCCAGCCCCTGTACTTGTCACTGTGGTGGGTGCTGCTGCCACGGCACCTCGCCCGAGCCGCAACATTGTGTTCGCTGTCACGCGAATTACAGGCTCAATCATCCAGAAGCGTGCATGGTACCACACGTCTTCACCGACCCTGAAAACTCGGGTTGGACTGAGGTATATGGAGATGTGAGCGTCCCCTCCACCTGTTGCGGGTCTGATGTGTGCGGCGGTGACCCCAGGAAGGGAGATTGGCAACAACCGTCTCCTTGCTTTATGGGTTGGCACACGACTAATGTGGAAGCTGTCGAAGAACAATACAATGGCATCAACGTCCTTCGTTGTGATCTGGATAAAGGGAAGTGCCGCCGAGCTCAAATGAAACATTCTGCCTACTATGAGCTTCTCTATGATGAAGAAGTGTCGCACACTGACGCCGATGAAGGAGATCGTGTGGGATACTTGCAGCGGAAAAGGAAAGAAAACAATGATGATGATCTATTCCGAGACAGGTTCCACATCGAAGATGACGAACACGACGGAGACGACGGATGGGCTTAAAGAGAAATGATTCGGAAGGTGATTGCGAGGAAGACAGTGCATAGGCAAACTCATGCTTGCTACGTTCAGCTAGAAGTTCAGGTTGAATTTGGTTCTATCGTTGCTACTGTTAGAATAATCCTAGGAATAGCAGGGTGTATCTTAACTGTGCCAAAAACTGCTGAGCATGCGTTTATTGGTTGTAAGCGTCGGTTCTCTGCAGTAGCTTGACTCACACGGCTCTCGCAAACGGGCCCACTGTATTCCCAGATAGATATTGGGTCGTAGACGCTCGACCGTACATGCCACAATATAAGTCGATGAAAATCTCACTCTGCTCACCTCCCCGTCAATCGAATCTCCATCCATCGTAATGGCGGGAACGTCACTGCTGCAAAGGCAGCTGCGAGCTAATACACGGGGAAAAATGCGTGTCAGCGATACAAGCTATGTCAAGGCGGGTGCCTCACTTCAAATCCGAGATCGGCACCGTGCGCTGCACCAGCCATTTTCCCAATTGGCCCGGTGTACCATACTTGTGACATTCCGACCACCGCCCCAACTATCCCGAAACAGCATGCCGACAGGCCAGCGATCCCAATCGGAAGTCTGAAAACGAGTAGGAAAAGGGTAAGCAAGATGTCAACGGGTACGAACGTGACATGGAAGTCGAGGACACCACGGAACACGAAGCACGTACTTGGAAGGGTTATCCCAATCTGCCAAGTTATATCCTCCCAGCCGACCTCCTTTCTGTCGGAATAAGAAATGCTCTTCTGCCACAATGACGATGAAGAAAGCTGTCCAATAACTTAGTATAGACAAAAAGTTGCTAAGGATAGCACTGAAATGCTCCCGTCCAGCAACACCAGCAACGGTATAGGCGGCGAAAACAAGGAGTACCCAGAGAAAGCGAGGTACCATCGCAAAAGGACGACCGAGTGCCTGTATAGAAAGAGCTGCGGAATATGTATTGGGTATGTTGTTGGAACTTTTTTGTGGGTAAAGATGTAAGCATGAGTTGGTCAAGACACGAAAGACTTACACTACACTCAATGCCAACAGCACCAAGAGGAATTTACCCCCGCCTCCCCAAAGCGACAACACCTGGGCGATCAATGCACCGGTGTTCCCATCTGAACCAAGAGCATCGACATAGGCGGGATCAGTGATTGTCACCAATGTAGCACCCAGTGTCACAGTAAACACTATCGGAAGGAACAGACCACAAAAGGTCAATGCGAACACACCCCAAGGGTTCGTGTTGACAGGCAAGCGGACATTGTAGTCAGCAGCAACTGGTGCCCAGCCAGCCACTGAGCCAAATACGATTGCGCCAAAGCTTAGGATGTCAGCACTAAGTGCTCTTCCGGTATCTTCCGACAACTTTTGGGCATTAATGTTGTATCCGGCTTTGCTACCAAGTCCATAGAGACAACACATGAGGAAGAGAGTGACCATCCAGGCATAGCGCTCATAGAGGTGAACCATGTTGTAACCGATGAAGCAAGGAATGAGGCTGCAAACGCCAATGATGACAATGCCACCAACAAGAGGTAGTGTGTTTGCATTGATCGAGGCAAGCGTCTGTCCACCAAGGATAACAGCCGTCGTAGCGAAGCCAAGCCTGATGCTAGATGTCGACGGGACTAGTCTCAGGTAGGGAAAAAGACATACTGAGTGATAATGTTTAGGACAGAGAACAAGGTGCCACCCAGGTACCCTGAACTATAGCGGGAGATGATCATAGTACGCAAGCCAGTCTGTGGGCCAAGGACGGCAATAAATGCCGTTGCTACACCACCGAGGGCAGCAAAGCAAAATATAGTTGCGACAGCATGACTGGGCTATGTCTCAGTATGGCTCGAAGTTGATACGTATAAACAGAAACCCACGGTAGGGTAAGAGTGAAAGCATATTGGGCCAATACGCCTACGGGTATAGTCGTAAGCACCATATTGACTGACCTGTTGTTCCATTGGTGAGGAACAAAACAAGGTGGAAAAAGTGGGCATACCACCACATCAATAGACTGTCAAATGATAAGTGCAAGTTCAGATGCGACTCGACTTAGGGGAAACGTACTTATTCCAGGTATGTTTTGTTTCCCTCTGGTTTTCCGGCACGCGCTCTACACCTCTTGCTTCGACACCACTCTGGAAGAGTTTGGAGAGAAGAGGACCGAAGACACCGAAACGTTGTGGAATCACTTGGTCTGGTGCATCCTCGATTGCATGCACTTCAGTGTTCCCGTTCGCAAGACCCTTTTCCCTGTCATAGAGGCTGAGTCCGTGGCCACTATCGTTGGACATGTCGACGGCAAGGAAAAGGACCGGAGGGAGAGGACACCTGGACAGAGCAAACCAGCGAAACAAGGTCACACGCCAAACGGTATCCGAACAGATACGCGATACTGCGTTCGAACCACATGGTGTTATTTTCGGCGCATTGTCAGGGCCAGGCCAATACTTAGTTCGGCGAGGTCGGATCATCTCGGATCAGAACGTCGAGGTCACGTGCGCCTTTCTTCCAGCCATTGCTTGCAGTCGGGATGCTCGGATTCATGACAATGTGGAAAAACCCAAACCCAACTTAGATCGTTCTCAAGTTTCAACGGGCCCTTGAAGTTACACCTATGCATCCGTGTCGATTTGCGCTGCATTGTGAGGTCGGCTCCGATGCTTTCCTTGGACATTGCTCCAAGGTGATCATTCACCATCCATCATTCCTAACTGAATGTTCAGTACTCAGTACCAACTCGGTTCAGAGTCGCTCCCGACACCATGCCACAATGTGTGGGCCCATGTGGAGATTTAGTACCCCGTGTCGTGCCTTTCGATGGAGCTGATAGTCGGGGACTCGAGGTGACATTCTATATGCACATCGCTCAGACTCGGTTAACGTTTGAATTCGCAGGATAGTACACGCAAAAAAAAGGAAAATATAAGCTGTCATTCGAAATCGGGTCCACCAGAAATTCCCGCTGGTTTTGAGGTGCACAGTGTACCACCTGTTAACGTCGCTTCTCAATGGCTATAAAAGATATGAGTCGCGCAGCAATCTAACCCCAACATCTTACCGCATCCAAATCCCCAATGTCACCGCCACTGGCAGTCTCAAGTCGGGTACATACAGAAACGTCGCTTTTGATGATTTTGCTCGGCATCCCGTCGATATCGGACCCACCTATCCAGCTTCTCAGAAGGTCCGCATCGACTTCCCTGTTCAAATTGTAGTGCAGTTTCCCGTTTCCTTACAGATCACAAAGCTCACCTGATCGGCTGTAGTGGATATTGAGGAAAGTTGGCAAGAGATCACTGTTTCCATCCACACTTACTCTATTGGAAGGTCACCAATGTACGATCGGAGTATGATGTGTATGCATACACGTGAGTGGGACTCATTTTTTCGCAGTGATACCCTTTATCAGATGAACCACACCCTATCCAGCATCGCCCCAGCTTGGAACGAAAGCATGGTGTGGACAGTCGCTCCTGCCCGTCCCATTCCTCATGCGAGTAGCTCTGGGGCTCTTTCTGATTTATGCTGCAGATCATCATCGACTTTGAGCCCGTCGATGAATAAGTAAAAATGCCAATTGTGTGTGAAATCTGGATGTAGTGGTACAAGGTTAGCGCGTGTGACATACCGTGTGGTGTTGCTAGTGCATGGAGAATCAGAGCTTGAATTGATGCTGCTGCAGTATGTGATCATTGTGATGTCTCTCAGTCTGACGGAGCTCAGGTTTACTATGCTTTATGCATCCGGGTTCACGTGGACAACCTGTTTTCCATTCGAAGAGCGACAAGTACAACATTCGTGCCTGTATATGCAGCGATAGACATGTCCAACTCGCGGATCGTTGCTATATTCATCTTCGAGCTGGTTTCCCGTCCAGGCTCTAAGGAATCAGGAAGGGATTGCATGGGAAAGCGACTAGAACTTGACACGATGCGTTTAGCGATTCTCAAGACGTACTTGTTCGAGTCGCAAGTTTGACTCGTGATCATGGTATGACGATTGTCTGATGCTGTGACTTCATGTTCAGCCCTTCAGGAAGCTAAATGAAAACACGGAGAAGCGACTGGGGTCGCTCTGCTTAGCGCCGCTCGAACGTTGGACGTAGCGTTGAACCTGGAAAGTTAGACAGGACTCTCGCCAGCGATTCCATACGTACGTCCAGACATTCACGCGTTACACGTCGCGATGTTCGAACATGCTTCGTTTCGAGACCTACATGTCCGAATCCGGTCTGCATCTCCTTGGACCGTTATTAATTTATGTTTTCTCGCACATCATACCGGAGGGACCACCCCTTGATCTCACGCGCACTTTCCTCCTTGGCTCAACCTATCCAAATAAAATTTGAGTCCTGAATTTAGGATATAGAGGACGCACATTCATGCGGTTATGTCGGTTCCACGCACAACAAATCCGTGTGCGACATCCGAAAACACCTGGAGATAGTAGCTCGACTTGTTGCGCACCACAACGTCTTCTGCACGATCACGGCTTCGAACTAGACTGGTGACCAATCCGTCTACTATGAGGCGTCGAGTATCGACGGACGCCTCGCGGCTTGCCTCTTGCAGACGGGCTGGTCACCAATCTAGCTTCGAGCATGGACAAGTAGTCGTCCTCTGTTCGCATGATAATATAAGGGTCAGCTTTGGCAAAACCAAACCAAGGGCGTGCGCAAAGCCTCGATCGGCATTCACCTGCGCAGGAGAGGACGGCCTGGCGGGACAGTGGTATAAGTACTATGTGGCCAAATAGACACGAGAGGTTCGCTAAAGCAGTGGCTTGGATAGATGTGGTTATTCGGCCCGTGTGCATTTAGGGACGGGTCGTTGTAGCACACGCACCAACTGCAGTGCACCATGTCATCTCAGTGCCTAGTCGCAAAACTGGTGAGGAACGCCAGAGAGAAAATAGTGTGTCGGTCGATACTTGGCCTTGATGGCCAGAAACCACTTTGGAACGACCTCAACTGCGTTGACGTGCACCTGGTGAGCCCAAGCTTTCCCGTCCCTCCTAGGGTACGTCAAAGAACTTGTTGGGTCCGGGCACGATGAATCCTACCTCATGCCCATGTCGGGACCGTCATGCATGTTCCAATCATCAGCAACGAGAACGAACCACACGCAGTGAAATAGTCTTGCAACAGTTTGTTGTTGATCAACAGTCCCATTGGCGTCTGAGAGGAACAGGGGTGTCTTCTCGTGTGATCCGGATGTTGCGCTTGCAGGTGGTTCAGAGATGTAGGTGTCAAGTCCGCCGAGAGGTTCATCATGTCCTTCAGGAGCGCCAGTGAGTCTGATGCCAGTCTGGCAGGGGCGAGCGTCACGCGTCATTGACATGGTGGGAATGTGTTTGAGCGCTGATGGATTTTCTATCTCGGAACACCACTGGTCGATGTCTTGGTTCTACCTACACATTACCATTCCCAATTTCAGTGTCTCGACTCTACATGAAAATGGCAGAACGCACTCTACAGAGTTGTCACCGGTCACCTACGTACCATTTTTATATCAGGCACGCACGTGTGTAATCCTGACGACTGCGCATGAGTCATATCACGATGGTGGCTATTTCAAGGTTAGGTTAACATTTAGCTCACTTACAAACATTGATGCAGCCGTTGTTCTAGATTGATAACGGTGGAGAGGGAGCGGAGGAGAGGAGACTCTCTGATGCATGCTCTATCTCTATCGATGGTGGACACTGGACACGAGAGCCCCTTCTGGCCCTGCTGACTAAGCTACACTGCCACTCCCGTTCTCCGACGTCCTCCCCTACTCCAACGGGATCCAAATACATGAGGATCTAGTATATATAGGAGATGTAATCTAACCACTGCCACCACTGCCATCAGACTACCAATACCATGTCCTGCGACGACTGCTTCAGAACCATTCCCCACACGGGCACCCCAGCTGGACGCTCAGAGACCATCGCCGGTGTCGAGACCTACATCTCAGAACCTACTGGGCCAGCTGCTGCCGGCCAGAAGAAGGTCCTGCTCTACTTTTCCGACGTCTTCAGTCCGTTCTACATCAACAGCCAACTCATCCAAGACTGGTTTGCGTCCAATGGTATTCTCGCTTCCTTTATGCAACCAACAGTATCGCTGACACGCGCGCAGGTTACACTGTCCTCGGCCTCGACTATTTCTTCGGCGATAGGCTCGAGTCGCTCATGAAGCAGCCTGACTTTGTCCGCGAAACCTGGCGCGACAAGGTTGTCCCTCAGGCACGCGAGTGCACCCCAAGGTGGGTCGAGGCAGTCAGACAACGCTATGGTCAGATATTCTCTACCATTCTATGCTGTATGTACTGATGTTGGACTAGGCACGACCAATGTCAAGTACTTTGCAGTTGGTGTGCTACATTTCACTGACCCTTGTCATTCTACTCACATCACCTTGCGTTGTGGAGGATACTGTTTTGGGGCACCCTACGTCTTTGCCCTCGCAGACGATCCAACGTTTAATCTCGCAGCAGGTGCGTGTTCCCTCAGCTCTTGTCATTTTCCCACATGACCCCATCCTCAGGTGCCGTTGCACATCCCTCGAGCATCTACGATGCCGCGACGAAACAACTCAAACCAGGCGTGATCGAGAACTGTGTTGGTCAGTATGCTGTCTTTATCATATAGACTCGCCGTGACAACCCCATCTCAGCACCTATTGCCTTTGGTTGTGCAGGCGAGTGATGACTCACATCCTACCCGTCGACAATCCAACTGGAAACTAATATACTAGAAATCGATGGAGCCTTCCCCATTGAAGCGCGCCGTCAGGCCGAGGACATCCTCGTCAAAAACAAGGCGCATTATTACTTCCAAGTCTTCAGTGGTGTCTCACACGGATTTGGAACACGTGGTGATCCTGCTGATGACACCCAGCGTGCGGCTCCCCGTTCTTAGGATGCATACATTACACTTATTTCGAGATACTTTTTCACAGGCTTTGCGAAAGAAGAATGTGCGCGCGGATTTTTGCAGTGGTTCAACAGGTTCGCAGCGTAGCGTCTTCATAGGCCTCATCGACATCACCGGAATGTACGATATATGCGTGTCGTTGACTGTAACGCGATCAATTGGAGCGCATATAATACACATGCTAAATTTGAAGTTCTGCTTCGAGACGAAATATGTTGAACTTATTTCAAGTTTAGTGGTACATTCAACTCACCTTCAAACATTGATGCAGCCGTTGTGTAGAGAATCTCGCTCTCACTCTTACGCGAAGGCAGCACAACCTAGCCCTCGTACCATTTTTGAACTGGGACTGACTTCCGATTTACATAAACAACACTTCAATATCGCCAAGGCACACTAGCCGGACAACATATGTACGTTTCAACCCATTGTATCATACAATAACATTCTCTCGCCTGATAACTTGAAGTATTCAGTCGGTCTCCTTGACAGGAAGGAACTTCCATCGCGGGAGATTCTCCGCATGTTCGTAGGCATTGATTTTGACCTTGGCGTAATTGATATCAGTACCAATTTGGTGTTGTCAGTTGATCCTCCGCACCTCACTATCAGGTTTGGTATTGCACACACTCCAAGCCCTATATGGCCAGAGACTGGTAGGGACGCGAATCCTGGAATAATTTAGTCCAAATGTCAGAGACGGAATCGACTCGTCAAGACGACCACTGACGTATAAGTGCCATCATCCTGTTCATAGATCCACCATGTTTGCGATGTTGGCACGAGATCAACCAGTATGTCTCTTTTGGAAATTTTGGTGAAACGTGGTCCGAATTGTTCCAAGGCCAGTGTATACATCCTATTTCCAAGACTTTTGACGGTCCACTAAATAGCGACGCTTAGCGCACCAATCCAGAGCGGAATGCGTAATACAGGCATCATTGAAGTGGAATGGTGAACTTACAAGACGGTCCCCGCCGCCCACGACGATAGGGCTAGGAGACTTGCTAGTCAACCCACCGATTGGGAGGGCTGGAGGTCCCGAGGGAGTAGCGGGCACCATGTAGTATTTCCCATCTGTGAGGACGCTCATTGTTCTGCAGTAGGGTATTTGAAACTATTGCGTAGAGTTATGAGTGGAAGTTTCTGGCTGAAAAGATGCAGCCTGACCTTGGCATTATATAGTCAATTGGACGGGTTGGTCCGGCTGAAATCAATTGTCGTGCATTCCTCCAGCGCAGCCGAACAAACAGCAGTCTAGTAGTTACGTGACTGAGAAGGTTCAAGTGAATGACCGCCACTGATCGGACAAACGAGAAAGAAGTACTTTTCGTTTGGCTATATTATGGTTACAGCTACAACCATACTAGGGGCTCAAGCGTTCACCGATGGTCAAGAATGGACCTTGAACGGGCTGACTGAACTGGACTGAATGTAATTACGCTGTTCGGGCGTACCCATACATGCAGAATGAAGTTAGCCTTAGAATTTGGTCACCATGAGGCAAGAATCCAGAGCGGATTCATGGTCTCGTGATCTCGGCCATTGAGTGAAGCTAAATGCCGGGAATTCATCGGAACCGTGGACTAGTTCGGACAACGGACCTGGATGTGTGGTAAACCAAGATATCCTGTATGTGCGGTACTTACCGGTCTTGGAACTTTTCTTCGCTTCCGGAATATGTACGTAGTACGCACGTTGAACCCCATCATACGTGAACCACGTTAAACCCTTAGCCTAACGATGAATGCGTGCAGGCCTACCAGAAAGTTGCGCTCTATCCCTTTTTCATACTTTGAATGATGTGCTTTTCAAACACCAGCACGTACCCAACACGTACCGAATAAAGGTGTCGGCGAACCGAAAATAATATAGAACGGTGTTGTCTTCGACCTGAAATGAATTCGGCACGAAGGACGCGGTATGGGCTACGGCAACCACCCTGCTGTGGTTGGTCGAATCGACAAGCAGTTGGGGTCATACACAGTGATAGCGGCGGCGTACGGTGGGTTGTGAGCACATGGTGCGGATGAACGCACGGCGAGAACATGGGAAACAAAACCGTATTGCTGAAAAACACCCTCGCTCTGGTGGTTTTCCAGGAACAACGTGCAATGCGATGCAAGTGGGTTTCACGTTGGTCGACAGTCACAATTAATCCGAACTCGCAACTTGAACCGACTTCAAAGTGGAAGGCGCCGACATAATATTGATTCGTTTGTCCAGAGGAGACAATCAAGGAGCTCTATGACAACCCCGCTCTGTGCTATCTGTCGAGGGTTGATGAGCAGCGGACGACGTCGAATAGATTCATGAGCGCGGGCCGAAAAGAATGGAAGTGGCTGTGGCTGTGTCGATTCCTGCTTGTCTTCCTCTCACCATGTCCGACAATGAAATTCATATCAACGTCAAGGGTACCCCTGACCTTGGCCTCTTTCTCTAGTGCTGACGCAGTTTGACCAGGTCCGAGCGAGCTCAAGATCCAGATATCGATCAGTACAGACAAGACCGTCCTCGACCTCAAGCGCGCCATCGCCGAAAAATCGGATGTCGAGGCAGACCGACAGAGATTGATCTACTCAGGTTCGTTTCCATCGACCCTCTCCCGCACCCTGATCTCGGCTCTGATACACCCCCAGGAAGAGTACTCAAGGTATCACCAATTTATTCTCGCGCTCCACTCATCTTATCGCTCTCCAGGATGAAGACCAATTGTCCGTCTACAAGATCCAGTCGTCACATACGATCCACATGGTCAAGGGCGCAGCACGCTCTGCGACCGCGTCTACATCTTCATCCGCGCCACCACCTCAACAAATTCCTACAATGCAGGCAGGTCAGAACCCCTCTGATCCGCTCACTCTCCTCAACAGCTACATGGGCCACGGTGTCATGGCTGGATTGAACCCATTCGCCGAGATGGGCGTGAATCAAAATGATCCCAACATGGTCCGTGCCTCCAGTATAACAAACGTGGTGTACCAACTAACCTGTTCGCAGTTTCAAAATATGATGCAATCGCCGGAGTTCTTACAACAAATGTCATCCCTCATGTCCAATCCCGCCGTCCTCGACCAGATCATCGCACTCAATCCACAGCTTGCCTCCATGGGACCTCAAATACGGGAGGTCTTTCAGAGCGAGCAGTTTAGGCAGATGATGTTTGTGGCATTCTCTCTCTCCTGTATACTAAGTCATTCGTTTCTCCACAAAACAGGTCGAACCCCGAAACACTGCGTACCATGATGCAGATGTCAGCCGTGATGCGTGGCGCTGGGTTTGGCGGCGCTAGTGCCGCGGTCCCAGGCGCATTCCCGGTCCCAGGTGTCCTGCCTGGCACGGGTGCTACCAATTCCACTTCGCCTTCCACCACAACACAACCTGGGGCAGCAGGGGCGGGTGCTAACGTAGGTGCTATGCCCAATCCTGCGTTGCTGCAGGCACTCCTGGGTGCAGGTTTCGGTGGGGCTGGCTTAGGTGGTCCCGGCGGGGGTCTGGGCTCCTTTGGTGCGCCACCTGCCGCTCCCGCGGCGGATACCAGACCAACAGAGGAGCGGTTCCAAGTACAGCTTCAGGTCCGTCCTATTGGATTATAGATCGTTGTCTCCGCCCATCTTACTTCGTTTTCTTCGATCAGCAACTACAAGACATGGGTTTCAGCAACGCAGCTCAAAACGTGCGTGCCCTTCTTGCGACCGGCGGCAACGTGCATGCCGCAATAGAATACATCTTGGGTGGGGGCGGTCTTTGAAGTTGAAGGACGCAGAACCGTACTGTAGCCGATTCTTTGTAAACGCGCCTTTACAACAACCTTACTTGTAGATTATTGTCGATGATTCGTCAGCTGGTTGGATGATAAGGAGAGTCAGGACGGGCCGGGATGGTTGTGGCTCACGTGGGGGAAGACTTTTTACTTTTACTTTCTTTTAAATCCCGTTCATAGACTTGGTAAGTTCATTGAGCGCTGAATCATGCATCCATCATCCCGGTGAACAGTATTTGAGCGGAAATGCAACGTGTCCCCCGCGGAACCAAGCTTCGATCGCAACCACCATCCTGCTTTCCACATCGGCATCTCCAGCCATGTCTCTCAAATTTCTTGCGGATGGACCCGAATATCTATCGCGTGGATATAAACGCTCTGCGTGCCGTCATCCCAAAGCACCTCTTCGAGAGAAGGACAAGCCAGGGTTTGCTTTATACTCTCCGTCTTGTTTTGATAGCTATAAGCCTGTATGTCTTCGGTGCCAGTATCGATAAGCTCACTAGCTTTGTGCCGGGTGGTCCATGGTCCAAATCTATTGTCAACTCGGCGCTCTGGTGCACGTACTGGGGGTGGCAGAGTCTAGCAAGCCTCCGTTCTGTTGTCCCTAAACCGCCACCGGAGACTGATCAACCACAAGGACACGAGGTACGTCTGGCTTCTTGATCGTAAGAAACCATTGACCAGTCTCAGGCCAGCCATAACAATGTAGCCAAGAACTTGTACCATCGGTTTTCTCTGCCACAGTTTTATATCTGTGCCCTACTGGAGGATCATTCATTTCCGACATCACAAGACGACTGGCATGATGGAAATTGAAGAAATGTTTGTGCCATATTTGCGATCAGAAATGAAGTTACCCCCAAAGGAGGTCGCTCAGAAGCATGACTATGACGAAGGTTTGGCTGTTCATAATGCAGATTTTTGGACATCGTGAGCGGCAGATTTAATCTAAAGTACGATCATGATGGTTGATCGTGATGCTTTACAGATATCTATTTCACGTGCGTAGTCCACGAGATGATATCATCGTCGATGATCTAACCCGGGGACATAGTTGGAATCAAATGGGTAACAAACGCTATCCGAAAGGCACGAACGTGAGTTGATCATACATCCTCTGCTTGCTACTCATGAGCAAGATAGCATTGGAATCCGTCGTCTGCCCTTTTTAAATATACAGACCGGAACGCCGTCACGTCCAATCTGGGTCTCGTAATAATGTTCTACTTGTTAGTGCTTTGGATGATGGCAACTTCAATTACAAATGTCGTGGCACTGTACGTGATCCCCTGGTGCTGTGCGAATCACTGGTGAGCAGCGTCTGCACCTTGCCTCTACATCGTCCTGACTCGGCGACCAGGATTATCGCGATGGGATTTGTAGGTCTCCAATAATGGATACGCACCGTTAGGGCACTCATTGATCTTTTGCAGTTACAACACACCTGCTCCACCCTCCCGCATTACCGAAAAGGGGAGCGGAACTGGCGAAGGGGAGCCCTCACAACTATCGACAGAGTGGGCCTCGATTCTACTATCTATCCCCGGATGAGTGACTGAAGACATGCCGTAGCCATTCTTGGGTTTCGTCGGCAGCATCTTACTGCTCGGGATCAACCGTTACCATACAGCGCATCACCTTTTTTCCAATGTAAGTCATTCACATGCCCATACTTGCCAATGATGTTTATTGACTATCTTTCACCCTTTCTTTTTTTACGCAGGTTCCGTTTTGTGCGTAGTTGGTTCCTTGTCGGACCGCACTGATGACAACTCGGTTAGATAACCTACCCGAGGTGCCGCTACCATTCAGCCTCTCCTCGGGGACGCATCTTCTTACGACTCGACTGGCGTATGGCGGGCGTTGTGGCGTTCGTTTGTAGAGTGTGTATTTGTCGAGGATGAAGGCGACATTGTGTTCTACAAGGACAACTCGGCACAGCACGGAGAGATGTCGCTCCAGGGTAAGGCATTGAAGAGTCATCAACATGACTGATGCTGGCGAAAGTAACTCTCCTCCACATCCTTGTGCCCCTAGGCCAAGTGACCGTCCGTACACTCGTCCCCGAGAACTCGGTGCGGTTACATATAGATTTGAGAATGGTTCTGGCTTCATATTGTTTGACGGCCAACTCGCCGGCTGCATCGATGAACACGGTGGTCCTGGAGTATTGGTCATCGATGAGGAAGCTTCGCACTGACAGGAATGGCATTTTTTAGATGAACTCGGGGTTACAAGAGCTCGCACTTCAAGCTTCAAGAGTGGTCAGTGCGCGGGAATCATGGTGACACGATCTTGACATTCCGAGTCATGCTCGACTCCCGACTGCTCCGAACCAGAGGATATTCACAAGTGATGGTTTCCTCTGCGCTCAAAGCGCAAGAGGGGACTTTTGGTTGTGAAGGTAATGGTTCATGAGACAACATGCTTTTACACTATCGGTTCAAGGTGACTTCTTCATGCCATCCATATCCCCACCCTTTACTCCCCGCTTGCATCGTACTCATACATATAATAATGACAGGCACCATCACGAACGATTGGTACTCCCTAGGACCATCGGACGATATCCTGGCGATCATGATCTACAACACAAATCCACAGAGTGCCATTTCCAAAGAACAATTGGAAGACTGGAGGGTTGATGAAAGACTCGGTAGACAGTTCAAGCCTTGCTCGGCGGGTCGTCCGTGGTCGCCCGGCAACATAATGGTATCTGTGGTTTCCTCGGCTGCTGGTTCACTGATGTAGGCTTTATATCCACCCAACCAATTCAAGGCTGAGGCCCCGAGGCCACCGGCACTGATCTGATCAGAACGCTGCTGCATTTCCATTCCTAACGCCATGACTCTCAAGTCGTTCCCGGCCGTCCAGGATTCGAGACCATCAAACCTATGATCAAGAGCACACTGGCAAGAAGTATCCAATCTTCGTGCGCATGAACCTACACTCTGATTCCATAGTACACGGCAGTATATACATACATAACATTTTATCACAACACAGACCTTGGCGTACATGCTTATTCATATACCGGTACAACCTGGAACATTTGATCACTGCTGGGACCGTCGGGGCTGATCTTGGAGATCACGATCTGTAACATGGTTCAGAAATGTGCCATATCGAGAGTAGAAACTACTGACATGGGGGTTTATGGAAAACTCGGGAGAGACCGTCCAGGCTGAGGTAGGGTCATCCATAGGACTGATACTGAACAGGAAATGATTTATCAAAACACGAAATTACCATGGAAGCTGCGTGCCACTCACATGTATGTGTCTGCCTCGTAGGGAACCATCTTCCACTTCACATTATCGTCGGGGCTTGTGGAAACGATGACCTTGTCGTCATTCACCCCGGTGTAGCGATAACCACAAAGCACAAACGCACGGTCGACTTGCCACTACAAATGATGAGGTGAGCATTGTAATCCACATGCAAACAAGAAACCATCGTACAGTCTGGCAAGGCAAGCCAACACGGAGGTATTGGAAAGGCGGAGGTGGTAGCAGGCGTTCGACACCAACGGGACGACCGTCCCTGAAAGCAACGATCTTGTATTGACCAGGAGGGAGATGGGAAAACATTGGGAGCTAAGTTGGGATGAGACGTTGAGGTAAGGTGTGCTGCGGGTCGTGCGTCTTATAATGATTGAAAACTGACCTTGAACAGACCATGGTTACCTCCGGGTATGTGCTATTACCGTGCGACTGACTGTGTTTCGAGCCTGATTTCGAGCGGTCAATTTCGCTTCCCCTTCGCATGTCCACCAGTTTAGTGTCATGAAGTGTTCGGGTGTTGGACCACCGCTTCAACGCCCCTGCCGGACAATGATGTACATAATAAGCAATTTGGGGATATCGTCGAAGCATTCCGAGTTGTAACCAATCCGATTACAAACCGAACAAGTTGCGTGCCATACCGAAACCAATGCGGGGATTCAGCGTAGAAGATAAGTATACCCTGTGATGTGGTATCCAGTAGGCTTGTGGCAGCATTCTATATGCTCTAGGTAGGCTGCGCTGATTGTATAGCAGGAACTCCGTTGTAGCTAGCACCTCGATTTGGGTACGATGCCGTCATGCACAAGACAGGACGTGGGCTGGGGATATTTGTCAACCATATGAATATGAATGCTGTAATTTGGTCATCCAAATGGCATGAACGCACAGCACCCAAAAGGAATCTTCATATGCGCAGTATCCGTTTTTGGTGCCTCTATGAGTCCTCATAAATTTGGGCTGTACTTTATTCGGAACCCAGAACGTACTGGACTAAGTCGGTTCGACTTCGCTCCCGACACCCTGATTACGACTGTCCAGATTACATTTGATGCTTCTAGAATTCTAGAAGAGCTACTGGCATAATATCCGCAGGAGTTCTATCGCCAAGCCATGGGGCATCATACGAGACAACTGCAATTGTGTTCTTAAATGGACTTGAGGCTACAAATATCGCACTGGTTGTTCAACAGGAGGACTCTCGAATCAAGAGGTGGTGTTGACACCTACATTCAATTCAATTCCCATTTTGCACCCACTGGCACAGAGATAAAGATGGCGTGACACGACGAAACGCCAGAGTAACTTCCTCAAGCTGTTGTGGTCATGAGCCCCGAGGGGTTAGAACCGTTTCTATTTAGGAAAGGAAATCATTTCTGTCACAACGTTCTAACCACTCTCTTATCACTTACGGTGGAATAAAGCTAGACGGCTCGAGTCAATCAATTCATTAGAGCGAATACGTCTTCTCACCTATGCCATTTCTAGACAATGATTAGTATCAGATTGGGGAACTAAATCTGTGCATAGCTGCATCGGGACCCACTGCCTGCTACGTTCTGTTCTTGAGGGCCTCCACTCAGGCTTGATATCGGTCCAGAGCATCCTGTTCCACGATCAATCGAACCAACGCAGTACCGTGGACTGTTCTGTCTCTGGAATGAGAGAAAAGTTACTTGAGTTCCGTCTGCAGCGCCGGTTTCTAGTCATCGCTCAGAATCCTTACACAGCGGCCAGGGCTTAGTAGGATCGTTCGGGTCTATATAAGTCATCTCACTGGAGCAGGTTAGAAGGATATGCGGTTCAGGTGGGCAAGCCAGAGTCTGAGTGGAGAGTAAGTACTTTTCTTTGGTCCGATTGCGTGAATGGGTGACAATGCGCAGCGCTGTCCGGTGCCAGTGAACTTAGGCTTTGGGTGAGCTGGGAGGCGGCAGATGCAGCGTCGGGCTTGATGCCGCTGGGGAGTGGTGGAATCGGCGAGAAGCGCTGCTCCTAGAGTCGTGGCCACAGTTCGGAAAGGTTTCCGAAAGAGCAGTGGCAGTGACGACACCTTTCTGTCCTCAACACGTCACTCAAGTCATTGTCAAATATTGTTGCATGCCTCATTCTGACATCATGATCATGTAGAGTCAAGATACATTCTGGTCTGTGTCACATCGGAATGACAATGATTCCGTTCAAACGCCGGAGTTTGTCCTTGAAATAAAAGCTCGGGCGTTCAAGAAGTTATCACTATCAAGTCTACAACCAACTTGAAACACTTTCGCAAGCCCTAGCTCATGCTGCTGGACTGGCATCAAACACACTGATGCCCCTGAAGGGCGAGTCGAACACCTCTGTCAAAAATATGGTGAGCGCATCCTTGGATGCACCTTCTTTTTCCTCTGAGGCCCATCGTCGTCCACATTCCGGCTAGGTACCGGGATTACAAAGTATATCGCAGTCGGTATATACCCCATAATCGTCAACTACTGAATGCATGCATGCCAAATAAACCATCTCTATTCAGGTTACCGCACCCATTATGCTCGATCTGACTGCAGAGGGGTTCATCGCTGCAGGTAACGAATTCCGCCATCGTCATCTCATCAAGCACTTCATTGTAGGTGATATTGTCCACCCTGCCTTCCTCAAAGAACACCATTGAAAGGATAAAGCGTGCGTCCCCCCTATAGTACACAATCAACAATCATTCCCGTCCTCCCATCCTGTGCAGGTGAGTGCAGCCGAGGCTTTCTGCACACCCTTGGGTTTGTTTCCCCAGGGCTGATACGTGTGCAAACAGAGGCCGACTTTTGGTCCCGCTGAAAGCACGTCGTCGTGCAGAAGATTTGGTGCGCGAGAAGTCGAGCTGTTATTTCCAAGTGTTTTCAGGCGTCGCACATGGATTTGCTGTGCAAGGAAACTCGGACATACCGCGTGAGCGTGTGTCCGCTTATACATATCGTGCTCGCATAGGTTGGGCACTGCGCGGGGTGACGCACGACAGGAGGCTAACAGACTTCAAGGGAAAGTCGATTTGGATTTGAGACGTGTGCCCGAGATGGAAGCATGCGAGGACGTAGCAACGTGTAACACGTGCTCCCTCTGATAGAGAACGAGTGCTGGCTAATTTGCCAGGTTCAACGTTACGTTCAACGTTCGAGCGGTGCGAAGGGGAGTGACCCCAGCCGCTGCTCCGATGTTTTCATTTAGCTTCCACGCTGAAGCGCTGAACATGAAGTCATAGCTCCAACAAGTACGTTTTGAGAATCGCTAAACGCATTGTGCCAAGTTCTAGTCGCTTTCCCATGTAATCCTTTCCTGATTCCTTAGAACCTGGACGGGAAACCAGCTCGAAGATGAATATAGCAACGTTTCGCAAGTTGGACTTGTCTATCGCTGCATGTACAGGCACGAATGCTGTACTTGTCGCTCTTCAAATGGAAAACAGGTTGTCCCCGTGAACCCGGGTGCGTAAAGCATACCAGGCTTCGTCATACTGAGGGACATTACGATCATCACATACAGCAACGTCATCAATTCGAGCTCTGATTCTCCATTCACTAGCAACACCATACGGTACGTCACGCACGCTAACGTTGTACCACTACATACAGGTTTTATCCACACATACGGGGTTAGATTGCTGCGCGATTTATCTCTTTTATAGCCGTTGAGAAGTGACCGGGTGGTGGCACGGTGCACCTCAAAATTTCTGGTGGACCCGATCTCGAATGACAGCTTATATTTTCATTTTTTGCGTGTACTATCCTGCGAATTCAAACGAGTAATTCACGAATAACCGCAGACCATGACCCGAATTGCGCGTGCATCACGGTATTGATCTCAAATCGAAATACCAGCTTGACTTGGAAATGTGAAAACAGGTTGTCCCTGTGAACCCGGATGCGTGAAGCATGATCAACCTAGGCTCCATCAGACCGAGGGACATCACAATCATCACATACAGCAACGTCATCAATTTAAGTTCTGATTCTCCATTCATTACATACAATCCTTGATACTTTTGCTTATTCAGCGACGGGCTCGAAGCGGAACAACTGATATGGGAAATCAGGTTTGTACTTCCCGATGATGACCTGCAGCACAAATCAGAAACGGTTGAATCAAAAGGACTCCAGAGCTACTCACATGAGGGGTGGGGGAATGCTCAGGAGCGACTGTCCACACCATGCTTTCGTTCCTAGCTAGCGAGATGCTGGATAGGGAGTGGTTCATCTGATAAAGGGAATCACTACAAAAAATGAGTACCACTCACGTGTATGCGTCATGCTCTGGTACACGGGTGATCTTCCAAGCCTCGTCACAGTCAGGGTAGATGGAAACAGCGATTTTGTTGTCTTTGACACCGGTATAGCTATACCCGTTGTTGCTGAACCGAAAAGTGTTGTAGCCAACCTCTGTGAATTCCCACTACAGCGGGTCAGGTGAGCTTTGTGATCTGCATGGAAACGGGAAACTGCACTACAATTTGAACAGGATAGTCGACGTGGACGTTCTGGAAAGCTGGGTGGGTGTCATTGATACCGACGGGGCGATCCGCATCAAGAGCAAAGATTTTGAATTTATGCAGGTTGAGATTGACGGACATTGAGAGTTTGGATGCGGTAAAATGTTGGGATTAAGTTACTGCACGACTCGTCTCTTTTATAGCCATTGAGAAGTGACGTTAACAGATGGTACACAGTGCACCTCAAAACCAGCGGGGGACCCGACTTCGAATGACAGCTTGCATTTTCCTCGTTTGCGTGTACTATCCTGCGAACGGCTTAGTCTCGAATGAGGTGTTCTACTAGTAGACGTACTCGGCAGAGCTACGAACTTCTTGGTACCTGGGGTACCCGAGCTGCCGAAGTGACTTAGATCTGTAGGATAAAAACTTGAGGTATACCCCAGTTAGGCGTAGTCGCACGCCGTGATCCGGTTTGTGATGCCATTGAAGTACTATGCTGTACGTTGAACGTTCAAGTAAGCATTGAACACCCGAGCCGAGCATTCGCGCGGACCAGAGCATCCCATTCCACGATCAGTCGAACCGACGCAGCACCGTGGATTGTTCTGTCTCTGGGATGAGAGAAAAGTTATGCGAGCCACCCCATCTGCAGCGCTGGATTCTAGTCATCGCTCAGAATCCGCACACAGGCCTGGGATCGTCCGGGTCCATACAAGCCTCCTCACTGGAGACATGCGGCTCAGGTGGGCGAGCCGGGGCCTGAGTGGAGTGTAAGTATTCTTCATTGGCGGTTGCTCGGGAATGGTGTGAGGGAAGAAAGTGAAAAGAGTTGGATTTATAAACTATACTAGCGTACAATACAAACCCAACGCCAACGAGAGAGAGGGAGTGCGTGAGTGCGTGACAATGCGCAGCACTGTCCGGCTTTGGGTGAACTGCGAGAGCGGATGCGCAGTGTCGGGCGTGATGCAGCTTGAGATTGGAATCAGCGCTCCTCCGACTCAGAATTCCAGCCATGGTTATGGGCGAATAGTGGCGGAAAGAAAGAGCAGTGGTGACACATTGCCAGGTGAGCAGCAAGCTGCTCGTCCCATTACAAACTCCGCTCAGCATTCCACACCAAACGCTGCCTGGCCACGAACGCCAATCTACCGGATGTTTGTCGCATCAAGGAGGATGATCCGGCGACCGGCGCACGGCGAATTGATCCGTCCCAGACTAGTATCGGGATACCCAACCCTTCCCGCATGGCTACTGTGTTTGTTGGGTTTGTCATCAAACGACAAGGTCGTCATCCGGTGAGTTCACCATCGTGCCACGATCCAAGTTCCTAGGTGGGCTTTGGTGACTTTGATCACCGGACCCCGTGTCTAACTCGTTGATAAGTATCTAGCAGAGCTCATACTGTAGTTTAACGAAAGGAACTTTCTTGTTATGCAGATTCTCGGACATCGTGAATGGCACAGACCTGGAGAAGGGGAGCCCTCACAACAGGTGATTGAGTACTATAGGTCCAATCTTACCGTCCGCGCCTCGACGAGGGACTGAGGAGATACCGATACCATAACCATCCTTTACTTTGGGATACATCAAGGTCCAGGCGGCGCTATGGGCACTAGGGTCGTTTGTGGAGCGTCTCGAGTCTTTTGACTTGGAGTTTCTACTATGTAAGCATGGAATGGTATATTCATCATATCATGGCCTGAGTTGAACTCCAGCCTGAGACTCGAGCACCGTGAAGTTGAGATCGCCCGTAGGGCGTCGTTCGCAGTACATGTGAAAATTGTCCTTACCGCTTTCTGAATCTAAACAGGGTGTACCCAGTGCCCATACTGGTAAACCTGGGCTACATACTTCCTGCTGCTGGTGATCACGATGAACTAGGTGAGTAGTTATGCCACTGCTGACTATGACATCGTCAGCCCAAGCTCCGAATCAGCTTCCAATTCGGAACTCCTTTTACTAGCAGCACAACACGACACTCGCTCGCCAATTTTTGCACCACTATGTACAGGTTTACACACCATCCTTGGTACTCATACTTATTCGTCGATGGGCTGGAGGCGGAACAATTGATCCTTGAAATCGGGCCTGATCTTCGCGAGCTCGATCTGCAACACAGGTGAGAATGCTGTCAAATCATAAAAAAAGAACTACTCACAAGAGGGTAGGTATACCCCTGGTCGAATGTCCATACCAAGCTTGGGTTTTTAGCTAGCCCGATTCTGAATCAGGAATGGTTCATTGGATCCACGGAATCACAGCGCAAAATGTCAACCACTCACGTATATGCGTCATACTCTGGTCTGTGGGTGATGATCCAGTCCACATCAACCCTAGGGTTAACGGAAACGATGACCCTCTCGGCTACCACCCCGGTGTAGTGATAGCTACCCAAGCCAAAACTATAGGTGTTTGGGCCAACTTCCCTGAATTCCCACTATAGCCAATCAGTCGAATCTCGCTCTCTGCATATAATGAGAAATTGCGTTACAATTTGAACAGGCTCGTCGAGACGGACGTTCATGAAAGCTGGCTTCGTGAAATTGACGCCAACGGGACGCTGGTTCTCTCCATCGAGAGCGAGGATTCTGAATTTATCCGGTCTGAGGTTGTCGGGCATTGGAAACTTGGATGTGGTGAAGATATTGGAGTCGGGTCACTGCGTGGGTCGTGACCATTCGTTTTATAGCTTTTGAAAGGTGACGTCAACGGTTGTACACCATCCATGCCGCACTAAAACCAGACTGTGACCAACTGGGAATATCTAACTTACGCTATGCACCCGGAGTTCTTTTGGGGTGCTGGATGGTCGCACCATTGACTCACTGCCAAATCATAACGTCCACGTAATTTACGAATATCTTCGGATAACGATATTGTTTCTATGTACGTATACAGTAGAATGTCACCACAAGCATCTGGTACGTCCGAACAAGGTTTCCTTTGGATGTGCCCCACGTTTTGGCGTGGTTTCGGCTCTGCAGTCAGTAGATCCATATCCAGAGTGTCGGGAATAAGTGTTATTCTGCTCTCCGAAAGAGGGATACTTCGATGTTTGCGCCTTGTCAAGACTGCGATCGGATCGTGCACGTCTCTTGACGCCGCCAAACCTTGCCAGTCTCCGTTGTATCTACTCCTCGCAGCGAAGCCGCGAGAAAAATGATAATCAGGCTCTAGTGTCAGCGCTGCCACTTCATTCGACCCTCCTGTTTGACGCCAAGCGCGATCCCGTGGCCCCAAGTACCCCCAAGCACAAAACTTCAGGCTCGTCCAGCCATAGGACCGTGCGATCGCGACAACTGAAATGATCATCGCATAATATCCACGGTATTCGTCTCTCCGAGGTTCCGAATAAAACGACGGCGTACCTGGCTGGAACTTGGAACGACGTAAACGGTGGTGGATCTAGACACCCTCAGGAACACATCTCGTATTAATATTGCTGATCTAGTCCAAAGCGAAACCACAGCAGGAGCATATGCGGTTTGACCGCTGCTATCGGGATGGCCAAAGGCCGACACGAATGCTGAAGGGGGCGAGAGCGAGGGCCAGTAGTCTAGCCCAGTAAGTGTCAGACGCGGGAGACGATTCGCAGCAATCCGAAGGTGGAACATTCGTGCTCCGGGAGTCACCGCGCCATGCACACTTGTTCCTTGTCCTCGCTCCCCGCCTCACTCGAAATCTCCCATCCCCCATTCCTTCCCTTACCTGGGGTCGTTCCAAGAAGACACGGTTCATTCTGGTAGTTGCAAATCAACCTACGATGGGTCCATACAATTAGATAACCATGGCGATGGTAGAGCTTGCTTAGCGATGTGACAATTTGTTAGGGGAAGCAAGACGTCGATTCCTTAAAGTTTAGATAATAGCTGCACACCAGTATACATCTCCTAACAAGCTTTGCGACTAGGAACTTGGTCGTTCACGTTTCTTTCAACCTTTCACCTACGCTCCGGCTTTCTCTTTGACCCAATCCTTTTCGTTCGGCGGTGTAGTGTTGCCGTTTCTCTAGATCTAGATGATGACGATTAGCCTCAGTGCATCGTGTCGAATCCCGCAGAACTGCGCGCTGTCTGGCGCAGACTCTGTCCATGCGGGAAAGAAGAAACGTACCATGTGCCCACATAGCCGCACCAATCCTGTTCGAGACGGTAAATGCAAGCCCGATGATTGGGATATCTTCAAGTAGTGCCGCAGTAAATCCGAATGCTAAAACGTGTTCCGTCAGATTACAAACGGGTGTCAGTCGTCGACTGGTAGAATGTGAAGATGTAACCACGCACATCGGTAGTCCCACTTTCGTTCCTCGATAAATATTGCAATCTGATGAGGTGTCATCCGTTTCGCCTTAAAGTACTTATGAGGGTACAGTGCAGTACGGATTAGCACAGTGGTAGGTAAGAGGGAGGTGGGATAGACTAACTGGTTTGTGGAGATGTTGTGCCGTCCCCACAGCTTTCAAGCCTGCTGACACGAACGTACCCACAAATGGGTACAAGGACAACGGAAGAAGGAGAACTGAAAATATCATTCATCAATTGGTGAGTGCTGTTTAAGCGCGCATACACATACCTTTCTTGACGACAACCCCCACTGCCCATATACTCATTGTACTACTGACGCGAGCGCTGAAGCTTTCATTGATGACAGGCGGTACGTCCCACTCCTCCACATATGGCTGCCAGAAGTCAGGACCTTTGCTACGAGAGGCGACTGTCTGATCCCATGCGCGTTGGCGTGCAATACGAATGTTTCGAGAGAGGAAGAACGTGATGATAGCCGTAACTTGGGTTCCTAGGAGAAGAATTGCCATGTCTGACGAGAGCGGCGTTAGAAGGTGTGATACCAGGTAACGCGAAGAACGAACATGTGGATACATTGAAAGGTAACCTGAACCCAAGGAAGGTCTCCTCCGAGAGGTCCGAAGCAGTCTGCGAGAGGCGAGTGATGTAGCTGAAAGAAAAGAGAGAAGATGGGTTATTAAGGAGAGCCCGTATGATATGCCTTTGGATCCTGTATGTCAGGCACGTCTTGGGAGCGCCTCGGTCAACTAAACGCGGTGCAAGATGAATACCAGGACGCACCCAGACGAACCCGACGATAAGACCTCGCTGTACGCCATGCTTGCACTTGGCCCAAGCAGGTTTGTAGAGAGACTCGTCCGTGCATAATCTGTAGACCCCGACGACGACATACGACGGAGGAAAATTGAGACGGAAAGTTGCTCGCTGGAGGTTGGCGGGTACTGGATCTGATTCCGAGCTAGTACTTGCCATTGGTCGAAGTAGTCACTGAGACAATTCGGTTCCGTCTGGTCGTTTTTCAGAAATTTCTTGAACGCGGAACTAAGAACGGTTCGGTTCACTCAAACCGCTGAGCGCTGAACGTTGAACGTTGAACCAAACGCACAGATTCCCGCGCGCACGAATGTGTTCACTGACCCGTACAGGACGTTACGTAAGCGAGTAGCAGCAGCTGCGGAGTATCATTTACATGGGTACACTCGAGAAATAGTGAATTGGTTCAGGTAAAGTTCGGTTCGAACCGGCGTTCAGAATTGGACCCGTCTATCATGAGGTCGAAGTGTCGGAGAGAAGTTGCCTCTCTGCGGCACGAAGGATGAATTAGCGCCACCACCACGACCTGGCTCGTCTTCTCCGCGCTGAATATTCGCGTCGACTCGCTGAATCGGGAACTTTTATATCATCCACCAGGCGCAAGGTTCCAAACTTTAACCCACTCACGATACCCTCACGTTGAATGGGACATCCCAACAGAGGAACACCCGACGATCTTCAGGTGGTCAACGTCGACCTCAGCGGTGGGTGCAATCGAGATCACAGCGCTCAAAACGACCCTCACACAGACCCACAGTCATCAAGGCTGATTTACCGGCGTTCGCGCGCGAGTGGTCCAAGTGTTTCATTCAAATCTACGTCGATGGTAGCCCAAATCCTGTCCGTACGAAGCCGACGAAAAGAGCTGGACAATATGAATGGGGAGAACGGTTTTCGTTGTGAGTGCTTCAGAACGTGATTGGTTGTTTCCTGAGACTGAACCTGTTCACCTTTGTAGACCGGCGCGCTCCGAGACCATCCTTCGCTTTGAGTTGAAACGCAAAACATTATTGCGCCATCAGTCATTGGCTTTTGCAGAAGCTCCAATATCAGATCTCTTAGCAAATCAACAACAATCTACAGGTGAGCACATCCATGCATGTATTTTTGCTGGATGATGTCATGTGGGCAGGGCCAGATCAAGATGTTTCGATACTCCTTCGGCCACACCTTGGAAAGGAAAATGAAAAAGGCGACCATTGGCGACTCTTCCTTCGATTACACGAGACAGGGATTATCCGGGAGGTCCTAGAACAACAGCACGGCGAGAGCCTCGAGAGCCGCATGGCAGAGATTGTGGTAAAATTGGAAGCGTTTATGACAGTCGGCGATGCCCTTGCAGAGGTACAGCAGCCGTTGAAGGGTTCGACGTTGATTAACTTGGTGCCCATAGCTCAATCCGTATGCAAAAATAGCGTGGAAGGCAGTATCTGGTTTTTACACGGTGCCAACTATGTGACCTCGAGTGTTACATACTTTCTCACCTATCGCCCAGATTATCAAAGGACAAGTGGACCGATATGCGAGGCTCGAAGACCTCAGCGGTTTGATGAGGGACTCTTACGCATTTGTCGAAAACATCAAATCTTTCCCCGAAAAGATACCCAACCTAGAAGGAACGATTCGTACGTTGCTGTCGCAAACGGTCGAGTGTACGATGTTCCTTCGCGAGTGTAGTGGACATGGCTTTGGAGGTATCATTTTCTTTCTGGGTATTCCTTTTCAAGGGCTGATGCGGTGCTGTACAGAGAGAATGGTGTCCAGTGCATGGACTGATCGCCAGATCAACGGATTCATGCAGAGTTTCGCTTCCCTCAAACAATCTTTGGAGACGGGTACCTCAATACAGGCAGCGCTTGTCTGTTTTCGTCTCGACGAGAATGTCAACAAACTACGTAAGGTTATCCCAATCCTTTACAGTAGCATCACCGACCATACCCTATCCAGTTAATACACAAGCACTGTTGAAGCTCGGGCCCGCTGACATGGATGATGCGGCGCGGACTGAATGTCTTCCGAACACGCGCATGGATATTCTAACCGAAATCTTTGCATGGATAACTATACCTACCACCAAAGATAACGTGTACTGGTTACATGGCTTCCCCGGAGCAGGCAAGAGCACAATTGCAACTTCCGTGGCCAACATCTTCCGAGACCTTCGTCGTCTCGGTGCGTTCACATTTTTCACGCGAGGCGTGACAGCTAGAAACGACCCCGCGCTGCTCATCCGCACGTTGGCGTATCAACTTGGGGAATTTGACCATCGCATCGGGAGTGCTATCGCCAAGGTCATTGAAGAGGTACCGAGCATCAAACAAGCACCCCTTCGCTGGCAGTTTCAAAAGCTCCTCGTCGAGCCATTTGCTAACCTCGGGGATTGTCTCAGGGAAGGTCCCATCCTCGTAGTAATCGAGGCTCTGGATGAATGCATACAGTCTGCTGCACGCGAGGAGCTCCTCAGGGTTCTTGCGTCGGCAAGTCCACGACTGCCACCGACCATTCGGATCTTCATCACGAGTCGTGCAGAAAGGGACATTCGTAGCGCTTTCAGTAACCAACCGCACATCTTTGTTCGCGAGATCGACATCAATTCGCCCACGAACGAGAAGGATGTTCAGACGTATATCCATCATCGAATAGTTGATATCCGGCTGCAGAACGAGTGGCTGGATCTCCCATCTGATTGGCCCGGAAAAGCTCGGACTGAAGCCCTCGCACTCCGAGCCTCTGGTTTGTTCATATGGGCTTCTACTGCCTGCCGGTACATCGAAAAAGGTCAGGATCCAGAGGAAAGGCTCTCCCAGCTCGAACACGCGTCTTTGTACGGGGACGCAGAAGCAGCACTTGATGGAATATATATTACTGCCCTCGAATCAGCAGGTAGATGGGACGATGTCGCATTCGCCACTGACTTTCGGGACATCATGGGTTTAATCATCGTCGCAGAGGACCCCCTCACCGCACATACAATCGACCTCTTGAATGCCGATGCGGAGAGTAGGAGACGGCGGCCGTGCCTGCACACGATCAGACATCTGGGGACGGTCTTGCAATGGGGAGAGAACCAACCTCTATGCGTGATGCATCCCAGTTTTGCAGACTTCATAACGGAGCGGCGGAGGTGTGGGTCGGATGCGTGGTTTATCGACTGCCGGGCGCAACATCTACGCATCGCGAGGCTCTGTATAACTCGACTGAGGAAGGTGTTGAAGAAAAATATGTGTGGGTTGAGGCTGTCCACGTCGGATTGGAAGGTGCAACTTCCAGAAGACGTCGTATACCCCGCTAGATATTGGGTAAATCACCTGTGCAACTCACAGCCGCACGTCGAAGAAGTATTGGCCGAGGATATTTATAGCTTGTTGCATTCGCACTTTCTGCATTGGATCGAGGTGATGACCATGATGAGGAAGGCAAGGCAAACGATTGGGTTAGTGATACGGTTGAAAGAATGGATCGATGTAAGTGTCCGCCTTCCCCTTTCCTCATCCTGTTCGCTGAGGCAACTTTACTAGACTTACTGCGGGGATCACGGAGCTCTTCGTGAGTTTGCAAAGGATGCCGTTCGGTTTTGTCAGGCGTATACCCACGTATACGAACAACATCCTCTTTTGGTCTACCAGAGCGCACTTCCATTCACGCCGACGGCTACTACAATGTTCCGAACGTTCAAAGACGATCCAGAGATTCCCGTCGTCGCAGGTGGGTTCCGTGAACAATGGTCACCCATCCTCACCGAATTCGGTCGGCCGGGAAGGAACGTTGCCTCAGTCTCCTGTTCATCTGATGGTCAACATATCGCTTCTACGAATTCTCGGAACATCTTTATTTGGGACTCGGAATCAGGCGAGCTCGTTACCAGACCCATGCAGGCAGACAAATCCGATTTTACGGTCATTGCGTTCTCTCCAAACAACCAGCATGTCGCGTCTGGGTCGACTGACGGCAGAGTAAAGCTGTGGGATGCGTTATCTGGGGAACAAGTGGGTGGCGCGTTGGAACATCACAGTGGACCTGTCTATGCCCTTGCGTTCTCCAACGATGCGAACATGCTCGTGTCAGCGTCGCAAGATCACACTATCGTTATATGGAACGTAGACGATAGCTCGATGGTACATGCGCCACTGACAGGACATAAAAAGACCATCCTCACCCTCGCGTTCTCACCCGTCGGCTCGCACTTTGCGTCAGGGTCTCGGGATAGGTCGATACGCGTGTGGGACGCCGCGATCGGTGGGGCAGCCCTGTCAATCATTACCCATCCATGGGGAACCGTCACCTCCCTCGCCTACACTCCGGATGGGAACAGGATCATTTCCGGTTCTGATGATCGTACCATCCGTGTCTGGGACGCACATGAAGGCACCCTTCTCCACAGTCCAGTTTTCAAGGGCCATAACAGCGACGTTTTCTCCATTTCGATCTCCCCCGATGCCACGCTCCTCGCGTCTGCCTCCAAAGACACTTCCGTTCGCCTGTGGGACATCTCGACCGGGACAGAGCTATCCCACCTCATTCGACAGCACCGTCTCCACGTTCATTGTGTTACGTTTTCGCATGACGGAAAGCGGATTGTGACCGGTTCGAATGATACAATGGTCCGCGTATGGGACGTGGAGAGCGTGGGGAGCATGGGGACACCACGACTTCACAAAGGACTCGTCACCCACATCGCATTCTCTGCTGATGGGACACGGATTGTATCAGGCGGGCTGGACAAGACGGTGCGCGTGTGGTGCGCGGAGAGCGGACGAGCGCTTATGGATCCACTTCGGTTACAGCGGGGGGTGAGCACCGTGGCGTTCGACGACGACGAACATGGAGAAAGGGGAGGTACCCGGATTCTGGCTACAGACAAGGGTGGGACCGTGTTCGCCTGGAACATGGCGACGAGAGAGTCGCTGACGGCGACGGCGACGGACAACCCTACCTTGTATGCGAAAGAGGGCAAGTTGATTTTGGAGGGCAAGTGGATCGTGGATAAGACAACCAACGACGCGTTGAGTTTGTTGCCAAACATGTCGCCTGCCAAGGCGAGGGCGTCGCACGGGAATAAAATCGCAATCGGGTTGGCGAATGGGAGTATTGTCATACTGCACTTTCCACAGTTGTTGGAGAGTTAGGCCAGGTTAGACTATGCCGGTGGTATCAGGTATATGCTTTCACATTTCTTGTAACAAAAGACGCTCTCCCAGTAATGGAAGCGTGCATCATCCATACTTTGATTAAGCTTTGACCGACAGGACCCCGGCCCATACTCATCGGTCAGCATACTTATGGCCTCATGTTCTGCTCATGTGTCGCTTACGGTGGGAGGACTGCTGAGCCTGGGTCTCAGCTCGGCTCTCCATCATCGCACGTTTATTCAGAGTCCCGAAGCATCGGGAGCGAGACTGATCCGAATGAGGACCATTCTACTCTCTAGTACAAGGGATGCCTTTGACAGGTGGATTCAAAGCACTAGCGACTCAAGGCAGCTTGAATAGTACAAAAATAAGAATCTCCCCTCCCCAGATAAGTTGAGTAAAGAAATCCCAATATAATAACCTCTGGTTTCTAGATGTCCGAGTCATCCTTCAGACGGATCTGCCGCTTCAGAGGCCTGTGGATTTGGGGATCCAGTACGTAAATCAAGATGCTACAGGGATCACGAAAGTGGCGTTCCTATCCGAGTACCAACCGAACCGAATAAGTTGCAGCCGGAGCCGAGAGCTTATGTACCACGATGCATGATCAGCATCTGAAGGTGGACGACATACTACCCTTCGATTCTTGTACATGGTGACATTCTTCATGCACATTACTTGAACTCGGCTGACCATCTAGTGAGAAGGATGTAGCGATACGAGTTCTGTGTCGCATCTACACATTGATCTGAGCATGATGCCTGTCGAGTGGCGTGCTCAGATGCGCCGCCATGGTACAAACGTACAGCACCCCAAAAAAGGTATTGTAAAAACTTGAGGTGAGTTACGGCCGTTCGCATATACTTAACTATGTAATACATAGCCTTGAGAGAATGTTGTGTCCCGCAAGATGAGGCCCCGGACACACTGATCGAGTATAATCTGTTAACGTCACCCTTTTGATGGCTATAAAGCAATCAATTTGGTACGCAATGCACCTGACCCCCTCATCTCACCACAGCTATGCCCCCTCTGCCTTCCGATCTTGATTCCTTCACTGTCAAAATATTCTCTTGTCACTATGTGTGCAATCAGCCCGTTAGCATCACTTCCACGAAACCAGATTCACAAGACGTCCGCCTCAATGAGCCTATCCAAACTGTATTGCAGTTTCTCGTTTCCATGTACTAACAGATTGCAAAACTCACCTCGTCCGCTACAGTGGCAAGCCAAGAGGATTCGCGATGGTGTTATACGACTAAGCATCGGTGGATATCCCTTCACCGGTGTTGATCCTGACGGCAACGTCACCGTTTCCATGTACCCAGGACACGAATCCGACTGGTACGTCGCCTACCAGACGACGGGTCACACCGCACCATACATGTGAGTGGCACTCCGAGCTGTGGTTCCGCGTTCCGATGGCCATTTCCCCCTCAGTATTGCGCTGCCCTCAGACCGGAACAAGGTATGGACTGCAGACTTTTCTAAGGATCCAACCAACCCTCGTGTCAGTAGTATTCCCCATATGTTATAGAAATTTTCTCATTTGCATTGTAGATCATAATTAAGGATCTTTATGACGATATTGAGAAAAGAACCACTCAAATCTTCGACTTTGTGGATGTTGTCAAGCAATAAGTGTATGTATTAATTGCGAAATCAATCCAGTGATGCTCTCCGGCTCCTCAGAAGATTTTGGTATATGGTGTACTATAGTTTGCTACAAACATCACTGAGACTCGACGTGTCAATGCTCACCCGTTCTGTGGGTATTCGTGTGCCTTCAAGCTTGCAAATATTATTTGGACCTGGGTCTAGATCTATAGGTCGTACTAGTATCAACCGGATCTGGCTCAATTGCTCGGTTTCCTACTAGTGTGTACTCCGTCTACGCGACTCGGCTAATCTGAACTGACCCGGTTTTAATTTTCGGTCGCATTGGCAGTTCAAACGTTCAATGGTCAAACGTACAGTTGAACCCCAAAAGAAACATGTGTAGCGTAAAAACTTGAATCGTTACGGCCAGTCGCACTGTACCGACGAAGAACGTGTTTGCGGGCTGCAAAGGGACATCAATGATCACATTATATCCCCGCCTGCTCTGTACGTAATTTGAGACGGATATCATTAAATTGTTCACCTCACTTTTCGATGGCTATAAAGCAGTCAACTTTTGCATACTAGTATACCTGACCCATCTTACCGCAGCCCTGCTCTCTAGTATGCCGGCCAACCTCGATTTCGCTCGCGCCGTCAAAATCGTCGCCTGTCACATCCCAGAGGCTCTACCCGTTGGAGTTGGGTTTGCAACGCCGGCTTTCCAGCCCGTCCACCTCGACGAGCCTGTCCAAACTGTATAGTTTCTTGTTTCTGTGTACTAGTGGGTTACAATGCTTACCCCATCGGCTGTAGTGGCAAGTAGCAAAAGTTGATGACCACCTTTATCGGTTCAGTGTCGGTGGATACCGACATACCGGGGTGCAAGACGACAAGGTCACTGCGTTTATTTTCCCTGAAGCTGAAATCAACTGGCACGTAACCTACAAGGCAGATTTCGGTGCCTACACGTGAGTGACACTCATAGAGTCCCGTTTTGGAATCAGTAATAAATTTCCCTTAGTATTGGTCCAGCTGGGGACCGAAGCAAAGGATGGACAGTACCTCCTGGGTATTCCACCCACCCTCACGTCAGTAGCGGTTTCATTCAATTTCACCGAGAATTTTCTGACATGTGTTGCAGATCCTGGTGGAGGATATCAAGTACGACGACACAAATTTGAAGTATCAATTGTTCTGCTTTGAGCCTGCTACCGAATGAGGATGTATGCCAAGAATCGTATACAAACTGTGAAGTCGATACAGTGTTACTTAGTAGCAGTCTTCATTCTACAGTAGTTGTTCATCAGAACAGCAAGTAGGATCAATACATATGCCTTGACATCGAACCATTATGTATGAAGCAACGTGAAACCAAGTCACTCAGTTGCACTACAGAAAGATCTATGGACGCAGCACTACATAATTAACTCAACCATAATGTACTGTGAAAGTAGCTGAGTAAAGTCGAACGAATACGTACTCCAATGAGGCAGAGTAAAAAGGAAGGGAAGAAGTCCGTGGATATTAGTCAAATGAATGGACTAGGTCACAAACTGCGTCAAAACCCATCGAGCTTTTGCTCACACGCTGTTCTCCGTTGCTGTGGACCTGGCGGCGTCCGTAAATGCGACCACCGCCGTGGTCCTCTACAGGTGGGCATCCAAGTTCATGATGGTCTAGCCCACTTTGATCACGAAAAACTCGCCTGGTTTGGAGAGCTAAAAACAAGCTCATTCTGCTTTTCGGGGTTGGCATCGCCGAACACTGGCGTTGCCTCTCCATCCCGCATATACGCTCTAGCATTCAAGTTAGCGAGGAGCGTGTTACAATAGAGCGAACAAAGGGGGATAGCGGGCAACGCATGTAGGAACGTCGATGGATAGAGACGCAACTACGGTACTTGCGTCAAAAATATTTGCAGGTATCGGCGAGGGGCTACACGCACTAAGATGACGCTCAGGACGGCAAACAAGGCAGTCCAGGTACCTGTATTCACCGCAAATATAGTGAGGCGTTGTAAAATGTGTGCCGTACTTGCAGATCAATGTTCAGATGGATTGTCTCGCTGACAGGATATATGGATAATGAGCGCTTACTTTGCAAACCCAGCAGCGTTTCTCATGCGGAGAAGTAAGTACGTCATGGCAATCGCGATCAGGACATCTACGACAGCCGACAGAGAGAGACACGAAGTGAATATAGTCTGTCCAGACGATGCTGAGGTTTTTGCTCCAGAACGTGAGGCGTATACCTACCGAGAAGAACCTGTCATTGAGCACAAGGGCCCCAACAACGTTTAACTTCCTGAGAGTAAACGTTAATTATATGTGAAGCCATAGCAGTCCGCAAAGGAAACAAACGAACCCGTCCACCATATAGAATGCTCTCGCCACGTAAACTAGGGACGTAATGATCAACATCTGCTAGGATCAACGAATGGAATCAATGACGGCTTACGGATAGAAGCCACTGTGGACAATAAAGAATGCTGTTAGACTCCCGTGCCCTGAAGGTTTGACAAGCCCTACCAATTTGGTAGATCGCTTGGATAGCCTAAATAATAGGGTTGAAAACACCGTAGCTGATTGTAACTATAAATACCCTACCCATAAAAGTGGTACCACAATGTTCTTCCCGCTAACTGAACAGTCGTGAGTAAAAGAGAGAAAGATGAGTGTGGGCACACACCATTGTATATTCTGTGAACGAAGAATGCCTGAACAGGTATTGAAACAAGGGTCTGAATGATATCAGTCTCGTCGTTTCAAACACAAAATGTAATGACCACCTCGGAGAGTAGCTGTAACTGCTACTTGTCAGTTGACATTCCAAGGATGGCAAGGGTAGAACCTACGGCAAGTTCTCTGAGAGCATATCAAAAACGTTAGAAATAGTTTTACAAAGAAAAAAGAAAAACTTACGGGTTCGCATCCAGTATGGCCAATGGGTCCACTAGGCCAGCGAATATGTATTTGTATACTGCAGGGGACATGAGTTGAACGAGAACAGGCCCCCCGGATGTCGAAGCACAAACCACCAGCCACAGTTAAACCCTCATGAATCGTATCCAATGCCCTGTTCAAGTGTCAGAGACAGTCCTGTAGACGGGCATAAACAAGCAGGGCCTGTACCAAAGAACCGCTACCTGAAAAGAAAAGAAAATTATTACGTTGTGGATATTCACGAGCTGACTTACAAAGCTCTTCATGCGCAAAGGATCTTTTAGACAGCTTCAACAAATGATAAGCAGACGCGGGGGTCATATGGTAGGGACGATGGCATTACTGGACGTAATAAAAGAATCTGCCAAGCATCCTCTGCTTCAGCACCGTGATACATGTTAGAAAAAAAGGCACTCACGTTTGCATGCATGTGACACCATAAAGGCCGGTCGACATGAGCGACGAAAAGTACAATGGTTCATATACAGCGCCGTATAACGGGATGACTGAGCTGGCTGACTCCATGGTTTTGAGCTACTCAAACGTGGTGGAAAAGGCAATGGCATCGAAAATGGAGAATGCAATCGGTTCATATAATTGTGGTTCAGTCATCAGCATAACATCTGAGCAGCGCATACCCACCAAGGGATCATATCATGATGGCCATCGGTGCGTGGCAGTTCTAGATGCTGTGCTGTGCATAATCGCTTCATCAGAGTCGTGGAATACACAATGAGGTCCAAGGCTTTGCGAACATCTTGTCGATGCACTTACTAGCGATGAGCCACTGCAGATGCTGGTTCCTTGGATCCGGAATGGTTCTCTAGTCATATCTCATTGGATTTCGCACTGTGAGAGTCTTACGTTTAGGTATGGGTGGCATTACAGTGCAGTGCCAGGAGGCGTTTTGTGCCGAGTGTTTAATCCGAGCCTGCGCAACCTGCATGCGACCAATCAACTCTTGTTTAATTTAACGGATGCGGGAACATATAATCACGTATCAATAGCTCACCCGTTCTTTTCGCTAACTTGAAGTACGACGGTACCTGACTGGTTTACACACTGGGAAGTGGGCGGCGGGAAACGAGAGAGGCTGGGCTTGATGAACTACATCAAATGTATAAGTCGCTCAGGCTGGCACTGCTGCGTCGACCTGTATTTAAAATAGCTAGATGGCTCAACATTGAACCTCCCACATACCAATTAGAAGGGTACCTTGGCATGCTCGTATGTCTTGGTCCTTAAGGATATCATGCCTATAGTTTGTGTCATAGCTAGCATCCAAAAGTGGCACTCAGTGTACATGCACCTGCCTGGTCCTGCCAGATGTTCATCAACTGGGCCTTGGAATTTAGGGACTCGGACTCGGAGAACAAGCCTAATCAAATCCTAACTTAGTAAGCTGTGCAGGTTGCGACGGCCGGACTAGTAAATGTCCGTGCACGATTCAGTGATTCAAATACGTTACTAGATGTATGGCCGTTCACCGGCAGAGACCTTGTCTACAAAAAATGAAAGCCAGTGACTACCATGCCTTTTGAAGGAAAACATTTCCACGGGGACGTTTTGCCCACAGCCACAATTCTCCCCCCCCAGTGACCTTGTAAACAAGGTAATTACATGCCCTACTAAACAATCCCCGGTACGTTCTGGATTTTACGAAATGAGGTAGTATTTACTAAGACGACCTTTGGGGCTTTTTTTTGTACCCTGCAGAGCTTCAACGATCGATGTCGAGACACGACAGCGAGCAAAGCGAAAGAAAAGTGAGCGTGGAATTTCCCGCACAAATGTTTATTCTTAACTATAGTTTCTACGTCTATACTCTGCTGACTGTCGCATTGGATGTACAGCAATTTTTGGTCATCCTCCATCCTTCGGTCGTTTATCAAGCCAGGCCTGGGGTTTTGATTGATAGCCGCCAAGGACACACACGGTGTGCCCCACCTGCCAAAAGTGTACTTTTACTTGGTCTGTGGGATTTCTAGTTATTATTACTCTGTTGATCACGCCTCCACTGGCAGTTAGCATCAATGCTGACACAGGGGTATTTGTCTGAAGCTGAAAACACCCGGTAGCCCTCCCGGTTCCCATCAATACGAAACCTATGCATGTCGTCTCATACTCGGCTGTCGCAAAAAGCTTTCTTTGTTGGTTTACTTGCGGCTGAGGAGACCACCTAGATGCAGCATGATCTCGTACACTTCCAAAACTCGTGTGTGCCCAGGCTCCGCCCTCTGATTCAGCGGTTTCTATCACACATTCTATCTTCAGTATTCCTGGCAGATCGCCTTAGGGCTCATGGTCATGGCGAACATCGGGACCGAAACCTAACCTGCGCCTCCAGAAGGCAGACGAACCAACACCAGAGAAAGCACGGAGATGAGCAACCAGCGTGATATCATTTTGAAGGGATGGTGTGATTGGTCTTATTATTGACAACGACTCGGACAACTTAGACCTCTGAGTCGAAGCCATGTGATGTATTATTTGACCGATAGCGCCCGCGTGCGTATATATTTAGAGTCGACAATGCAGAATAGCGTGTGGGCCAGGGCTTGATGGGTTCGGTCAGCAGTCCTTCTTGGCCATGTCCACATGCTTGCCCATACTGCCCTCCCTTCCTTTCTCCATTTCCGAGTCATTGGAGGGCAACTATGTCAAGTTGTTCAGGGCAAGTGCCATGTCTATGGGGAAACACTCGATTCTGCACGCATGCGTACACACTCCACAGGGAATAGTACACTTCGGGTTTGGTGCTTCCGAGTTAAGAGACTTTGTAGATGTATACAAGATAGTGGTATATATATCAGACATACCATCAAAGTAACCCAAAGTAGCTAGATAGACTATGACACAGAGCCAAGAAATGAAAGAAGCAGGTGGGCGGTCAACAGAATGATTCATGGCAGTTAGTCTCCATCGTGCGGACCTATCGAGCTCCCGATCATACACTGTTCTCTGGTGTCCTGGACCGTGTTACGTCCATAAATGACACCATCTCCGTGGTTTTCTACAAGGGAAGTGGTCATCCAGGTGCACTGCAGTTCAACTCATGGGTTCGTGAAAACTCACTGGACCGGTAGGGGAAACAAATACCACCTCAGTCTGTTGTCCCGACACCTTGGTGCCGTCAGAAGCCGGGATCACCCCTCCACCTCGAATGTACACTCTGGCATTCAAGTTGGCGAGGAGCGTGTTACAATACAGCGAGCTAAGTGGGATACCAAACAACACGTGGAGCACCGTCGACGGGAAGACACGCATCTATAGTGTTTGCGTCAGGCTCGAAAAATATACTGCCAGGGCGCAGGGTTGAACAACACGTACCAAGATGAGCGCCAAAACAGCAAATGTGGCCGTCCAAATACCCGTGTTCACGGCAAACACGGTGAGGCGTTGTAGAATGTGTGCGGTACTGTAAATCAATGTCCAGATGGTGGGTTTTCTTGGGAACACGCCGAATATAGGTTTTAATCACTCACTTTGCAAAGCCAGTCACGCTCCGTGTGCGAAGAAGCAAGAACGTCATGGCGATTGCAATCAGGACATCCACTGCAGCACCAAGAACTAGGGACGAAGTGGCTAAAGTCTGTTCGACTGATGCTGAGGTCTTTGGTTCAAAATATGAGCCATATACCTACTGAGAAGAACCTGTCGTCGAATACGAGTGCCCCAACAACGCTTAGCCTCCTAGAACTAGTGGTAAACACATAGCAGATTGCAAAGGAAACAACAAACCCGTCCACACTGTAAAAAGCTGCAAGCGGTAAACACATAGCAGATTGCAAAGGAAACAACAAACCCGTCCACACTGTAAAAAGCTTTTGCTACGTAAACTGTAAATGCAACGATCAATGTTTGCTAGTACGAGTCTAATCAACGACAACTGACGAATAGAAGCGACTGTGATCCACAAAGAATCCTGTTAGGCTCAAGTGCCTCGAAAGTTTGAAGAATCATACCCATCTGGTAGATTGCTTGGATAATCTAAGTAACATGTTTGAGCGACACCGGAGATCACTGCAAGCACTATGAACTCCCTACCCATAAGAGTGGTGCCACAATATTCTTCCCGCTGACTGGACGACCTTGAGTAGAAGAGAGTAGAAAGAATGTCCATACGCACAAATGTATATTCGGTAGACAAAGAATGCCTGAACAGGGGTTGAAACCAGAGTCTGAGCGATATCAGTCAAATCGTTCAAGTGCATGATATAAACGGGCACCTCTGAGAGTATCTGTAACTGTCGCTGGTCAGTAAAGTCGTTCCAAGGACGGCAATGACGAAACATACAGCAAGTTCTCTGAAAGAATGTCAAGAGGTTAAGAAAAGTTTTATAAAGACAATGGCTCACGGGTTCTCCTCCAATATGCCCAATGGGCTCACTAAGCCAGCAAAGAGGTACTTGTACACTATGCGGGACATAAGTTAAACGAGAATGAGTTATATGGATGTCGAAACACAAACCGCCAGCAACAGTTAAAGCTTCATGAATTGTATCCAATGCCCTATTGTTAAGTGTCAGGGACAATCTCGTACTGGTAGCGGGCATAAACGAGCCGGGCCCGTACCACAGAACTGCTACCTGGGAAGAACATCAAACCATTGTTGTGATATTCATGATCTGACTTACAAAGCTCTTCATGGATAGAGAATCGTTTGGATAGCTACAACAAATCATAAGCAAATGAAAAGGATCGGATAGAGATAACGCCAGGCCTTACTGGACGTAATAATAGAATCTGCCAAATGTTCCTTGCTACATCACTGCAAGACGCTTCAGTACAAGAAGGCACTCACGTTTGCATGCATGTGATACCGTAAAGGCCAGTTGATGTGAGCGTAGAAAAGTATAATGGTCCATATATCTTTCCATATAATGGGATGAAGGGGTTGGAGGACGCCATGACTCGTGGTTACTTTAGTACTATGCTTAGCTGGTAGGAACAGGTTGAACGGCGTTGAGAACTCAAACTACAGTCACTTTATACAAGTCACGACCCACGGATTCAAATAACATCTGAGCATCGCACTGTCCAACTCTGTCCATGGGGGGGCTAGTTTGGTGGCGGCAGCAGACGTTCACATGGAAGGATCAACATCATGATGGACATCGAAATATCGTGATGACGGTACTCACCCCCCGTGCTGTACAAAATGACTTCAGCAAGTCCGAGCATCCCACAGGCACGAGCAACGGGTCCCCGTAAACGGTGGTTCCCAGTCGTGAGCTTCATCTCTGTGCTGTGTTACTGCACTGCCTGAATCATGGGCTGTGTGCCACTGAACATTGTATCTTGCACTGCAAAATCATCGTGCGTTACTCGCATAATGGCATTACAGCAGCCAGTGGACTCCAGCTTGAGTCCATGGAATTGGTAATTCTTCTTGCTGACGCGCCTGCTGTCACGAATATATGAGCTCTTGCAGGCATCTCTGGCGCTCCACTAGGTCAACAATAGGGCAAAGGGTTTGATTATGTAATTTCATCCGGCTACCATGGATAAATCCATCATTAATCGGCCGACTGTCGCACTGCCGCGTCTCTATTCAAGAATGCAGGCGTGCCGCCTCCCATTTTCTATCAAAAATCGATCCCATGTTACTCTACCGAAGTAACAAGAACAGGTGACTTGTCGGCGACTCGCTGCACGGCATTAACCAAGCGTACAGCGATTAGGTTTGGTTCGAGTCGATATCGTCAAAACACATCATGGCCCAGCTTATACACTGTCCTCCACTGCCATGGACTCGGCGGCATTCGTAAATGTCCCCACTCCCGTGGTCTTCTATCAGGAAATAGACCCAGTGACAGTTCAACCACCCTAGATGACGAAAACTTACCTGGTGGGTGGGAGAAGCAAACACCATCTCGCTGTGCTTCTCTGCCATGGTACCGTCGAACACCGGCGTCATCCTCCCACTCCGAATGTACGCTCGAGCATTCAAGTTGGCGAGAAGTGTGTTACAATAAAGCGAGCTAAGTGGGATACCAAACAACACAAAGTAGAGCGCCGACTGAGGAAAGAGACGTAACTGGAGCGTTTGTCAGGCATGAATACTGACAAGGCACTAGTGATGAACGACACGCACGAAGATGACGGCTAGGACGGCAAACGTGGCTGTCCAAATCCCCGTATTAACCGCGAACACAGTAAGGCGTTGTAAAATATGTGCCGTACTTGTAGACCAATGCTCAGACGGATTTTCTAGGTCATACGACAAATGAATATGTGTACTTACTTGGCTAACCCAGTCATGCTCCGCGTGCGGAGAAGTAAGAACGTCATGGAAATTGCGATCAGGGTATCAACTGCAGCAGCGAGGGAAAGAGACACGTAGGATAAAATCTGTCCCACTGGTATTGAGTGTTTTGCTCCAGAGCGTGAGCAATATGCATACCATATGGAAGTTATCATCGAGCGTAAGGGACCCGACAACATTTAGCCTCCTGGAAGCGAGAGATAACCACATTCGGATCTATTGCATTCGGCGAAGGAAATAAACGAACCCATCCACAATATAGACCGTTTTCGCTACGTAAACTAGCAATGCAATCATCAATGTTTGCAAGTACGGGTGAATAAATGACAACTTACGGATAGAAGCCACTGTGGTCCACGGGGAATCAGGTGACGGCACGGTGTCCTGAACTGTTGTGGAGTCTCACCAATCTGACAGGCTGCTGAGATGACCTGCACAATAAGGGTTTAGCGACGCAAACTCTCGGTATAACTGAATACTTACCCATAAGAGCGGTACCACAATGTTTTTCCCGCTAACTGACAGGTTGTGAGGAAGGGAGAGAGAAATTAACGTCTGTACGCACAAATATATATTCGATGCACAAAGAATGCTTGAACAGGAATTGAAACCAGGGTCTGAAAGATATCAGTCTTATCATTTCGACAGGATATAAATGAGTACCTCGGAGAATAGCTGTAACTGTTACTTGTCAGTATTGTTCCATGGACGGAAATGGTGGTGAAACGTACGGGAAGCTCTCTGCGCGAATATCAAGACGTTAAAAAGGGTTTTACAAAAGCAATAACTCACGGGATCGGGTACAATATGCCCAGTGGGTTTACTAAGCTAGCAATAATGTATTTGTACACTATGCAGGACATTCATAAGTCGAACGAAAACAACCACTAACCATGGTACAAACCGCCAGAAACAGTCAAAGCTTCATGAATTGTGTCCAGTGACCTATGATGAAGCTCCAAATACACGCCTTGGTGGTAATAAGCGAAGCACCGCCGTACCATAGAATTGCGACCTGCAGGAATTTCGAGTCATTACGTCGAGGATGATGATACGTCAACCTACGAAGATCTTCATGCGCAGAGGATCATTTGTGTAACTACAACAGATACACGATAAACAGTTGACAGGGGTCAGACCGGGATGAAGACTTACTGAACGTAATAGTAGAATCTGCCAAATGTACCTTTTTCATCGCTGCCGTACGGATCAGAACAACAAACGGCACTCACGTCTGCATACACGTGACGCCGTAGAGGCCAGTCGACATGAGGGTGGAAAAGTACAACGGTCCGTATACTTGTCCATACAGTGGGATGAATGGGTTGGCTGATTCCATGAGTGGTGGTCACTGGACTGTGCTTCAGCTGGCTGGAGGCTGCGGTGTCGAGAATGGAGATCGCAGTCACCCCATATATTGGGTCTGAGCGCCCATGATGGGCGCATCAAAATACAGTGGCGGTTCAGAATAGTCTCCGATTTAAACCATCGTTGCCGGCGCAAAACCCATGCCGATGGAGTGGGGCTTCGAGTCTACTTGCACCACTGTTGCCCAGAAGACGGTTTTGGGGATTCTCGCGGCTCCGTCTCTTACACCGTGAATTCAACGAGAGGCCATATCAGTCCATTAGCGTTGACATCCAACTCCTTGCCCCAGAAAGTGGCGTGCCGACACCCATCGCTGGGGATCTCAAGGAATGAATCCATGGTCTCGGCACCTTGAACTTCGCTTCTGAATGTCAATCGTGCCGGTCTCAACATCAGCATTTGGTGTCGACAGCAATCGTGGCCCTCCAGAGATCTGCCCTCTTTCGCGCACATTGATTCTGGCAATTCATGGATCCATGACCATGATGAACTAGGTTAGTCTATGGAATGTAGGTAATCATCAATATGGCCGAATGGCGCACCATCAGCTCCTTCGATGCAAGCATCACGAATATTCATTGCGCTTGAGTGTTTAAGAGCGCCTCACATTATTGGGATAGGTGGACGCAGAGCAGATTACCTCGGCGGGCACTCTTGTAGGCAGTTCTGACAGCTCTGGAAACGTCGCGTCCTTGCAGAGCATAGCGAATCATGCAATGACGGCCTTCAGATAGCAGAAGATTTGTTAGTCCTTACTTTCATCTGTCATCACATACCCCTGATCAACAAACGTATATAGATACCTGGCGGCAAAAGTGGTGTGTTGGTGGTTGCATGTGAAAAGGTGGGGTGAAGGTAAAAGGGCTGCTTCCTCAGAGCTGCGCGGTACATTCAACGGCTAACTGTCGTGTCCAGTCGGAGGCCTCACCGCAGCCCGTCAGTCGCAAGCGCAATCAAGGTTGTAGGGAAGGAGATGCTTGAAATTTGCAGGGCGGGTGCAAAAAAATGTCGAGGATGTGATTACTTAATGAGATCAACAAACTTCCCGGCGGCAACCAGTAGGGGCATTAGATATTGCTCTGCATTTCACAAGCGAGAGTTCGTTACCAGAACCGCACCTGTGTCCGTGTGGAGTACGGTTGATAAAAACTGGACGATTCGGAAAGGGATTTCCGAATTCAAAAGATGCGGATATGAGATGATGGAACTACATAAGTATCTCAGGCATACTACGAGAGTAACTGGACATGTGAGTAAGTCGTTGCAACGGTGGCAAGGAGGAAACATATGGGAATGGGAATGGACTAGGCAAACGAGGACACTTGGCCTGACAATGGCCTCCGTTGCTCCATCAGGCTCGAGCTCACACACTATTCTCCGCTGTCGCAGATCAGGCCGAATTTATAAATGTCACTGCCTCCACGGTCTTCCGCCAGGAGCAAATGTCATCCAGGTTCACAGCGGTTCAACCAACTTGGATCACGAAAGAATTACCTGATGTACCTGTTCTGTTTCTCGGCCTTGGTGTCGTCGGACACTGGTATCATCCCTCCACCCCGAATATACGCTCTAACATTCAAGTTGGCGTGGAGGATACAGTAAAGTGAGTTAGGTGGGAATGCCAAACAGCACGCAGAGAACTGTCGAAGGAAAGACGCGCATCCGCGGCACTTGTGTCAGGCTTGAAGAAAATACAAGCACCAGCGATGAAGGACACGCACAAGCATGAGGGTCTGGATGACAAACGTGGCTGTCCAGACACCCGTATTCACCGCACGACGCTGTAAAATGTGTGACATGAGAGATGTTCAAATGGGATTCCTTCGACCCAGTGATACGACGCATAGGCATTGGTATACTTTACGAATCCAGTCATGAACCTGCGAGGCAATCGCGATCAGGACATCCGCCACAACGCCGAGAGAGAGAGGAAGTGTGACCCTTCCGCCTTATCCTGAGGTCAACATTTAGCTTCCCGGAATCGAATGGTAAGCAAATGCGAATCTATTCAGTCTACGAGGGGGAAACGCCAACCCCATTCACACGGTAGAACGCTTTCACTGCGAAGACTAAGAATGTAGTTATCAGCGTCTGGTATGGATCCCCTCAATGACGACATACAGATAACAACCACAGCGACTCAGAATCCCATTAGACTCCTGTACACAGAACGTTTATGAGGTCCTAGCTGGATAAGCTATACAACAGGGTTTCAGCGACACCGAAGCTCACTAGAACTATAAATTGGCTACCCACAAGAGTGGTAGCACAATGTTGCTCTCGCCGACTGAGTCTACAAGCTTCGAATCGTCGTGTTGCCCAACGAGGTGTAACATTTTTCCGATGGTTCCCTAGATCCGTTTCATGTATGGCTGGACTCGGTCTCCAATGGAGGTATCGTAACGACATCGCAACGCGGGGGCCCGGTGTGATGCATGACCGAAGATTCTGAAACTCTGGCTAGAACAAAAAAAGTCGCATATTAATAGAATATGTCAAGTACCTAACATGTCAGCGAATGCCGCATCAGCAAAGTTGAGGTGACCCGTGTGGAGTCTGTCTGGTGACTTCTGACTGGGAACAGGGTTCTCAGTAGCATTAGAGCTCATTCACTCTGAGCATCCATGAGCATCTCAACGGCATTCGTGGGTCCAATGCGAATGTGCCGGGGAGAGGCAGTAGCGACAAAGATCCGAGGACTTTGTCAGCGCGACGTTAAGTGTGACCTGCCCACAGTCAGTAGTATTTGATTGCGTCGCCAGCGGAGCGCGGTCGCATTTGACTTTTGATGCTTGCGTCGCACCGCAGGAACCTTCAAGCGGTCGGATTGTCTTGGCTGTCCCAGCCTTGGGAGTTTTGAATATATATCACCGATAAAAAAGAAGCTGTCACAGCACGATCGGAGCCAATGTGGCGGTGGGGACTGCGAAATCATCGCCAGCAACGCATGGTACAGTTTCCATGATTCGAAGTCCGACCAGACCTGTACTATATATGGAATAAGTATAGAGTCATTGTCGCTGTGAAGAACGGACCTAGTTCTGGTTTCAGTTATTCCGAGACAGTTGACCGGTCGACCCCAGAACCACGCAACAAGATGGTGTGTAGGGATTCAGAGTCGCAGACATCCAGTGTCCTTAGAGGTATATACATTTTTAAACAACGATTGCGATGAAAGCACAGCCTGATCCTATATGCACAAACAAACCCGGATTTTGAAGAGCCAGAGGAAGGAAACGGATGTATGTATGACTATACTGAGTGGATGAACTCGGACAACAAGTAAAGTGGGCCTCCAATATCCATCGTCAAATTGCTACGCTCATATGCAGTCCTCCGGTGTCGTGACCCTGTTGACATCCGTGAATGTCACCACCTCTGTTTCCTTCCGAATATTCTACCAGCGCAATCGTCGTCCAAGTGGGTAAATCAGCTTGCACTTGGGTCGTGGATACTCACCAGAGGCGTTGAAGGAGACACCTTTACATCCCTGGTATCAGTCCTCGTGCCTCCAGACATCCCGCCCCCACTCATCACCACCAGCTCGTGCGATGTCGTTCCACCCCGGATATAGGTCCTAGCATTCAAGTTGGCGAGAAGGGTGTTACAGTAGATCGCGGGAAGGGGAACGGAAAACACCAGATAGAGCCCATTCGTACTAGGAAGGGCACGCAACTACGACAATGGTGTCAACTTTTGGGGGGAAATGGGATAAGCGTGCCAGCGCAGAACAACACATACCAAGATGGCAGACAAGACGGCAAACGATGCCGTCCAGATGCCCGTATTCACCGCAAACACGGTAAGGCGTTGTAATATGTGCGCCGAACTTGTGAATTGACGCTCAGATGACTTCGGATACAACCTGGCTTGCGCTTACCTTTCAAATCCAGCAACAGCCCGTCTCTTGAAAAGTAAGTACGTCATGGAAATTGCGATCAGGACATCTACTATAGCAGCGAGGGTGAGAGCCACAATGATTGTATCCTGTCCACCCAATGTGAGGTTATCATTCAGAACAAAGAGATATATCCCACCTTGAAGAAAGTAGTGTCGAGCACAGTGAACGAAACAGATTGTACATGTCTGGGAGTGACGAGTAAGCATGTATGGATAAATTACCTGCACGGAAAAGTAAACCAACCCATTTGAGGTGTATAATGATCTTGCCACATAAACTGAGAACATAATGCTCAACTTTTACTGTTACGAATTCGAAGAGAAACAGCTCACGGATAGCAATAACTGAGATTCGGAAAGAATACCATCAGGCTTGGATTTCCTAAAAGCTTCCAAAGGCTCACCAATCTGGACAATCATTTGGCTACCCTACACGACACCGTTCAAATGAGACTAGCATTCAATTTGAGTATAAACTTCCTACCCATAGGATTGGTGCCACGAGGTTCCTCCCACCAACTGAACAGCTATGAGCATCAAGAAATAACGAACTGAAGGTCGACACACAAATGTAGATTCGATAGACGAAGAAGCCTTGTGTAGGCATCGAAATTGGGGCCTAGATGATATGAGTTTTATACTCGCATGCGAGGAGTGTAGATGGGTACCGCCGACAGGATCTGCAACTACTACTTGTCTGTACACCTTCCAAGGACGTCAAGAATGGAACTTACTGCGAGTTCTCTAAGAGAATATCAAGATGCAATGAACAAGCTAATGAAACAAATCACTCACGGTATCTGTTGTGATATCGCCGTCGGGTCCAGTAGAGTAGCAATGATGTATTTATATACTATGCAGGACATACGTGAGCGAGGATAAGCAGATTGAGTCCTGGTATATTGAAACACAAACCGCCAGAGAAAAGCAAAGCTGAGTTGATCGTATTGAATACCCTATTGCATAAAGTATCATGGACGTTATCAAACGGAAATAAGAAATGACGCACCATACAGCTCCCACCTGGAAAGAACATTACATTATCAGGCTAGGAATGTTCAGGAGTTGACTTACAAAGTACTTCATACGCGAAGAATCATGTGGATAGCTGCATCGAAGACACCATCAACTGACGAAAGATATCAAAGAAAGATGAAGGACTGACTGCACGTAATAAAAGAACCTGTGCGAATGTGCCTTCTTTATCACAGAAACATGCTTTGGAATGGTCCACACTCACGTTTGCATACATGCTACACCGTAAAGGCCGGCCGACATGAGTGTAGCGAAGTAATACGGTCCAATTATGCCTCGAAATAACGAGGCAAATGCGCTGGCTGAACTCATGACTGGGGATTCCTTGAGGGTGCTTCAGCGGACGGGAATGATGGAATAGCGTGGAAAAAAACCAAGACCGCAGCTTGCAGCTCATATATGTAAATATATTGGCTGATTATCGGATATAGCATAAGTGGATCAGATCACGCAACAAATGGTCGGTGCGAGCGCATCAAAGTGAACCAGGTACGGTTTTTGATCGGTCTCGGTGTGTCCAATGAAGATATGCGCTCACCGGCAATCTGCGATTCGAAGTCCCACACGACTATCGGTTTTCTCAAAATTCGCCATGCGCATCTCGTGAGGCAGTGAGAAACATGTGTCTGATGATATTTGTCACTTAACATTTTTCTGGTGGAGCAAGGAAGAGCTCGATGTTCAAATATTAAAAGCTTGAACACACAAACGCTAAGCTAGAGGTATAGGCGGACGAGCAGCGAGCGAGGACGAGAGGAAAGTCGTAAGATAACATCAGAATTCTGTGGCGCGGGCGGTGAAAGCTTGAGACGTTAGCTCTCGTAAAAAAAAAAGATTTAGGAATCAATTACTTAAGTAATAATGGTGCGGTCAAGTGGGACATTCAAGTTCGACAGCTGTTCATTGCAGCATGTTGTGGTAACACCAAAATTAGCCGCGTTTGGAGTTTGAATTTGATCACGGAAGCAGCGCCTGGTGGTCTCAGTTTCCGGAGCGCTACAACGTTTTGCACTGTGCGTGAGACCGTATCCCTGTTTTGACGATCCCCATAGAATATGCGCGATGATAAAGTCTTTCGGGCTTCTTCATAATCTGTCAAGTGATACGTACCGTGTCATTGCAACGCCATATGCAGGAAGTCACCAAAGTCACCGAACACAAAATAGTGCATCCGAGATAAGACCGCAACTGACGGTCGGCACCTCCTGTAACTTGAGGCTACACGACTTGTTGTAGATCAGCCTGTGCGTCCTTATGACCATGGCATGATTGCGTCGACCTGTACGGATTAACCGAGCTCCACAATGGGGGTGATTGGCGTGGCCAGCGCGTTTGTTGGTTTGTGGCACACACCAGGGTCGGATCCAAACCGTAAATACTTTAAACTCCGACATCATAACGCCTTTTTCATTAGTCTGATCATGCCGATTCAAAGAGTAATAGCCAGACGAGTGGGTATGCAGGGATACACAGCAGGTCCGTGTACTCATCGCACAGTTGACCTCAGCCCGAGCGGGGTTAACGAAGCCAACGATGCACTGATGATGATCAGCGAACGGAGACAGAATCCAGGGTCCTGAGAACCAGCTCGATTGACCAAGGAAGGACAACTTTGGACCGCACAGCATGCACAGGACCAGTCCATGCAAACCCAGCGGCTGAGTTTGGATCGATGCTCCTGGCCTCAGCGCGATGAGTTGCACGTTGCACGCTTACGGTGTTGATGCGAACCTAATCATATCTGTCCTTGTGGGTAGATCATCACTATGCACATAAATACGTGCCATAACAGGGCAGGGGAAACGAACGAGTATCCAAACAAACTTGGTCAAGAAGTGTAGCGGGTCTCCATCGTCACACGCTGCTGTCCAGCAGACGCATCTCATATTCCATCACTCCGTAACTACCAGCGTAATCAGCGTCCAGTTCACATACTATGAGTGTCCGATCAACTTGTAATTGGAGCCCGAAAACTCACTAGAGGTATGGGAGGAAGCACCTTGTAGCATTGCTCTGGGTCTTGGTCCTGGTGAGCGCCGCTAGACACTGTTCTACTCGTCACCGCCTCCTCGTGCGTCGTCACTTCACCCCGAATGTGCATCCTAGCATTACGATTAGCGAGAAGCATGTTGCAGTAGAGTGAAGCAAGCGAGATAGCAAACACCAGATAGAGTAAATTCGACTCAGGAAGGGCACGCACCTACTGTGTTCATGTTGGGTTTGACAACCAAAAATCAAACAATACAATAAATGTGCAAGTGCAGAACGACACGTACCAAGCAACGTACAAGACAGCAAACGTTGCCATCGAGATGCCCGTATTCATAGCAAGGCGTTGTAATGTGTGCCGGACTTAGTGAAAATATGTTCAGAAGACTTCTGGTACATTTTCTCCAGTGCGCTTACCTATACTTCACATCCGGCGATGGCTTACTTTCTTGTAAGGCAAGTATGGCATGGCAATTGCGATCAGGACGTCTACCGTAGTGTAAAAACACACCTAGCGTGAGGAAGTCATCCTTAATCACGATAAGCGAACACACCGTAAATGCTGGTCAACGAGTGTGGGGAAGTAATACCGTCCAATTATGTTTCGATCTAACGAGGCAAACACGTTGACTGATTCCATGACTGGTAATTATTCGACTGATTGTGCTTCAGCGGGAGGAACGGGACATGTAGAAAACCGAGAACACAGCGCACCATTCATACATTCCTAGTATAGGATTATGATCATGCAATGAATGCCTGTACAGAACATCAATGTGGGCGCATCAGATTCCGGCCAATCTCGGTGCGGCGTGAGTTACGACAGTCTGATAAGGCTTTAGGTCCCTTACCAATGAGAGTCGGAAAACCTCCACAATCACCGTCGCCTGCCTGCCTCTCTCGGCTCAAGGTGAGAGTCAAGTGTTTCAACGACTAAATCCTCATGGGTTGGTGCTGTCCTATCAGCGGAGATGGAGAGGAGGGGAAGGGCATCGCGAGTTATATCAGTTACAACAATGCGTGAATCATTAGCAGCAGGAACAGAGATAAAAAGGAGAGCAGAGCATAAGCTGGAAGACCGCCTCGTGGCGAGACGCCTTTAAAACGAGTCGTTCGAGTACTATGTCTGTGAAGATACGAACTGCAAGCAATAGTCAACTTAGCCTCAGGAATGTATCAAAAGCTCTGTTGTAAAGTACCAGCGGGCGCTGCAAAAAAAAAAGCAAGAGAGCCATACCATAGAGCTGCTACCTGAGAAAAGCGTTACAATTATCCCACTATGCATGCTCACGAGTTTACCTACATAGACCGTGCCGAATTCCTCGAAAGCCTGAACGAAGACACGAGGAGCTGATGAAATCAATTTGTCCGAATGCCGCATGCCTCACCACTGCAATACGCTTTCAAACATTAAACGGCGCTCATGTTTGCATATGCATCACCGCGTAAAAGGCATTTCATTGAGACAATGGGAAAGCACAAAGCTCCATGTACTGTCGCCAAAGGACGGGAGAAGGGGGTTGGCTGACTCCATGTCTCGTAGGTCTTGACCCAGCCTCAGCTACCAGGAACAGGCAATGGGATCGGAAATGGATATTACAATTTGTCCATGGACCTGAATCAAATCTGAGCAGAGTATTGTTGTCCGTCGAAACCTTACGCCGTTGTGAACATTTTGCTGATGCACCCACGAACGTGATGCTCGCTGCTGCCGTGGATACTATTTCTTGAAACCTCTTCGCTTGACTCCGAGAGCCATGCAACTCAGTGAGAACAGTGATCTTGGAAGGCTGTGTACGTGAATCCAAGTATCCAACAGTCCATGAATGATGTACACCCGGAAATACATTGAAGAACTTGGGGACCATGGTAACTGGGTGCTAGAACAACCTCCATGGAGTTTGTTCAGGCAAGGCGGCCACGTATTCATAACTCGGCTTTCCTGAACCAGGTACGGTACCTGAGACGTGATTATCAGCCAGGTAGGGATAAATGTGGTAGCCAACTTACTTGAGTACCCACTACGACCGATCAGGTGAACAGGTGCATACCGGATGGAGACCAAAAAAGGCCCGTCCGGGGCGGTTGGCCCGGGAAGCTATTGATACCAATTGGAAAGGGTCCCAGGCCACGATCTTGCAAGTATGGCTACGATGAGCGGTGCGGGGATCAAGTGTACTCTGCGGGTCAGCTATTTTACAACTATCCGAAAGTGAAACTCATAAATATCAACGTACTATTCGCAAGTGTCTTCCTCCACGAAGTCCTTCAACAACATTGCTCTCTGGCGATGGATTTAGTTTAGTGAAATCAAGATTGATCCACTTGGAGACAGAAGATCACCAACACTAAACGACTCTACGATCGTCAATAATCTGTGGAAATCTGTACCGGGGTCGACCAGGTCATCCTGACTCCATGGAGGTAAGGAAAATGCAACTCTGGCGGCACCATGAAATCGAGGCCAATCATTAGCTCGGGGTAATGAACGACCTCGAATTCACACTGCCGCGCTGCACCTCGGTCTTGTTCGACTTGGAGAGACGAAAATTTCGTATGTGTGACTCAGCAAGTTCGTGGCACTGGCACAGTGGCAGAACTTTCGGTCTCCGATTCGGTTGTTCTCTCATTCCGGTATCCTCCTGCTAAACACGACGCGACACAGATGGCATCGGCCGCTACCTAGTGATTCGATGTCCTTCACCAACTTGATGGCACTTTTGGTCCAAGGAACTGTTTGCGTGGAAAAATGACTGATCATCCGTGCACAGCACCCTTGCACTCAGCTGACGTCAGTCACGAGTCGGATGATGCGAGTTGCGGGGGTGGCTCAGTCAAGCGCATATGCGTCGAATGGTCTAAGGGTGAGTAAGTTGGTCCTTGGCATTCGTGTCACGAACAGAGTAGTAGCGACGAGCATGCGACGGGTTCGGGGTGGTCAGAGGCTCAGAGCTGCCTATATGCTGTGCGAATCAGCACGCATCCACTTGATCTGCTCCAGCAAAAGTACTAGGTTGTAACCCTCTGGGGTTCGACCGCTGGCCTGAGCTGGCTAAGTATATGCGCGCAAGTTGGCTTCACCTTACCTGATCCAATCGCAACATCGGGTAGCTTATCTCACTTTGTTGTGTGTTATGTACACTCCATACCCATTCTTACAGTGATAGTTTCGACACACTCGGTCCCAACTTGAAGCTTGAAGGATGTGCTTCCTATCCGCTAGTATTATACGCATCTTCGACGCTGTCGGCATTTATCGAGGCTTCCCAGAATATGACGCATGTGCGTATCCCTCGCATTTGTGTTCTGTTCTCGGTGCGCCCGACTTTTCGAAGTGGATAGCCAAGTCTCCATCAAGGAACATTTCCGGATCCCTTCTGTGAGATCTTGTTCACCACGCCACGTTCCTGTCTAGCCTGCTAGCATCTGGATCTTCTACGGACATACAACAAATGAGGTCTACGCGCATGCCTTGGCTGTACCCACCTGCTTCAATCAGATCTTTTGTAGTGGGCTTTGATATTGGCCCGCACCACATCGAAATGCAGATATTTACACGATTACAGGACACCTTGGGAGTTCCATGAGTAGCGACGACGTTTCGAACGCTCCGAGTCCCATTGGTCGAGACATCTCGAAAGACGAGGTCAGATCCAAAGTGCCTCGAGGCAACACACATAAAAGCTTTTTCTCGGACATCATAGCCTCCCGGAGAGCCGACTCTCAATCAAGGATGCTTTCCTCATCGCCTTTTTCATTAGTCTGATCATGCCGGTTCAAAGAGCGTTAGTCAGACGAGAGAGAGAGTGTGTGTGTGTAGGTATATACGGCAGGTCCGTGTATATTAGTCTCTTTCTTTCTCTTTCCATCAACCCCCACACAATGACTCATGTTTCTCCCGAGCTCCCATATCCCTACGATACGCTTCAACCTTACATTCCGGAGCAAATCATGCGACTCCACCACACGAAGCATCACCAAGGATACGTGAACACCCTCAACGCCGCTGTGACCAAGCTGCCACACCCAAAGAACGCATCGCTCTCCAAGCCGCTCTCAAGTTCAACGAGGTTCAACGGCGGTAGTAAGTCTCTCATTATGCAACACGCACCCCATCGCACACCGCGATACGTAGCAATTCCTTCATTTCTGTCGTTTATCATCCACCTTATCGCTATCGTGACCACGATCTATCACCAAGTTCTCACGTCATACTCGCTGACTGTTCCCATCAGGCCACATCAACCACTCCCTCTTCTGGACCAACTTGGCGCCATCTGCAACCAACGGCAAGGGTGTCGGTGGTAAGCTCAAGGATGGACCCTTGAAGTGAGCCATCGAAGCCAACTGGGGCACCGTCGACACTTTTATGAAAGAGTTCAATACGACAATGGCTGCTATTCAGGGTTCTGGTTGGGGCTGGCTCGTACGTTCCTTTCCGTCCGCTGGCCTACTGGACGCTGAACCACCGCCGTGGGGATTTGTACAGGGATACAACTCCAAGAACAAGGTGCTCGAGATCGTAACGACGGCCAACCAAGACTCGCCCTTGACGCACGTCCCCATCATTGGCATTGGCATACGTAAACGTGCGTTTTACCTTCAATACCTCAACGTCAAGGTCGATGTACGCTCTCTTTTTTCTTTCGATGAGACATGTCTTTCACAATGATACCATGTGTCGCCGCTCTGGTAACGGACGAGAGGGACCGTCGTTGCTCAAGGTGTTTACGAATATCGAGGGAGAGTAAATCTTCTTGACCCTTTTCGTCGAACTACTTAGTCACTTTTTTAGGCGTCTCCTCCAGTGCCCACGAATTGCACTGCTATTGCTCTAGGAAGCGTCCATGAATGACAAGGGATTGTTCTGATCCACATGCAAACAACGAGCAATGGTGGAAATCCGCACAGTTGACCTCAGCCCGAGTGGGGATAACTAACGAAGCTGTGGATCAGGATGCCCGAGACCGATGATCAGCAAACGAGGACGGAATCCAGGGTCCTGAGAACCTGCTTGATTGACCAAGGAAGGACAACTTTGGACTGCACAGCATGTTGACGTCCTAATCACATTTGTCCCCGCGGGTATATATATACTACGCACATAATAGAACAGTGCCAGTCGTACCACAGATCAGAACAAAAGCATAATGCAGAAATAAATACGTGGTGTAACAGGGCAGAGGAAACGAATGAGTATCCAAACGAACTTGGTCAATAAGTGTAGTGGGTCCCCAACGTTTCGGGTTCCGTAAATGTCACCACTTCCGTCATCTTCTGGATGTGCTACCAGCGTAATCGGCGCCGCGTCCATTTCATGAATGTTCGATCGACTTGTAATCGGAGCCCGAAAACTCACCAGAGGTATGGGAGGAGGCACCTTTGTGGCATTGCTGTGGGTCTCGATTCTGGTTCCGTTGGACACTGTTCCACTCATCACCACCGCCCCGTGCGTCGCCGGTTCACCCCGAATATACATCCTGGCATTCAAATTGGCGAGAAGCATGGTGCAGTAGAGTGAAGAAAGCGGGATAGCAAACACCAGATAGAGCAAATTCGACTCAGGAAGGGTACGTATCTACGGTGTTCATGTTAGGTTTGACAAGCAAAAAATAAACGATAAACGCGCAAGTGCAGAATGACACGTACCAAGATAACGGACAAGACAGCAAACGTTGCCGTCCAGATGCCCGTATTCACAGCAAACACGGTAAGGCGTTGTAATATGTGCGCCGAACTTGTGAAAGTGTGCTCAGAAGACCTCCAGTGCATTTTCTGCAGTGCGCTTACTTACCCTTCAAAACCGGCAATGGCACGCTTCTTGTAAAGCAGGTATGTCATGGCAATTGCAATCAGGACATCTACCGCAGCAGCGATGGTGATACATGAAACAGCTATATCCTATCCACGCAACATGTAGTCATCATTGTAGCAGAAAAAAACACACCTACCGTGAAGAAGCTATCTTCAATCACAAGAATTGAAACGGCTTGTATGTGTCTGGAATCAGACAATAAGCATATACCAATAGACTGCATAAAAAATAAACAAACCCATTTGAGATGTATAAAGCTTTTGCTACAAAAACTGAGAATGTAGTGATCAGCTTTTTCTGCGGCAAACTCAAATGATAACTCACTGAAAGCAGCCGCTAAGATTCAGAGAGAACCCTGTTAGGCTGGTTTCCCAAAAAGCTTCCAAAGGCTCACCAATCTGGAAGATTGCTTGGATTCCCTATACGACACAGTTCAAACGAGAGACTTCGATTAGAGTATAAACCTCCTACCCATAGGATTGGCCCCACAATGTTCCTCCCACCAACTGAATGGTTGTGAGCTTCAATAACGAGGATTGAAGCTGAGCGCTGAAGGACCATACGCACGGGTATAAATTCGATAGATGAAGAAACCCTGCGTAGGCATTGAAACCATGGCCTGGAAGATACTGAGTTCTATCCTTTCAAGCCAAAAATATGGATAAGTACTGATGTGAGTATCTGCAACTGTTACTTGTCAGCATCCTTTCCAAGAACATCGAGGATGGGACTTACTGCGATTTCTCTGAGAAATCACCAAGATATAAAACATGGGTTAAGATTAATGAAATGAATGCCTCACGGTATCTCCTGTGCTATCGCCAATGGGTTCATTAGCGTCGCAATGATGTATTTGTACACTATACAGGACATAAGATGGTGAGACCAGGATCGTGCATGCCGCAACACGAACCTCCAGAAATAGTCAATGCTGTATCGATCGTCTCAAAGACCCTATTGCGAAGGTTGGAGACATCATTAAACAGAAGGAAGAAGGACCGCACCATACAGCTCCCACCTAGGACGAACATTGACATTTACATGAGTACAGTACTAGGCAGGGACATTCAGCTGTTGACATTGACTTACAAAAGACTTGAGGCGCCATGAATCATTCGGATAACTGCATCGAAGCCATGATAACTGGACGAGAGATACTAGACAGAGATGGGGCCTTACTGGACAAAGTAAAAGAATCTGCCCGAAGTACCTGCTTCGTCACTATCCTACACTTCGGATGAAGCGACACTCACGTTTGCATGCATACCACACCGTACAGGCCGGTCAACAGGACTGTGGCGAAGTAAAAAGGTCCAAAGATGCTGCCATACAACGAGGCGAATGGATTTGCAGATTCCATGAGGGATTACTTTTGACACAGCGGGCAGGAATAGGATCAAAGTGGAACTTGACATCGCAACTTGCGGTCCATATATGTGTGTTTGTTCCTGACGGAAATGAATAGCATTGGACCGGAGGGAAAGCGCTCGTGATGAACATCAATGTCTGTGGGTCGTGGGTTACGACCATCCAAAAAGGTTTTGGATCCGTAATCGATGCACTCACCAGTAATCTACGAGTCGATTAGGCCTCGGCTTGGATACATATACCATTCCCTTCGGATCTCGTGGGACATGGTGTTTTGATGATGGGATATTCGGTACTTGGTGCTGTTCTCACCGCGGGAAACTTGAAGAAGGGAAGGATATCGCATTTATAGTATCAGGTACTATAATGTATGGACTAGGACTCCAGGAGAAGCAAGATCAGAGAAAGAAAGCTGCGAGATTGCCTTGCAGTCGGAAGGGCTTGAATGCATGGAACCTCGGGTGGAATGATGTTGTCGGCGTGCGACAAACGACGGGCCGAACAACAAAATCCGAGGCAAAGAATAAATTTAGTGGTGACACGATGTGAAAAATCACCTGTGGCTTTGCTCGTGCCTCCGGGTCGTTGGTATGTACAGCCCAACTCGACACGCTGAGCGGCGGGAAACTTTTTATTTTAGTTTTTCATCAATTGGAAGTTGTTGAACAGAGGACGGGGATCACATAGCATTACAGGAACGCGCCTGCTGGGTTAAGTGCCATCCCCAGCATCAATCAACGTTAAAAATGAGTCGTTCGAATGCTGTGCATGTGAAGACACAAACCATTGCTACCTACTTCACGACGCGACACAGATGGCATCGGCCGCTACAGGGATTCAATGTCCTCCATCGACCTTTGGCCCAAGGAACTGTTCGCGCCTCCGGGAAAACGACTGATCATCCGTGCACAGCACCCTTGCACCCAGCTGACTCGGTCACGTATGGTGACCGATCGGATGATGCGGGTTGCGGGGGTGGCTCACGTTCAATGGCCTCAGTCAAGCACATGTGCGTCGAATGGTCTAAGGGGTACAGTCTGGTCCTTGGTATCCGTGTCACGGCCCAGTGACAGAGTAGTAGCGACGTGTTCGAGGTGGTCGGAGCTACCTATATGCTGTGCGAATCAGCACACATCCACTCGATCTGCGCCAGAAAAAGTACTAGGTTGTAACCCTCTGAGGTTCGACCATTGGCCTGAGCTGGCTATATGCGCGCGCAAGTTGGCCTCACCTTACCTGATCCAATTGGATCTACAACATCAGCTAGCCTCCACTCTGTTATCTCACTTCGTCGTGTGTTGGTCTCAGAATAGGAGAAGTCTAAGTGCACCTCCTATCCATTCTGACTGTGGACCATGATAGTTGCGACACACTCAATGAAGGATGTGCTTCCCATCCGCTAGGTATGACAATATTTTATACGCATCTTAGACGCTTTCCAGAATACGACGCATGCGCTTATCCCTCGCATTTGTATTTTGTTCTCGTCGCGCCCAACTTTTCATTTCATTCTTCCCTTCTGTGACGTCACATTCATGTATACCTTCCTAGCATCTGGACTACTAACGCGCGTGTCGCCACTACGGCACTTGGCTGTACCCACCTGCTTCAATCGGGCCTTTTCAAGTAGTGGCCCGAGCTGTTACCCTCCATTCAAAGTTTATAGTTTGCCCCAAAACCAAGGGATGTCCGAACGCCCCCAGTAGTCGCGGTACATCTAGTCCCAAGGATTTGATTCCCGTCCGCCGAGGGACTCTATCCATATGCACGTTTCAGTACGGGTCGGATTGTTCAACAAGCTTTCTCTCCATGTCTTTTTCTCCTCTGGAGGACAACACCCGGTGGTGGGTCAGCAAGAGGCATTTTCCTTGGGACCCACCGAATCCACGAAAGATCCAAGTTTTAGCCCAACGGTCTCTCACCCACCTAGTACTTACCAAGCCTATGCTTCTTCAATTTACCTCGTATCAAGATAAACGAGCGACCAAAAGTGTATAGGACTCAAGCATTGACCATGCTATTTCGACATACCAGTTTCCGTGCGTAAAGTAAGCAGAAAAAAGAGCAAGGGAAAGGAAGGGAATAGTACCAATGGCGCACGTGAGTACATACATAGATAACCAAGCAGTGTAGTCCTACTCGTACACATGGTATTGCTGGGGTAAAGGGGGGGAAAATGAGTGGCAGAGCAGCTAATCTGCAAAGTGGAGGGATACAAACAACGCGTGAGCAAACAACAACAGCAGGAGCAGAAAGCAGAGAAAAAGAAAATCTATGGGACGAACGTGATACATAATAAAGCGTGAGCGTCGACCGTGACTATGACCTGCAAGTTTGTCAAGTGATGGAACACCGTTGGCTGTTCACTCTCCCCCGCCAGCGAGTTTATGGCCGTCCTTGATCGAACGTCCATCGGAGCTCGTCTCGGGTAATAACGTATCCGGGTTAGCCATGTGGAATTCCCGGTGCCTGGATGCCCTGTACGTCTTGATGTGCTTGTGGTGAAAGTCGACCAAGTAATTTATCGAATCGACCACGTAGAACTGCAAGTTCATGAGTGCGACAAGCGCAGACCACGGTGAGCATCATCGTCGGCGTCTATCGTTAGTGTGCACGTACCACGAATGAACCCGCGCTCGTGTCTTTATGAAATAGACACTCGCAGCTGCCCGTAAATCGACGGTGTCACTCCCGTCTAGCTCCTTGGCACGCTCGATCCTCGTACCGTTTGTACCCGATCGCTGCCGTTGCGGTCGGACACCACCCAATCCCCCTAGATTCCGCTTCTCCTTCCACTCCATTCCGAGCGTCTTGAGCGTGCGGTATATCCAGAGCATGACCTCCATCGGTGGCGATCGGCTTCGAATACCAAAGTACCATTTCGTCCGATGCTGCTTCTTTTCTTTCACGATCGGCCATGTGCGTTTGAGGTTGGCATAGGAGGCAAGGTGAAGTTGTTCGGGAAGTTGATCAGGAAGTGGAAGAGACGAATTGAGGACAGCAAAATTGTTGATTTCACCATCGATAAGAGGTGTCGAGAAATCGAGTCCGTCATCGATCTCGTCATCGTCGTAGTCGCTATTGAATTCGGCTTCAAACGGATTGTCTTCCAAGTCGCCTGCCGGTGACAGTGTACTCGGCGACAACGTGTTCCTAGGCTAAAACACCCAAAGCGTGAGCAAAAAAAAGATCGAGTAGTGACGATGATGCTAACTTGGCATCGCGTTCTTGCTCCTCGAACTCTGCGACTAGACATCATCAGCTGGGAATACTAGTAACACGGGATTGCGCTCACGGTCTCTTCCAGCCCAGCGTTTATCGCGCAGGAGCATGTAAGCCACCTTGACGGCGTTCCCTTGAACGCCGTCGTCCCTCCGTAGACACTCCCAAACGTCCTCCTTGTCGACGCCTTGCATTCTCTTCGACGACATCCTCCTCGATCCGGCCCAGTCTCGAAATCCAACGCTTTTGCAGGAGTTACCAGGGAAGAGAGTGTGCCGAGAACAGGACCAGGGGGAGTGGAAGCGCCATCAGGTACCGCGGAAGATCCGTTCGACGAGAGCGACGGCAAGCATCACATTAGTGAGACCCCTCGCATCCGCGCTAAGGTAGCTTGGCATATGGTAACTTCCCTCTGCGCATACGAAAACCGCCATTCTTCGTGTGAATAGGGCTTGGACATCGTCATCCTCGAATGGAAGTCTTCCACAGAGCATGACATAGGGTATGAGCATATTGCACATCAAAAAGAATGTTATCCATACCTGTCCATGTTCTGAAATGAGTTAGGGCGAGCTGAGATATACTCATTTATCCAACCATGATTCGGTATCTTGGTATTGTTCTCGATGACCGCGATGAATTGCATAAGGCTCCATTCAAGCTAGAATGCGAGCAAGATTGCTGTGTGAGGACAAGCAGCGACGTGGAGATGGGTAATGGAGGTGACCATGAAAACACGATGGAAGAGGATGTTGAGGAAGGTACCGAGTCGAAGGGGCGGAGGACCTCAGGGAAGGCAAAGGCAAGGGAGGTGATGGTAAAGAAAAAGAAAGGGATGATGGCAGCAACAATGACAATGCAAGTAACTCGGATGTGATTCGGGGATATCAGTGGCGCGGCCGAGGTGGATAGGGGCTTATGTAACGCTGGACAACAACCATCACCATGGATGACCTCAGGCTCGTTTGTTGGACCCGTTCTCAAAATCCTAAAGCGGTCTTCCTGGTGAACATTTTAAAGACGGAGATCGTCTTCGACCTTCAAGAGGCCATCAAGAATGAGAAGCCAATTGCTTTTCGCGACGTGGACGCATGTACTCTCCGTCTTTACAAGCCCAAGGATCCCATATCCCGACCCTATGAGGACCATCTCCGCACACTCAACCTCTCGGAGCATGGGACGTTCTTAGAGGGAGCACAAGAGTTATCAGAAGTTTTCCCGGAGCCACCACCCAAGGAGGACATCCATGTCATAGTGGGTATGTGGCAGAAACGATTCAAGTTGACCCCGACGGTCGATTCTTCTTCTCCAGATGCGCCATCGACCATTGATTGTTGGTTACGAAGAGCCGATCCCGACTCCATGTTCCAGGTGTCAATGGCGGCGACCGTCTACCTCCTTCAGAAGGCCATCAAGAACGAGAAGCCGACGGTTTTTCGCAACGTGGATACAGGTGGTCTACGCCTATACAAGATATCGGGAGATGAGAGCGAACTGCAACGGTATCTTAACGAAACCGGTAGTGGTGAACGACTCCAAGGGGGTGTCATAGCCAATTTCCTGGGTGTGCCTGTTCTCGAACCTTTGCGTGTTGTTATCGACATTGGAGAAATCCCGAGCCCGGAAATTGGTGAGTGTTTCTGACATCTCCTTACTCTGGCGTAGAATATCTGACGAATATGCTGCCTCAAGTTCAGCAACCAATTTCTGGTGGCGACCGCTTACAAGACTACCAGAATATCTTCCTGAAGATGAAGAGTTGGGAACAGTTCGAACAGTCCGATATCCAGAGGAACAACATAGAGAACGCTGAAGACATGGTCATCCCAGAGTTTGTTAAGACTTTTGAGCGAGAATTGGACAGAAAGCCACGTCTTCCCATCGATGTGAGCTGTTTCCACAATCTGTCTGTCTGCCGTTCGATGTTGATGGCCACCGTAGTTGCCTGCATCGCCCTTACTCGATCCTCCTAGATTATATTTCGAGCGTTCCGAGGACTCGATTGCTGGGGGTGGACCTCAGGAGGAAGTGCGCTCTGCTGACATGTTCGAGGTGATCCATACCGCATATTATGTTGCGTCTCTTGAGTGGGAGGAATGTTGGAAAACTGTTGGGTCTGGCAGAGTTCCCTTAAAGCAACCTCTTATGGACTCGATCTTCTTTGACAAGCTCCTCAGGGTAAAGAACAAGGCGGCTGTCGCTTCGAAGTAAGCGCTCGTTTGCTTGCCCCCTTCTATGTTCATCGTCTTTGCAGGAACGAGGATTCGCCTATTACTGTTGTCGTGAAACGTGATAATGGTGACGAGCTACGCAAGTATTGTCCTAGGAGTGATTTTTCGATCTCACTCTCCACTTTACCTCGGCTGTTTGTGGAGGTTAACTCCACACTACAGTATTCATGGCCTACGGATCTTATCCAGATGCTTACAACGGGGGCTTTTATCGTCCGTTTCGCGAACAAGTACGTGAGCACGTTCAAGGAGAAGAAGAATTTCGTCCTCTGCGCCGTCTTTGTTTTCGACAATGGCGACGTCACTCGCTATACTTTGTTTCAGAAGGAGAACGATGAAACGGTATGTTGTACTTTATAATGTAACGATCAACTCTCATGCTCAGTCGTCGCAGGTTTATCACAACGAACTACAATTCTCGTTGAATGACCGGCTTGGTCGCGCCGAGTTCGTGCGCTTCCTGTACAGCCTTCTTTCCGTAAAGTTAGACCAAGAGCAAGACAACGCCGCGAAGCACGCAATTCGCGAGCTCCATAATAGGATCAAAGATCGCGATCTGAAGCTGTTGAACATCAAGAACACGACTGATCATGGCAGCAGGAAGCGTTGTCGTACAAATGACAACGACGATGACGGTGCGGGCGGAGGGGGTGGAGATGACCGCGCGCAACTAAGAGCACATGGCTATGAAGTGAAACCGGATGTCATCTTGGATGACAGCGGCGGCGAATGGCGGCCACTTTCCCAGGTCCTGGTAACCGTCTTTCACTTATGCGCCATGCTGACACTCGACTTCAGACACCAGATCATATTCTCACCGTGTATCGACCCTCGAACTCGGACGAGGAATTCATTGCGAAAAAAGTTCGGGAGGAATCGAACGAGCTCGAGTTCTTCAGACTTCTCGATACCATCCCACTCAAGTCTGGCCATGTCATCTCGTTGATCGATTCGTTCAACGGGTGGGCCATTCAACCCAAAATGATCACCGTCGGGGACTACATTGATTTCCGAGCCATTCCTGACACATTTGAAAGCAAGGTTTCTCAAGTCCGCCTGGGTCTCATCAAGGGTGTCGCGTATCTCCACGAGCATTGTATCGCTCACAGGGATATTAAGCCAGACAACCTTGTTGTCGACAAGAACTTCAACTTGAAAATCATCGACTTCGATATTGCAATGCAAGTAGAGGACGAGGACGAGGAGGTCGATGACCAGTGCGGAACACGGGATTGGATGGCCCCCGAGGTAGAGAAGAAGTTGAGGCACAGTCCAATTAAGGCAGACCGATGGGCTTGTGGGCGGGTTCTTCAGTCTCTACTTGATAGGTTCGGCAAAGCAGACGAATCTCTGAGGGTATTTGCGAGAGACCTGACGGCGCATGATCCCAAGCAGCGGCCATCGATGCTTGAATGGGGCAGGTATCCGGCTCTGCCGTCCTCGGACACTGAAAACACAGGGAATTTCGACGCAAGAAAGGTCTCGCGGCCTCGACGGGACCGAGTGGAGGACGACGGAGAAAGCATAAAGCCCCCAAATGTGAAGAGGCAGAGACGTGAGTCTTAGTTTTTGAGGCAGCAACGACCAACGTTTCGCCTTGATCAGCCCCATCAAGTTCCTTGAGATGCACAGAAAGGCAGTTGAGGCAACAGTCAGAAAGGTGGAACGTACAGCATTGGTACTAGCAAGCCAGGATTGGTGACATCGAGGATAGTACTGAGCAGACATCTAATAGCTATCGTTTTGTAGTACTAATCAGTAATAGATTATATAGTATATAATCCTAATGATCATCCACATTAACTCCCTACTCATCTAGCCAGAACAACGCCCATGGTACTCTCTTGTCACGCCTCCACCACTCGTCCAATTTTGCAAAGCGTACGGTCCCCCGTAGTAACAGCACCGTGACCGAAGTTGGCAACGGTTGATCGGAGTTGCCTACACGTCGTTGGTTAACCAGTTAACGTCAGCTTGGATACCCATCTATGTTGCACGGAATACGCGCAAACGAACGCAGTGGAAGTCGTTATGAATCCGAGGAGACAGTCGAACGGGCGTTACGGAGCCAGTGGTGGATCCATTGACACAATGAGTCAATGACCTTTCACATATTGAAGTTGTCAGAGTCACTTCCCGGGTTGGAAGTTAGCTGGACTGGAGCTCCCATGAGTGAGTACTCTCGACGTCCTCGTCCCAACCATTCGTGTTCGCGTTCTGACACGTCTCGCAGCTTGTATGGCTCGCCCCTGGTGGCCTCATCACTCCCCGACACCCCCGTCTTGTCCGCCTTGATCTTCGACTCCCGTTTCACAGCACTTTCTTCGTCAGCCGCGGTCGATGACTCTTGAGTCGTCACGTCCTTTTTTTGATCGATGTTCCGCGACACGCCCCGGGCCTAGGTGAGTTGTATTGGAGTTTTGTCGATCGCTCCCGGAGTCTCGGTGCTGACAATCTCCTCTTCAGCTAACGACTTCAGTGTGGCACCCTGCGAGTCACCGCTGGCGCCGTTTGTTTCGCTGTCGTCACTGTCTTGTCCGTCGTCGTATCCAGTGACCTGCACAATCTTCGAAATCACCCGTCTCGACATCCGACTGGTTCCTCGTGTCCGTAGGGTCTGGCGAGCTTTACATCTGCGCTCGCATCCCTCGGATTTTCTTCATCGTCACCGCAACCATTTACGCTGCCACCCGGGTATCTTCAGGTGCGTATACGACACAGACTCGATTTGCAACCCTGCTGTACTGTCTGACTCCACCATTGCATCTGGGTGATCTCTTGATGCGGTCCGCTCATTTGAGCTCTCCCGCTGGTTTGACACTGGCACTATGGTATCTCCGGGTGGGTTTTCACTCTTCCAGCTTGTGCACTGATTCTTCTCGTAGGTGGCCAACTCGACCGTCCAATCTGACATGGTCTTGTCCTCGCGGGCACCAGCATGTGTGTACAGCTTCGAGTGGATACCCTACACGTCCTCCGGGGTCATCTACCATGTCGTCTGGCTCACCAATGATGCCCTGCGACCTCTCTTCGTCAGCGGGATCAATCAATATTCGACCCTTGAATCCCTGTAGCGGCGGCCAATGCCATCTGTGTCGCGTCGTTTTTACATAAGGATATCGAAATGGTGCCAGTTGCGGCAACTTTCGGAGAAGTGTCGAAAGGATCAACACCGTGGTTTTTCTCTGCTCACTTACCTTGACTCCAAGCCGTTAACAACTGAACGATCTATCACTCCAGGCAGGTCCTTACACAATGCATCTATGGTACGGCTTTCTTCCTTCTTTTTGCAATGCCCCTGGTACTTTGCAATAAAGCCTTTGAGATGATTCACGACGGTTCGTGTCTTCACATGCACAGCATTCGAACGACTCATTTTTAACGCTGATTGATGCTGGGGATGGCACTTAACCCAGCAGGCGCGTACCTGTAATACTATGTGATTCCCGTTCTCTGTTCCGAACAACCTCCAATTGATGAAGAACTAAAATAAAAAATTTCCCGCCGCTCAGTATGTTAAGTCGGGGCTGTACATACCAACGACCCGGAGGCACGAGCAAAGCCACAGGTGCCGGTGACTTTTCACATCGTGTCACTACTAAATTTATTCTTGGCCTCGGGTTTTGTTGTTCGGCCTGTCGTTTGTCGCACACCGACACTGGTCCCCAACATATCCAATGTCCACCCGAGGTTCCATGCACTCAAGCCCCTCCGACTGCAAGGTGGTCTTGCAGCTTTCTTTCTCTGATCTTACTTCTCCCAGTCCACACATTATAGTACCTGATACTATAAATGCGATATCCTTCCTAAGTTCTTCAAGTTTCCCGCGATGAGAACAGCACCAAGCGCCGAATATCCCATCATCAAACACCATGTCCCACGAGATCCGAAGGGAATGGCATATGTAACCAAGCCGAGGCCTAATCGACTGTAGATTACTGGTGAGTGCATCGATGACGGATCCAAAACCTTTTTGGATGGTCGCAACCCATGACGACATTGATGTTCATCACGAGCGCTTTCCCTCCAGTCCAATGCTATCCATTTCCGTCAGGAACAAACACACATATATGGACCGCAAGTTGCAATGTCAATCTTCACTCTGATCCTATTCCTGCCCGCTGTGTCGAGAGTGATCCCTCATGGCATCTGTCAATCCACTTGCCTCGTTATATGGCAGCATCTTTGGACCTTTTTACTTCGCCACAGTCCTGTCGACCGGCCTGTACGGTGTAGTATGTATGCAAACGTGAGTGTCACTTCATCCGAAGTGTAGGATAGTGACGAAGCAGGTACTTCGGGCAGATTCTTTTACTTTGTCCAGTAAGGCCCCATCTCTGTCTAGTATCTCTCGTCCAGTTATCATGTCTTCGATGCAGTTATCCGAATGATTCATGGCGCCTCAAGTCCTTTGTAAGTCAATGTCAACAGCTGAATGTCCCTGCCCTACCGTACTCATGTAAATGTTTGTCCTAGGTGGGAGCTGTATGGTGCGGTCCTTCTTTCTTCTGTTTAATGATGACCCCAACCTTCGCAATAGGGTCTTTGAGACGATCAATACAGCATTGACTATTTCTGGCGGTTCGTGTCGCCGCATGCATGATCATGGTCTCACCCACCCATCTTATGTCCTGTAGTGTACAAACACATCATTGCGACACTAATGAACCCATTGGCGATCACACAGACGATACCGTGAGGCATTCATTTCATCAACATTAACCCATGTTTTATATCATGGTGATTTCTCAGAGAAATCGCAGTAAGTCCCATCCTCGATGTTCTTGGAAGGGATGCTGACAAGTAGCAGTTGCAGACACTCTCATCAGTACTTATTTATACTTTTGGCTTGAAACCATAGAACTCAATATCTTCCAGACCATGGTTGCAATGCCTACGCAAGGTTTTTTCATCTATCGATTATATACCCGTGCGTATGATCCTTGCGCTGCAATCCTCGTTGTTGAAGCTCACAACCATTCAGTTGGTGGGAGGAACATCGTGGGGCCAATCCTATGGGTAGGGGGTTCATACTTTAATTGAAGTCTAATCTCGTTTGAACTGTGTCGTATAGGGAATCCAAGCGATCTTCCAGATTGGTGAGCCTTTGGAAGCTTTTTGGGAATCCAAGCCTAACAGTGTTTTCTCTGAACCTTAGCGGCTGCTTTCTGTGAGTTGTTGTTTGAATTTGCCGCAGAAAAAGCTGATCATTACATTCTTAGTTGTTATAGCAAAAGTTTTATACATCTCAAATGGGTTTGTTTGTTTTTTACTATGAAGAGACTGCAGTCTATTCATATATGCTTATTGTCTGATTCCAGACGCATACAAGCTGTTTCGGCTTCCGTAATTGAGGATAACTTCTTCACGGTAGGTGTGTTTTTTCTGCTACAAATGATGACTACATGTTGCGTGGATAGGATATAGCTGTTTCATGTATCTCCGTCGCTGCTGCAGTAGACGTCCTGATTGCAATTGCCATGACATACCTGCTTTACAAGAAGCGTGCCATTGCCGGTTTTGAAGGGTAAGTAAGCGCACTGCAGAAAATGCACTGGAAGTCTTCTGAGCACACTTTCACAAGTTCGGCGCACATATTACAACGCCTTACCGTGTTTGCTGTGAATACGGGCATCTGGACGGCAACGTTTGCTGTCTTGTCCATTGTCTTGGTACGTGTCGTTCTGCACTTGCACATTTATCGTTTATTTTTTGCTTGTCAAACTGACATGGACACCGTAGATGCTTACCGGCCTTCCTGAGTCGAATTTGATCTATCTGGTGTTTTCTATCCCGCTTTCTTCGCTCTATTGCAACATGCTTCTCGCCAATTTGAATGTTAGGATGTACATCCGGGGTGAAGCAACGACACACGGAGCAGTGGTGATGAGTGGAACAGTGTCTAACGAAACCCGGATCGAGACCCACAGTAATGCCACAAAGGCGCTTCCTCCCATACCTCTACTAGTGAGTTTTCGCGCTCCGATTACAAGTCGATCGAACATTCATGAAATGGACGCGGCGCCGATTACGCTGGTAGCACATCCAGAAGATGACGGAAGTGGTGACATTTACGGAACCCGAAACGTTGGGGACCCACTACACTTATTGACCAAGTTCGTTTGGATACTCGTTCGTTTCCTCTGCCCTGTTACAGCGCAGTCTTTATCTCTGCATCATGCTTTTGTTTCTGATCTGTTGTACAACTGGCAGCGTTCTATTATGTGCGTAGTATATACCTACGGGGACAATTATGATTAGGATGTTCGCATCAACACCGCAAGTGTGTAAGTGCCAGTGCATGCTGTGCGGTCCAAAGTTGTCCTTCCTTGGTCAATCGAGCAGGTTCTTAGGACCCTGGATTCCGTCCTCGTTTGCTGATCATCGGTCCCGGGCATCCTCATCCACAGCTTTGTTAGTTATCCCCACTCGGGCTGATTTCCACCATTGCTCGTTGTTTGCATGTGGATCAGAACAATCCCCTGTCGTTCATGGACGCTTCCTAGAGCAATAGCAGTGCAATTCGTAGGCACTGGAGGAGACGCCTGAAAAAGTGACTAAGTAGTTCGACGAAAAGGGTCAAGAAGATTTCCTCTTCCTCGATATTCGTAAACACCTTGAGCAACGACGGTCCCTCTCGCCCGTTACCAGAGCGGTGACACATGATATCATTGTGCAAGACATGTCTCATCGAAATAAAAAAGAGAGCGTACATCAATGGGGACGTGCGTCAAGGGCGGGTCTTGGTTGGCCGTCGTCACGATTTCGAGCACCTTGTTCTATCCCTGTACAAATCCCCACGGCGGTGGTTCAGCGTCCAGTAGGCCAGAGGACGGAAAGGAACGTACGAGCCACCCTGAATGGCAGCCATTGTCGTATTGAACTCTTTCATGAAAGTGTCGACGGTGCCCCCAATTGGCTTCGATGGCTAACTTCAAGGGTCCATCCTTGAGCTTATCACCGACAACCTTGCCGATGGTTGCCGATGGCGCCAAGTTGGTCCAGAAGAGGGAGTGGTTGATGTGGCCTGATGGGAACAGTCAGCGAGTATGACGTGAGAACGTGGTAGAAATGAAAGAATTGCTACGTATCGCGGTGTGCGATGGGGAGCGTGTTGCGTAATGAGAGACTTACTACCACCGTTGAACCTCGTTGAACTTGAGAGCGGCTTGGAGAGCGATGCATTCTTTGGGTGTGGCAGCTTTGATATAACTGACCTCAGCGGCGTTGAGGGTGTTCACGTATCCTTGGTGATGATTCGTGTGGTGGAGTCGCATGATTTGCTCCGAAATGTAAGGTTGAAGCGTATCGTAGGGATATGCCAGTGGGAGCTCGGGGAAAACATGAGTCATTGTGTGGGGGGTGATGGAAAGAGAAAGAAAGAGACCAATGTACACGGACCTGCCGTATATGACGACAGCGCAACGAATCGCGCCAGCGGTGACTCGCAGGGTGCCACACTGAAGTCGTTAGCTGAAGAGGAAAATTGTCAGCACCGAGACACCAGGAGCTATCGACAAAACACCAATACGACTTACGGTAGGCCCGGGGCGTGTCGCAGAACGTCGATGAAAAAAAAGGACGTGACGACTCAAGGAAGAAAGTTCTGTGAAACGGGAGTCGAAGACTTACCTGACTCCCAAGTGCCACCTAAACCACCTGACCAAGCCGCGAACCGTGCGAGCGAATCCCCGAACGTCGAGCTCGAGGGGGAGAAAGAAGGAAACATGAACCTCGAATGCTACACGTACCAGTGTCAAGGCGGACGAGACGGGAGCGTCGGTGGGGACCGTGATGAGGCCATCAGGGGCGAGCCATACAAGCTGCGAGACGTGTCAGAACGCGAACACGAATGGGTGGGACGAGGACGTCGAGAGTACTCACTCATGGGAGCTCCAGTCCAGCTAACTTCCAACCCGGGAAGTGACTCTGACAACTTCAATATGTGAAAGGTCATTGACTCATTGTGTCAATGGATCCACCACTGGCCCCGTAACGCCCGTTCGACTGTCTCCTCGGATTCATAACGACTTCCACTGCGTTCGTTTGCGCGTATTCCGTGCAACATAGATGGGTATCCAAGTTGACGTTAACTGGTTAACCAACGACGTGTAGGCAACTCCGATCAACCGTTGCCAACTTCGGTCACGGTGCTGTTACTACAGGGGACCGTACACTTTGCAAAATTGGACGAGCCCAAGTGGTGGAGGCGTGACAAGAGTACCATGGGCGTTGTTCTGGCTAGATGAGTAGGGAGTTGATGTGGATGATCATTAGGATTACTATGTAAACTATTACTAATTAGTACTACGAAACGATACCTATTAGATGTCTGTTCAGTACTGGCTTGCTAGTACCAATGCTGTACGTTCCACTTTCTGACCGTTGCCTCAACTGCCTTTCCGTGCATCTCAAGGAACTTCATGGGCTGATCAAGGCGAAACGTTGGTCGTTGCTGCCTCAAAAACTAAGACTCACGTCTCTGCCTCTTCACATTTGGGGGCCTTGTGCTTTCTCCGTCGTCCTCCACTCGGCCCCGTCGAGGCCGCGAGACCTTTCTTGCGTCGGAATTCCCTATGTCTTCAGCGTCCGAGGACGGCAGAGCCGAATACCTGCCCCATTCAACCATCGATGGCCGCTGCTTGGGATCATGCGCCGTCAGGTCTCTCGCAAATACCCTCAGAGATCTGTCTTCTTTGCCGAACCTATCAAGTAGAGACTGAAGAACCCGCCCACAAGCCCATCGGTCTGCCTTGATTGGACTGTGCCTCAACTTCTTCTCCACCTCGGGGGCCATCCAATCCCGTGTTCCACACTGGTCATCGACCTCCTCGTCCTCGTCCTCTACTTGCATTGCAATATCGAAGTCGATGATTTTCAAGTTGAAGTTCTTGTCGACAACAAGGTTGTCCGGCTTAATATCCCTGTGAGCGATGCGGTGCTCGTGAAGATACGCGACACCCTTGATAAGGCCCAGGCGGACTTGGGAAACCTTGCTTTCAAATGTGTCAGGAATGGCTCGGAAATCAATGTAGTCCCCGACGGTGATCATTTTGGGTTGAATGGCCCACCCGTTGAACGAATCGATCAACGAGATGACATGGCCAGACTTGAGTGGGATGGTATCGAGGAGTCTGAAGATCTCGAGCTCGTTCGATTCCTCCCGAACTTTTTTCGCAATGAATTCCTCGTCCGAGTTCGAGGGTCGATACACGGTGAGAATATGATCTGGTGTCTGAGGTCGAGCGTCAGCATGGTGCATAAGTGAAAGAGGGTTACCAGGACCTGGGAAAGTGGCCGCCATTCGCCGCCGCTGTCATCCAAGATGACATCCGGTTTCACTTCATAGCCATGTGCTCTAAGTTGTGCGCGGTCATCTCCACCCCCTCCGCCAGTACCGTCACCGCCGTTGTTATTTGTACGACGACGCTTCCTGCTGCCATGACCGGTCGTGTTCTTGATGTTCAACGGCTTCAGATCGCGATCTTTGATCCTATTATGGAGCTCGCAAATTGCGAGCTTCGCGGCGTTGCCTTGCTCTTGGTCTAACTTTACGGAAAGAAGGCTGTACAGGAAGCGCACGAACTCGGCGCGACCAAGCCGGCCATCCAACGATGATGATAGTTCGTTGTAATAAACCTGCGACGACTGAGCATGAGAGTTGATCGTTACATTATAAAGTACAACATACCGTTTCATCATTCTCTTTCTGAAACAAAGTATAGCGAGTGACGTCGCCATCGTCGAAAATAAAGACGGCACAGAGGACGAAATTCTTCTTCTCCTTGAACGTGCTCACGTACTTGTTCGCGAAACGGACGATAAAAGCCCCCGTTGTAAGCATCCGGATAAGATCCGTAGGCCATGAATACTGTAGTGTGGAGTTAACCTCCACAAACAGCCGAGGTAAAGTGCAGATTGAGATCGAAAAATCACTCCTAGGACAATACTTGCGTAGTTCATCACCATTATCACGTTTCACGACAACAGTAATAGGCGAATCCTTGTTCCTGCAAAGACAATAAACATAGAAGGGGGCAAGCAAACGAGCGCTTACTTTGAAGCGACGGCCGCCTTGTTCTTTACCCTGAGGAGCTTGTCAAAGAAGATCGAGTCCATAAGAGGTTGCTTTAAGGGAAGTCTGCCAGACCCAACGGTTTTCCAACATTCCTGCCACTCAGGAGACGTAACATAATCGGTATGGATCACCTCGAACATGTCAGCAGAGCGCACTTCCTCCTGAGGTCCGCCCCCGATGATCGAGTCCTCGGAAGGCTCAAAATATAATCTAGGATCGAATAACGGGGATGGGAGGCCACTACGCTGACCATCAACATCGAACAGCAGACAGACAGATTGTGGAAACAGCTCACATCGATGGGAAGACGTGGCTTTCTGTCCAATTCTCGCTCAAAAGTCTTAACAAACTCTGGGATGACCGTGTTTTGAGCTTTCTCTATCTTGTTCCTCTGGATATCGGACCGTTCGAACCCTTCCCAATTCTTCATCTTCAGGAAGATATTCTGGTAGTCTTGTAAGCGGTCGCCACCAGAAATTGGTTGCTGAACTTGAGGCAGCATATTCGTCAGATATTCTACGCCAGAGTAAGGAGATGTCAGAAACACTCACCAATTTTCGGGCTCCGGAATTCTGTATCGATAACAACACGCAAAGGTTCGAGAACAGGCACATCCAGGAAGTTGCGTGCTATGATATCCTCTTGGAGTCGTATACCACTACCGGTCTCGTTAAGATACCCTTGCAGTTCGCTCTCATCTCCCGATATCTTGTATAGGCGTATCAGGTTGAGGGCTACGTTCTTCAGTTGTTCGTGTGCTTCCTTGACGCGGGGTATAAGAGCCTCGATGCCTTCACCGGGGCGGATTAGAATAGGAAGACGGTCATTGAGATTGGCTCTTCGTAACCAACAATCAATGCTCGATGGCGCATCTGGAGAAGAAGAATCAACTGTCGGGGTCAACTTGAATCGTTTTGCCACATACCCACTATGACATGGATGTCGCCCTTGGATAGCGGTTCCGGGAAAACTTCTGATAACTCTTGTGCTCCCTCTAAGAACGTCCCATGCTCCCAGAGGGTGAGTGTGCGGAGATGGTCCTCATAGGGTCGGGATACGGGATCCTTGGGCTTGTAAAGACGGAGAGTACATGCATCCACGTCGCGAAAAGTATTTGGTTTCTTGTTCCTGATGGCCTCTTGAAGGTCGAAGACGTCCTCCGTCTTTGAAATGTTCACCAGGAAGACCGCCTTAGGATTTCGAGAACGGATCCAACAAATGAGTCTGAGCTCATCCATGGTGATGGTTGTTGTCCAGGTTACATAAGCCCCTTCCACCTCGGCCGCGCCAGTGCGATGGAGCCAGCGAAGCAGATATCCCCGAATCATACTGGCATTGTCATCGTTGCTGCCGCCATCCCTTTCTTTTTCTTTACCATCACCCTTGCCTTGGCCTTCCTTGAGTTCCTCCATTGCCATCTCGCCGACTCGGTACCTTCCTCTTCCATCCTCTTCCATCGTGTTTTCATGGTCACCTCATCTCCACGTCGCTGCTTGTCCTCACATAGTAATCTTGCTCACATTCTAGCTTGAATAGAGCCTTATCCAATTCACCGCGGTCACCGAGAACAACACCAAGACACCGAATCATGGTTGGATAAATGAGTATATCTTAGCTCGCCCTCACTCATTTCAGAACATGGACAGGTATGGATAACATTCTCTTTGATGTGCAATATGCTCATACTATGTCATGCTCTGTGGAAGACTTTCATTCGAGGATGACGACGTCTAAGCCCTATTCACGCGAAGAACGGTAAGGTGAAGCCAACTTGCGCGCGCATATAGCCAGCTCCGACCACCCCAAACACATCACTTCTATACTCTGTCACTCGTGACACGGATACCAAGGACCAGACTGTACCCCTTAGACCACGCACACCACTCGCTCCCCCTCGAGCGATACTCTGACGCATTCCAGTAAATATGAGGGTGGCAGTCGAGCTTCGCAAGACTCTTCGCTCACCCCTTTCCCCTTGTCGACACTCTCACCAGCTCTCGTCTTGGGGGTTCTGCGACCTCTCCGCTGGCACTGTGGGCACTGCGCATGTTGCGTATGGGTTCGCAATGTCAGCGGTCTTGTCGTTGACCTCCTGGCTCGCTGTGTCGCATGTCTTGGACTCGCCCGGTCTTCCATGGCCGTCCTTCCGCCTGTCTGAAGGGACTTTCGAGTCCAGCGCTTGTTCGCGGTGCGTCCCATCTCCCGATTTATCGATATGTTTACTTGTTGCGTTCTTTCGAGTCTCCTGGCTCGCCACACTTTCGACAGTTGCTGTCAGACGACTTGGGGTTTCGTGCGGTTGTGCGCGTGACTTTGACTGGTACTGCCTGCCTACGAGTAGTTGTAGTCTTCTCAAATTGATTCTTCAGGGGTTTCTTGCTTTATCCTGAACATGACTCCTGAGACGTTGCTTGTGGATGAATGACAGGATGGTCGTGATAATAAGGGGCTGCGCATTGGTACCAATGCGATGTCGCGCGATCATTGCTTGCTCGCCATGGGTTCCACAGATCGTCCTGCTCCATATTGGTACCGTTGAGTAATCGTTGGTTTGTCGGGGAGAATCACATTTACCTCGACTTTTAAAAGTATATAGGACTCGAGCATTGACCATGTACATGCTTTGTCGCAAGCGTTAGTATTTCGACATACCAGTTTCCGTGCATAAAGTAAGCAGAAAAACGAACAAGGGAGAGGAAGGGAATAGCACCAATGGCGCACGTGAGTACATACATAGATAACCAAGCAGTGTAGTCCTACTCGTACACATGGTATTGCTGGGGTAAAGGGGGATAAATGAGTGGCAGAGCAGCTAAACTGCAAAGTGGAGGGATACAAACAACGCGTGAGCAAACAACAACAGCAGGAGCAGAAAGCAGAGAAAAAATAAAATCTATGGAATGATGAGACGAACGTGATACATAAGAAAGCGTGAGCGTCGAGCGTGGCTATGACCTGCAAGTTCGTCAAGTCGTGGAAAACCGTTGCTTCACTCTCCCCCGCCTGCGAGTTCGAGAATGAGGCGACAGGCGACGTCCATAAAGACGAATGGGGAGACGACTTCGTCCTCCCTGACCGCATGTCCGTCCTTGATCGAACGTCCATCGGAGCTCGTCTCGGGCAGTAACGTGTCCGGGTTAGCCATGTGGAATTTCCCGGCTCCTGGCTCCGTGGATGCCCTGTACGTCTTCTTGTGGTGAAAGTCGACCAAGTAGTTTATCGAATCGACCATGTAGAGCTGCAAGTTCATGAGTACCTGCGACATGCGCAGACCACGGTGAGCATCATCGTCGGCGTCTATCACTGGTGTGCACGTACCACGACATCTTGAACCCGCGCTCGTGTCTCAATGAAATAGACACTCGCAGCTGCCCGCAAATCGACGGTATCGCTCCCGTCTAGCTCCTTGGCACGCTCGATCCTCGTACCGTTTGTACCCGATCGCTGCCGTTGCGGTCGGACACCACCCAATCCCCCTAGATTCCGCTTCTCCTTCCACTCCATTCCGAGTGTCTTGAGCGTGCGGTATATCTCGAGCATGACCTCCATCGGTGGGGATCGGCTCCGAATACCAAAGTGCCATTTCGTCCGATGCTGCTTCTTTTCTTTCACGACCGGCCATGTGCGCTTGGCGTTGGCATAGGAGGCAAGGTGATGTTGTTCGGGAAGTTGATCAGGAAGTGGAAGAGACGAATTGAGGACAGCAAAATTGTTGATTTCGCCATCGATAGGAGGTGTCGAGAAATCGAGACCATCATCGATCTCGTCATCGTCGTCATCGCCATTGAACTCGGCCTCAAACGGATTGTCCTCCAAGTCGCCTGCCGGTGACAGTGTACTCGGCGACATCGTGTTCCTAGGCCAAAAGTTAGCAAAACAATACTAGGAACAATACTAGAAGGAGCATCGTGTTCCTAGGCTAGAACACCCAAAACGTTAGCAAACAAAAGATCGAGTAGTAGTGACGATGGATGATAGACTAACGTCCATGGCTGCCAACTTTGCATCGCGCTCTTGCTCCTCGAACTCTGCGACTAGACATCATCAGCTGGGAACACTAGTAACATGGGATTGCGCTCACGGTCTCTTCCAGCCCTGCGTTTATCGCGCAGGAGCATGTAAGCCACCTTGACGGCGTTCCCTTGAACGCCGTCGTCCCTCCGTAGACATTCCCAGATGTCCTCCTTGTCGACGCCTTGCATTCTCGATGCAAACTCTTCGACGACATCCTCCTCGATCCGGCCCAGTCCCTCGATGATCTCGAAGTCCAACGCTTTTGCAGGGGTTACCAGGGACGAGAGTGTGCCGAGGACAGGACCAGGGGGAGGTGGAAGCGGCGTCAGGTACCGCGGAAGATCCGTCATGTAGAACGGATGCTGTGTAATCTCTGGGATCGTGATCCGTTTGACGGGATCGACGGCAAGCATGGCATTAATGAGACCCCTCGCATCCGCGCTAAGGTAGCTTGGCATATGGTAACTTCCCTCTGCGCATACGGAAACCGCCGTTCTTCGTTAGCGAGCGATGAGGGAGAAAAGAGCGGACATACGACTGATTTTGGTGAATAGGGTTTGGACGTCGTCATCCTCGAATGGAAGTCTTCCACAGAGCATGACATAAAGAATAACTCCACAGCTCCAAACATCGATCTCCGGACCGGTGTAAAGTCCTCCCCGAATGACCTCCGGCGCGGCATAATTCGGACTCCCACAACTCGTCTTTAGAAAATCACCATCCTTGATCTCGTTCGAGAGGCCGAAATCGGCAATCTTGACGTTGAGGTCATCGTCGAGCAAGACGTTCTCCGGCTTTAAATCTCGATGCACGATCTTGAGTTTGTGGCTGTACTCGATCCCGGATATGAGTTGTTGAAAGAATCGCCGTGCGCGTGGTTCGGGCATGCGACCGTTATTGACGATGTAGTTGAAGAGCTCTCCGCCGGCGTATTCCAAAACGATGATGATGTCCGTCGGAGTGGATATCACTTCATATCTGCGTGCGTGCGTTATAAATGACTGTCAATGGGCGCCTGGGGAGACGTCATACAAAATGTGGGAACACGTACAGCTTGATGATGTGTGCATGCCGAAGCGCACGCATGTACTCGACCTCGCGCTGCACCCGGGTCTTGGTCTTGGTCATGTGAATGACGGCCTTGGAGATGTACTTCATGGCGACTCGTTGCCCAGTGATGGTATGTGTGGCCACTAACGGAAAAAAAGGGGGTCAACCGGGAACGATCTTCATCACGAGCTAGGGGAAACTCACTCTTGACCTTTCCAAAGGTGCCTTCGGCGATGTCGCCAGTGACGATGTACTCCCCAAGCTTCGCAGCTGCATACTGCGTAGGTTTGTCGCTCATCTGGAAGAGCCGTCAAGGATGATATCGTCGTCGTGGTTATCGTCGTCGTTCTCGCGTGGTCGGTGGTGTCGCGCTTGGGCTGTGTTGGAGAAAAAAAGGCTTTTTTGTTCTTGTCACAGGTATTGGCCGATGCACAAGTGGGGTTACGTAGGGGCCTGGGGTCCTGCCAGACCCCCCAGATTATATAACCCCTGCGGCCCCCCGAGTGCACAACCAAATCTCGATCACGTGAAGGGGGCGGGAACGGGAACGGAAAACGATCTGACCTTGACGGTCCTCGTCGTTCCTTCGGGTCAAACGGTGCGGACTCGTTTCACTCCGTGTTCCTATGGCTCAACGGATTCTTTCCGTCTTGTGTTTGCTTTCAATAAACTTTATTATATAAGTAAACCCGATGACGATTCAATTTTGACGTTGCTATGATATGATATTTAGCTCTGAATCTCCCGATCCATCGATCGTCTCTTTCTCCGTTCAGAGACGACGAGCCTCTCTTTGAGAGTTTGCCCACCTCGACGACACGAGGATTTATATTCTATCGACTCTATGAAACGAAAAATATTACAATAACAGACTTTTCAATCGATACTCAGAACCACGACTCTCTCGGAGCGCTGACCACCTGAAACGAACCACCTCCTTCAAAAGTTGTGCCATCGAATACTATTACCAGGCCAACACGCCATCGGGACGCCACCGCCACCGCGAGTCTCAGATTCCAACCACCTTTGCACTCGTTGACACCTCGCACCGTTTGAGCCACACGTAGCCTAGTCCGACTCGCTCGGCCCGTCTGCCACCCAGTGCCCGCTGTCCATCTTCCAAGCCATGCGTCGCGCCCAGAGCGTCCGCACATACCCCCGCACATCCCTCACTCTCACCAACCCCACCGACCCCGACCTCTCCGTCCTCCACGAATCCGAACAGCACACCTCGATCGAACACACCCTCCGTAAACAACTCGTCGACAAGGAGCGCGAAAACGACAAGGTGAGGTCGTCGTCGGCTTTGGACGCACGCGCTGAACACCCCCCCCCACCGCACGCAGCTCCAATCCACCATCCTCGCTCTCCAAACTCAACTCGCTTCTCGGCCCCCCCTCGAAACGATTCAATCCCTCGACAAGGAATATAAAAACTTGGACCTCATTTTGCAAGGGACACAACGCGAAAACGAGCGGTGCATGGCGGAACTGGAACGCGTCAGGATGCGCGAGCGGTTGCTCGAACAGGCACTGGCCAAGGTCGCGGGAGAGAATTGGCAGGTGCGTGTGTGTTGCTTGGTGTTGGGTTCGCTCTAGACGGAGAGGGCGTTTTTAGACTGTGTTGGATATCGGACCGTCGTCGGCGACGGTGGTCGCGAGGACGATGGGGTCGTCAATCTTGAATCGCGCGACAGCGACGCCGCCACCGCCCTCCGAAGCCTCAGATCCGCCTCCCACTGCGTCACACGCTTCCATCGAAGCGACGCTATCTCAAATGGAACAAATCCGTCTACTTGTCCTCGGAATGGAACAGCGCATGCAGGAACGCGAGGGAAAGTTGGCGAAAACAATTCAACGCGCCGAGGCTCAGGAGCTGAGATGTGAGTCGTTGGGCAAGGAGATGTTACCCACCAGAGTAACGGCGTAAAGACACGACGGAGAAAGTTGCAGGTTGTATTCATGTTCACGCATTCCCCTTGTCACCATCTTGTATTCTAGGACGGCATCTATACCCCTGTATACACACCCGGATAAGCGAACACTCGCGGCAATATATTGCAACTACACAAATGACAGTGCGTGGTAGAGTAATGTACTGTGGAAATGCAGTGGGGTAGCTGGACTTGACGTGATGCAAATGACTGGTTGACAGGATGGCTGCAAATTCTAGCGGAAAAAAAAAGTCGAATGAAAGTGATAAACATGGAGCGCACTTCAGCTTTTTGAGCCCAGCGTAAAAGAGGGCAATGCGAGACAAGGAACGTCGAGCCGATGGCGCAGGCTAAATGGTAGAAGAAACGCGTACGTCTTGGATCGGTGCAAATAAGCAGGAATCAAATAACAAATGATGAGACTTCGACGCGAAGATTGTTCTTTCGTGCAGTGCGGAATACAAGGTCGGTGCGGTTGAGAAGTAGTACAGCTTAGAATCGAAGTAGGTTATTTGCGTATTTCGATCGTGGTGAAGAATGCGGTTGTGAAAAATGCTTGATCGAATATGGTTGTTGCGACGAAGCTTGCAAGATCGATGCGGAAGATGATTCAACCCGGCGTGGTGCGTAAATTCATGTTTGGTTTCCAATGAAGGGTGGAATCCCGGGCGTTCGGACGACAGATGAAGTTGCAAAAGATGTCATGAACCAAGATGGTTGATGTTGGAATGGATGGCCAGGGGTAACTTAGTACCCATAATAGGCACGCTTGTAGGGTCGTCAGTCACAGCAATATCAAGGGTAAAATAATTGAATTGTGACGAACCATCCTGTCGCTGCATAAACGGTTAGACCATGATAAGAACAATGAAAAAAGAAACATACAAAAGCCAAATAACTTTGGATCCTGTCTTGCACCCACGGAGTGTCACGATGTGACCTCTGATACACTCGTAGAGCATCGTACGTTGATCCTTGTCAGCCTGAGGCAACATGGGATGACCGTTCGCAATTTTAAAGGTGGGAAACTTACCTGTGGGAGCACATTTGCGATGAGCTGACTGCCTGTGACGGACAACGCCAGGTCAACAATCATGGCACGGCGGCCACTAGAAGAACCGGCGATTGATCAGCTGCGTGGCGTTCAAGAGGGTCGGGTAATACTGACCCTTTTGCTGGCTCACACATCCTTTTCACGATCCTCGCGAGCGTCTCCGGGCCCGCTTCCTTGAACGCCTTGGTGACGGACTTGAATCCTTGCTCGTTCGTCGCGTAGTCGAGCAAGTCAGCAATCAAATGATCAAGGCACATCTGACGGTGTTTTGGTGATCCATGCTCCAAGACTAGTATGGGTCCGTCAGGACTCTGTTGTATACAGTTAGCCGTCGACACGTACTGTGTTGGATGCAGTACGATCCCCATTGATTTTTAGCGATTTCACCAAAGACGGCAGATCCCTGATTTAATAGTTCGTCGATTATACCGTCTTTGGCAGAGTCCTCAAGGTTCTCAAACGCGTGCTGCAGGGAATTGAGTAATAGGCACACGGCTAAGTCAATGATGAGGCATCACCTGAACAACGAGGGACCCAGTTTCGTGACATGCAAGCGAGGCCCATTTGCCCTTGAGGGACTTGTTGACACTTGGAGGCGAAACTGAGGTCATACAGAAGCTCGGAGGCCGGAAAAGACTCACTAAGCGAAAATCGGTGGCGCAGGAGGCGTCCAACTCAGCTCCATGATCTGGACCAACGTGATTCGTCAGAATCAAGCACTAACGATGGGATAATACCTTGCTCCAAACATGGGATGCATGCTTGTTCACCAGCGTCAAAGCGGGATCGCCCACAAGAAGCTCCGACACGATCAATAGTCTAATGTCTTCTTCACAGTCGAGAGCCTTTTGGAGGACGTGGCATCCGTAGCAATTAGTTGCCAGTTCGACCACCCGGCCTCTGCGAATTTTTCCTTCAGTACGTAACAATCAATAAAAGAAAACAGGGTAGAACAAACCTCATACAACCCACAATCTTGCGCCGCTCTTCGACAGTCGCAGCAGCTTCTAAACATCGCTGAACAGCCCAGTTTCCAAATCTATGCGGGCCATCACGTCAGGTAAGCCTGTATGTGGTGATAATGAAAAAAGTACCGATGAGACATCATCTCAAATCCACGCGCACATATGGCGTCTATGATCTTGTGTCGTTCTTCAAGGTCCGCGACCTTGAGCTTCTGCTGCAAGAAGATCGAAGCCTGCTGATCAGACGACTTGATAATTCGCGCTACGAAAACATGATAAGGCGGAGATGAGGAAGGATGAAGGAGCGACAGGAAGTTGATCGGCTGCATGAGCATATGCACATGTTAGTCAATATATTTCATGCGAGTGAGGATGTCGTGCCTCGTGGGAATGCGCCCCCACAGACCCTTGACGTGGAAAGGCGGTTTGAGAGGGGGACGTCCTCAGGGAATCCTCGCCTGATAGATTAATTGGGAAATCGTTGAGAGGCTTTCCCTCCGTCCTGCGCCACTCTGGCATTTGTTGTTGTTGGTGACGCCACGTAGAAGACGAGAGAACGGACAGGTCTGGTCGGCGGACAAATTGAGGGAATGCACTGTCGTACAGAGGCTGGGTGCCAAGTGCGGGAGAAGTATTCTCCAAGTATTGGTCAAAGAACGGGAGACCGCCTGAAGAAAATGTACATGACACAGGAGGCTCCAGGAGACGTGACTGGGGGATATTAGCTGCGGACAAAAAGTCGCGCGTCTTCAAGGGGGAGCCGGAATCGAACAAAAGAGAGGAGGGCGATACATTAGAAGGAACGGACTGTACTTCGTACGGTGGAGTGACCTTCAAGTCGAACGAGGTCTTTGCAGGCGACAAATCTGTCGGTGTCAAAAGAGACGATGTCGTCGAGCTCGGGGACACATCAGGAGAGCCCGACAGGCCCACTGTCTCGCTATTTAATGCCCGAGTAGGCTGCTGAGGGCACGGCGCGGGAGAGTTGAGATTGAGCGCGCGCAAGAGCTGCTCTACGTGCTATACGACCGACAAGGTGAGTATATGCGCCTAAAATGCCGCGAAATCAAACTTGCATCGTCGTCCAGCTCAGGGCTTTGCCTTTTCCTGCCGTCACCTATGGCCCCGATGTCCCTTTTGCGTGGTGGGCCGACGAGGCCGACCGGACCGAAGACGTCTTCACTGCCGAAACCTGGATTGAAGCCTCGGAGTCCTCTTTGCGGGCGAAAGACCGCTCTTTCCGCGTCGCGGGAAAAGGTGTCTATGGCGTTGGGCCAAGTAGAGTCCAACTGCTGGGGCTGCGGGGCCCAAATAGAGGCAGCCGTTGTCCTCGATCGAGGAGGACTGTAATCATTGGCAAAGGGAAGGAAAGACTTGGCGCTCGTTGTGGACTGCATGGCCGTTGGGAGGGGGGGATGGTGGATGGGGCAGTGAAAGAGGGAAATCGCAACCGACAGGTCTTTTATATGGATTTTCGAGTGCACTGACGCCGGCCCGTTCGATGTGACGATCCCCCAGCAGAGAGAATCACATTCCTTTTTAGGGGGAGATTTGACCTAAATTGGAAGGCTTCTTTGCACCCTCCGACCCGCCCTGTCGGCGTATGACAGGCCCTTGTGTTCGATGTGTTGCCGTCAAGTTCGACTATCAGATACCCACCAGCTTATCGCAGACGATGCGCGCGTATCCATGCACCGTTGTTGTGACTTGGAAGCATGCACTGTGGCCCAGAAGGTGATTCTGTGCAAGTGTGATGCTGAATGCCATCTTAGCTCGTCACAATGTCACAATTAGAGCCTAGGGATCCGCGGTAGAGGTCGAATAAGAAGTGTACGAATGCTCAGCGAGTGGATTCGATATATACGTCGGGGGGACGCGCGCGTGTCGTCCATGCGGCACATTTACTGCGTTACAAACCAAACGACGAGCGAGTGGGAAGAGAAGAGCACGCAACGCGTTGGGTGCACTAACCTGAAATGGGAGACAAATAATTTTTTTGTCGTGCAACGCGGCTTGGAGTGAGGATGGCGTCCATTCTGCATCAACGCCGTTTACTTGAATATGACAACAGTATGAACCGGAAATTTCTCAAGTCTCATGAAATGCGAAAGGGACTATACCTAGGGTCCGAATCTACAAGATCAAGATAAAGCTACCATCGAATATTGGCACGACAAGTCTTGGCAATGGGACGAAATACAAATGCAGGGCTGTGGGCTGCAGAAGGACGGGTCCCAGAACAGAGATCCAACCCTTGAAGATGCGAGATGCCCTTATCAATGGCTACTGAACCACGGATTCTTTGTGCTGGTACGAGCAAATAGCGGGTCCGAAAGGAGGGTAATTTTAGACGGAAGACGACATGAAGTGGGACACAAGGTCGTAATATGGTGCAAGAGACGGCGATCAGCTGTCTGTACCTATCTGTGTTTCATACTCGCACGAGGGGGTGGCGTATAAAACGGTCGGAGTCCAGGCGTCTACTGGGTTTGTATTGATAGAGCAGGTTTTCCCACCCGCCGGAACGCCAATGAGCATGAGTTTCAGTACGTCAAAACGCGTATTGTTGGAGAAGGGGGTCGAGGGCAGTCGCGGAAATTAATGCATTTCGCTAAGGCCTGTAATCGAGGGTGAGATTGTACGTGAGAGAAAGTTCGATGGCGAATACAACACATGAAACGAGCACAAAGCGATGTGACCGGTGCACGGATGACAAATGGATAATGAGATATAGAAATGCACTGGCATCTGCAAGCTGATACTGATAGGCATGCTGACCAAGTGCGATTCAAGGGAGAGACGGTCTTGGCCGCGCTGAAACCGAGATTCGCAGGCCAGGGAAGGCGGCCCGAGGAATCCGTGTAGAGATTGATGCTGGGATACAGGTAAGGGTCTCACGGGACGCCACAGAAGGGCTAGTTTCCAAACTGTATGAGATATGTCTGAAGGATTATCGTGCAAGCCGTTTGAGAGTTGGGATTGAAGACCGGGTGACGAAAAAGGAAACTGACCAGCGTTTGCGAGTGTGATTTTTTTCCAGTCACGATTCAATTCTTGATGGAGCAACACCGAATCTGACAAAAAGGGAATAACGTTAGAACGTCCGATGAGAAAGGGGGTATCAACGGTTGTAAGTTGTTCAGAATCACGTACCACTCGGGGTGGGGCAGTGCGGAGAGAGTATGAATCACGTGTAGGAGTGGACAGAGATCTGGAGAAGTCTGAGCTGCGGACGAGGGACATGATGTGAACGTACCGGGTGTGAAGGGGAAGGGAAGACAAGCGGGAGTGAGGCAAGGATATGAGCAAGTATGCATGTGCGTGCGATGTATGGCCAAGGTTATGATTGAATTGAAGTGGCGGGCGCAAGCGAGGAAACCCGGAATAGAAAGAGTTCTGTGGCGGAGGAGACAGAGTTTAGTTGGCTGGGCGGTCACGAAAAGAGGCAACGCCAATCATATCAGAGGCGGGCGGGGATAACTCCGTCGCCGTAGCAGGGAGATCGCGGGAGATCTGAGCGGACCGGGGGGGTTGACCGAATGGAGAAACCGGCGGAGCCGGAGGGAGAAGCGATTTCGACGGGATGGACCGGACGGTGATTTGAAACGGCGTTTACCCCTGCCCAGCATTGGCAGGCGCTCTGAGGCGTCTTACGTAGCGTGTTCCCATCTCTCGAGGGGTGTTCTGCGGCGAAGTTTAACAGCGAAAAAAGCGCAGTTTGCGCCGTAAAAAAAAAAAAAATCGATCTACCCCGTACCGCGGTGATCATACGTAGCTTTACCAAACCTTCCTCCTCCACTACTATATCAAACACATCCGTCCCGGCATCCCCTCCCTCACATTCCCTTCCTTCCCCTCCCCCCTTCCACCATAATGACTTCCCCCATCCTCCGTCTCCCCCTCGAACTCCTCGAGAAAATCGTCGTCGAGCTCCACAGTGACCCAACATCTCCACCGGCCGCCGTGCTCCCGCTCCTCCTCACCTCAAAGTACTTGTATCGCTCCCTCAGCTCCCGGTACAACCACCACCTCTACGCCTCCCTGTTTCGGCTCTCTTTTGACAGTTCCGCGCCCATCCGTCGTCTCGGCTACCTCGACGCTCCCGGCCTTTGCAGCCAGCTTCGCTCCAACTACAGCGCCATTAATTGCATTCGCCGCGGCGACATCCGTGCAGACAACGTCCTTCAGACCTTTTGGACCTGCTTCTCCATGCTGCTGGAAAACGATGGCAAGAATCGCTGCCAGCTCGACGCAGCCGGTCTCCCCGATTTCGTCGATTCCTTCATCCGCGAGCGCCTCTATGAAGACAGTATCGACGGCTGGCCAGCAGAGAACGACATCAACTCCGTTGCGCTCTGGTTACTCTGGCTCACCATCACTGACGGTCCGTGCTCGTTTCTCTTGTCCTCTTCTCGTCCTGACCCTTCCCAGATCGTCTCAGAGCCCAGACGCCTGCCCAGCGTGCCCAGATGACCAGGCTCATCTTGCCCTTCGTCCTCATGCCCGTCCGCGTGCGTTCTGTTCCGTTGCCCTCGTCCCCTGTCTCACCATCTCCCAGTACCCCGCTTACCTTGCTCCCCACACCCACTACACCCTCCCGCTTCCAAACAACCTTCCTCAGCCTCCCCACTCGTTCCTCACCGTCCATGGTCCCTACCCACAGTACCGCGATGGCTTCTCCCGCGTCATGCCCCTCTACCACGCCGGCAGCATCGAACTTGGCCTTCCACTTGCCTCCGTCGCAGCCAAGCTCATCTACTTTTCTCATCGCGAAGTCTTTCCCGTCGGCGTGCCTCCCCATCTCCCGAGAACGCGCGCACACGCCCTTCAGCTCGGCCTCCACTCCGTTGGCCCAACACAAGAGGACGTGCAGGAACTCAACGACCACAAAGTCGCCAAGTTCGTGCCCGAATCAAGGTGGGAATGGTGGGACGACATCAAGGACTACAACACTCTCGGCTCGGTGGCCCGCTCAAAGCTCACTCCGAGCGCAAGATGGGACGACGACTGGAACCGCCTCGCCGACTGCAATTCTCTCTTTACTCCCGTTTCCCTCAAGCGAATGCATTATACACCTGGCTTCCTCAGCGGTCTCTGGCAAGGCCGAATGCTCGTGCGTATCATCGGCGCTGTGCAGCTTCTCTTCTGATTTCACGTTCATCTAGTACCCTGACGATGGCCTCTACGGAAACGTCATGCAAACGCCCCAGATCCCCCCAAACTTTAACGAGCAGTCTGTTGGCCTTACTGCCGCACCCGTCTTCATACGTCTTCGTGAATATCACTGCATGGATGTCGACCCAAATGAGCCTGTCCCCTCGGGTGGCATCCAAAACGCATGGTTTCACAGCTCGGCGCGATTCCACGAAGTTACGGTGTGTCCTTTAGCCACACGACTAGATGACGTTTAGCTGAGCACGTATTGACGTCTCGTTTAGCACGGCCTTGCTATCACGTGTCAGGAGAGGTCTTCGATTTATAACGAGTACGTCGTTGGGGGGCCTGACTTACACGATGAGAGCAAGTGTCGTGGGTGCGAATACCGTGGAACGTCCGAGATGATCTTTCGAGAGGACGACGCACGGTATCTCGCAGCCGCAGACGATGCCTTGGCCGAAGAGGGTTCTGAAGACGCGGAAAATGACGACGAGGACTCGATGGATGACGATTCGAGCAACCCAGACGTAGACATGGCATCCGGCGATGGGGACGAGCTCGTGATCACACGGAAATGTGACGGTATCCTCGATATCGTTCTCCTTGGCGAGGTACGTTCTTCATCATCTCTATTTCTTTTGCCCTTGTTCTCACTGAATCATCTTCCTAGACGGATCATCAACACGGCCAAGCTTGGCATCACTACAAATTCTATGGCCGCGTCCGCGAGTGGGACGGGCTCGTTGCGCTTGTCCGTGTTCCTGTGAGTTCTGCTTCTCCCGAAACGGATGTACCCAATCGATTTCATATCTGATTTTGGTCCATCTTAGGCTCATCCCGCAAGTGCGTCGCTCGGTGTTTGGGTCTTTACTGGCTACGTCGTAGGGGGGCAAAATTTTGTCGGGAATTGGCGAACGACCACGCACCCTGGCGAGCTCGTGACCGTCGAAGGCGCATTTGCCATGTCCAAGCGTGAGTGACACGCGTCACCTCACGATACCCAACCATCACATACATCACACGCTCTTTTCGTTTGCTCCGTGGATTGCGTCGTTTTTGCATCCCTAAGTGTTTTGTACATACATACTCTGACCACCCGTGATTGATGATCACCGCATTCCCCCTCATCAAGCGCAGTTGCATCTTTTACATCTACCGTAGATCTCCGTTTACCGCATCTTCTTTTTTTCCATCTTCTTTTTTTTCGTGCACACCTCGCTTCAGCTATGTGCCATCGTACCATCTTTTCTACATACATACCGGCCCGTCAGTAATGTTGGCCCTCGTTCCCTTCTTGTTTACGTTGTTACACTGGTGGGTTTGGTGTCACATGCTCTCTTCTTGTCCATACACTTATCTACCATATTTCCTCGCATCTTTTTTGCATACATGTTCTGCTTGGGTTTATAGTTTTACGTGTTTTTTTGGTGCTTTGCATGCATGCATTACTCATGGACCCTCTTTTCTTTTCTGTTTACACACACGAGATTATCATTTCATCGTTGTTGTCGCCTAGAATCATATCGTGCACATGTTTTGAATCACGGGTAGTATTCCTGTCCGCGTGAGACCGTGTGGCGCGTCCAAACCCGAGTGGATATGGGGGACGTGTGTCGATCGTCGTAGCAGGTCGCGTGTCACGGTGGAGTCGTCGTATGTACGGGGCTATCTTTACACCGGTCGTATTTCTCACCGTGACAGCGGGGATCAAGGTGAGAACCGGAGTGGGTCGCACGGTAGGGGAACCTTACCTAGGGCAGGGATGAATCGATGACAGCAGGCATGGACACATGTGCGTTGCGTACGAGAATGGGGGATCTTTTCAGAACCAATGCCAACGCCAACGATGCGCGCTGAGTACGGCGCACTCGTCGCGGGTCCCGGTCATGCCGCGGTGCGTCGCGAGTGCCAGGTGGTGGGAGTGAGAACGGGAAGGAACGTGAGCGCGACAAGGGTCACCGTCACTTTTGCTCTTTCTTCGACCTATACCCTGACGCCAAGCGACGACGGACACGGAACGTGTTCATATCGATAGGATGCACGTCCGTTCAGACACGGTGACGCGGATGCCCGATGATGTGCATGACGTGGCGACGCGTTCAAGTCTGGGTACGTGTTCGTGTTCGTGTTTCGGTGTTTGTTGCCAGTGCGCGTGGTGGCGTCACCGGTGCGAGACTGCGTACAGCGTACGAAGCGCCGCTCAGCTGGCCATTACTGACACAGATACAACCCACAGACACAAGCAGACATATGGAGGTCGGGGATGTCGTCCGAATCATCGCTGGTAAACTGTTCGATCCGTACACGCTGACGTTGGTAAAAAACCAAACGATCAGGGTGAATCGCGCGACGGGACGCGTGCTCGACGTATCGCCGTATGACGCTCACGCTCAAGCTCAACCTGAAGCTGGAGAGGAGGTGATCGATCTAAGCGGGTTGACGGTCTTGCCTGGGTTCGTCGACGCACATGTCCACCGTGAGTCCATCCGTCGTCGTGTGCCTGTTTCACTGCATGCCACTGACTCTGAATCGGCGCGACCAATAGTATTCCTACACCCGTACGCGGAGACGTCCTGGGAGGACCAGCTCACCAAGGAGTCTCTCACCGAACGTACGATTCGAGCAACTGTCCACGCTAAGCGAACGCTTTTGGCGGGTTTCACGACTGTTCGGTAAGCACGTTCGTTTTATGATTGTCATGTTTTGCCTCGCTTGTCGGTGCGCGCAACTGTTTCCTTCCTGACGGGATCTGACGCGTCGTTCGCCTGTTTGATATGTTCCGTCCCCCCTATAACCGCTCACGTGTGCCATGTTGTAGTGACCTTGGCACAGAAGGCGCAGCCGACGCCGATGTCGCCCTCCGTAAATGTCTCTCCAGCACACACGTGGGCGACACGACGTCCAACGCCCTCATCCCTGGTCCAAGGTATTTCTGTGCCTCCAGGGCGATCGTACCCACAGGGAGCTATGGTACGTCGTACGCCAACACAACTCTCTCGTCTCCCTCGCCTTCTCTGTTTCGATCCCACATGCTCTCGGCCGATTCTTGGATTCATATCCGCCGTCCCTTGATCGTTCTTTTTTTTTTCCCGAGTTCTCAGCTCTCATTTCCCGCTTTTCCTTGTCCCCCTTTGGCCCCGCTCGTGTCGTACACCCCATCTTCTTGCTATTTCCTCCTTATCGTCGCCAAGTCCGCTGATGGGCTGAGTGGAAATGTTGCTGCGGAGAAGGCAATGTTCACGCGAGAGATACTGATTCACTGCGTCATACAGGACCCAAGGGTGCCGTCCACGTCGATAGCGAAGGCATCGACGGTATCACAGGCGCCGCCGTCGCCGACGGTCGCGACGAATGTATCAAGGCCGTCCGTCGACAGATTGGCGCAGGCGCAGATTGGATCAAGGTCAGTCTGTATGCGTCTGTATGTACGTGTATGTGGGCATTGACAAGGTCCATTTTGTTCATCTGCTGACATGGTGTATGGGGGTTCTTTTCCATGGCTTCGGTGTCCATGCCGTGGTGGCACGCGGGCGTGGGGGTGTGCTTCGATTTGATACACGTTCCCCCCATCGCTTCGCTTCGCTGGGGAATGATGGTCTCTTGGGCTGTGTTGGGATGCGGTGGGTGCTCAAATCGGGTGGGTAGATTTATGCAGGTGAGTGGGTCGGATTGAATACTATCTTTATCGAGACGGCTTGCTATCCTCGTTTCGGGAGTCCAGGCTGTCCTTCATTTCCGCTCGCGTTCATGCATGTCTTTGTCATGGGATTGATGCCCCCTTTTTTGTTTGAACGTAGATTACCGGGTTCGATCGAGGATGAGTGGTGTCTCCGCGGAGACGGGGGAGAGGTCGATGAATACGTTTGACGAGGAAGAGTTGAAGGCGATGGTGGAGTGTGCGCACAGATACGGGGCCAAGGTGGCAGCGCATGCGACAAATGGAGTGACGGTCGAGAAGCTGGTCGCGTTGGGCGTGGATTCGATCGAACATGGGTATGGTATTCTCGAGCGGTCTACAGACACGGGTACAGGCACGGATACAGACGATGCGCGGCAGGTGCTCCGTACGCTCGCGCGGTCCAAGACGACGTGGGTCCCGACGCTCGCGGCGTACTACACCACTTCCCAAGGATCTGACAGGCCGGGGAGTACGTGGGCGCGTGCGTCCGAGGCGTTTAGAGCTGCGCTCCAGGAGGGGATGGAGAATATAGCGTGCGGTGGGGACACGGGGGTGTTTGCGCACGGGCAGAACGCGCTCGAGATGGTGTTGATGGTGAGATTGGGCGCAGACTGGCGCAAGGTGTTAAGGTGGGGCACGCTTGGGGGGTGGGAATGTGTGCGCTCGATGGGATGGGAGGGGCGGCGGGGGGCGGCGAGGCTGGCGAGGCTAACTCGGGAGGGGGAGGAGGAACGGTGGCAGGGGGACAACGAGGTGCCGTTTGGAGCGATTCGGCGGGGATTCGCTGCGGACGTGATTGGGACGTGTGGGGACGTCGAGGAAAACTTTGAAGGCGCGGTGTCCGCGGAGAACATCCAGTTTGTCATGAAAGCTGGGCGGGTGTACAAGCGCGAGGGGAGAGTCGTGGAATTGGCGTAGGATATCGTGTCGAGGTCGTTGGTTGGTTGTGCCGACCCCCGCCGAGACGAACGACAACACTTGCCTAATCCAGTCGTGGGAATGTATTGGTCATCGGATGTATATTAGCCCTTTTTCTTTTCACTTTTTCACAACGGTTGGTCTATCTCAATGACATGTATCATCTCGCACGCACGACAACCCACCAACAAGTCAGGGCCAGGTGGTTTCATCTCCAGCGACACCAAAGGCTCGTTACGTTGGTGGAACATCAACCGGATCGTGTCGGCTCGCTGTAAAGTGTCGTTTTGGCACTCTGCAGGCGCACGGGCTGACGCGTGTCGTTTTTCGAGTCTCTAATGAGTAGAGGTCGGTGGTGGATTCATCTGCCGGGCTCGTAGTTGTGGGACAGACATTTTCCGTTTACATTGTTTATTTCATTTTTTTGGAGTTTGGAATGCTATATGCAAGTTATGAAACATTGACGCTCGAACCCTTGTCCCACGATTGCGAGAGATCTCAGATGACGCTGCCCAAGGTCAGACGGGCCATCAAGCTGATCGTCAAGCCCAAGCCGGCGAGTATACTTGTTTGCCTCTGATGCCCACGTCGATCCGACGACTCATCTTGCTCGACTTTTGACAGTCGTTCGAGATCCCGGCGTCGTTGCCCGATCCTCTGTACAAGTTTCCCCACGAGTATAGTGCGGTCTTTTTTCGAGAAGATGATGTCAAGATTGATTCGTGGTAGGTTTTTGTGCGGCACTCGCTGGTACGCCGGGGTATACACCTTCAAGCTGGGCGCTGCCATCTGCTGCGAGCGAGCGCAGCGGGGCGATTCAGAGGACGCGACGGACCCGGCGGGGAGTCACGGTGACGGGGCACCAGCTTACACCCAAGGTACGTCGAGTATGCAAGCGATCACTCTTGGTGTTTTCCACCGCGCCACACGTAGACGCCAGGTACGAACCAGAGCCAAACCCCCGGCCGGCGCTACCTCCAAGTTCCCTCGCCCGCGCCAATGTGGGAACCTGACGTGAGCTTGGTGTTGGTATCCATGGACCCTCGTCTCGCTGACAGCTTTGGAAAGCGATCAATGTCAATGACGCTGGGGACGCCGTTTCGCGCGACCTCGTCCCCTCGTGGTCGACTCGCACGCGTCACTGAAGAGTTATGTTGAGCGATCTCGTCGTACGCTCCTTGTTTGGACGAACGCTCAACTGTTGTCCTATAGGTGTCTGAATATCTGCCTTTCAAGGATCCAGACGGGTTGTTGACATGGGAGGCCGACGGCTACACGCGCTCTCCGACGCCACTGGCGGGTATTTTTCTCTCAGTCTTGATCGTGAATCATGTCCCAACCCTGATGGGAACATCATCCACAGGTCGATTCCTTTTGCAGCAAACCCGTTTGTTCCGACGCATGCGCTGATTCGCCTTTATCTGATAGCACAGTTTACTTTGACGCCCTAGACACGTTCAGCCTATCGCATTCGTCCGCCATAATCGATGCTGACACCGAGGTAAGCTGTGCTTATCCCGAGTCTCTCTCGGGTGTACGTATTTATATATCAACAGGTTGCGGAAATGGGTCCGTCGGAGCGAATGTCAGTATCCTTTTTCGTTGCTATTCATTTTCGTTGGGGTGACCCTGCCACCTGACCACGTTTTCTATAGTGTACCTTTTGATGCAAGACAGGCATGCCAGGGCATCCATGATAAGGCCGATACAAATGCAAGGTTCAATTTGCCCTCTTTTCGGGTAGAGGGACCCTCCCCTGACCAGGGCAAGACTGACAGCAAACGCGATGGCGTTGGCGGGTGCCATCACGCCACGGATCTGGCCGAGTCGAGGCCGACAGGACCTGTACGCTTGCCGAGTGTTCCACCCTCTTCGGGGCCCGATTTCGACGGGAATGTAAATGCATCTCTGCCGTGTCGTTGCCGTTGCCACTCCTGGATAACCGAAACGGGGCACCGAGGACAGACGACGCCAGATGAAGGGGGCAAGGGGCGCCAGACGGGTATGGCTGTGGATAGCGTTGGTATCCGACGTGTTGGTTCCCGCGTTCATTCGTTTGGTGGAGTGTCGTCGATGGTTGGCGGTATCGGTGCACGCGATGGTCATTGGACGCGCGATCGGTTGGGAATGGACACGGTCGACGCGGAGAAGAAGCACAAGAGGGATGATCCGGCCGTTGTCCCTCGACATCAAGGCGTATGTGCGAACATGGAGGATAATCATACCTGCAAGATCGGCGCCCGGACCGGTCGTCGACGTGCCTGGCGTAGAGTGGGTCAGTCCTGTCGAGAGCGGGTGTGCAAGACGTTTTTCTCGTGGCGCGATCACGTTGTCGGACGTGCTGGTGGGCTTGTTGCAAGCATGCGTGGTCCAGATTCTAGGCCTGCTCCGGAAGAGTGGGTTGGAGATGGTTCAGTGGTAGCTCGGACGAGTCCAAGAGTATCTGCGCCACTGGTCGGCGCCACCGGGTCAGGTCCGGTCGAGGACACCGATGCGAAGACGAGAATCAGGACGAAAGGGGCGATGGCGGCGACGGCAGAGTCTAATAGGGCGGATACAGGACAAGAGCTCAACCGTCGGAATCGACTTACAAAGGGCACGCATTCTCGTCCGAAGAGTGCGACTACTCGATGGCTTGCCGAACCGATATCAATGTCGACCATGGAATTTACACGATCCTTGCCTGGACGGCGGCCGAGAGTCTAGACGTGACTGACCGATTGCCGATATCATTGCGCGCCTGAACACTCAATGTTTGGGCCCTCGATTATCCAGGCGATGCGGGCGTAGCCCAGTTGGAGCTGTGTTTCTTTGATCTCGGCATTCATTTTCATTTCATGTGTCCTTTTTTTCCTTTGTCATAGCTTGCACTTTCACTTTTAGAATGTATGGTATTGTATGCATCGAGGTTTAATCACCGACACATATCTTGGCGTTTTTCATGTACGCCGCGTGGCGATGAAAAAGTATGCGGGCCGGATTGTACATTGAATGTAAATGTGACAGTGTGTTGATTGGACTAGGGCATTTTGGGTAGCATCTCTGCCTGTACGCAGACGCATTTGGTCATATACTCTGTATATCCAGGGGGGGATCCAATCATCCACGCCTAAATCGGTCACATTGTTCGATAAGCGTCGACTTGCTTAGAATAGCTTTTCCAACGGATCGATCACGGTGCCCATCTAGACAAGGTCGAGTCGACATCAGCGCCCAACGCCAGCCCACCGGGACCCACGCACCTTTTTCACCACACGTGGCAACGTCCCCCGCTGGAAACCAACCCGGGTGTTCCACTCGCTCCCCAACGGTACCGCCATCTGTCGCTCGAATTGTGCATGGCTCGTATACGGATACGGCAGCTCGCGTACGCGGTACTTGGACGCTTTCTTGTCCTGTTTTTCAGAAATGATCACGTGTGGTTTGGCGTGGTCTGCGCGGGCGGATGGGGCGATGCCTGGGAGGGATTTGATAAGGTGGGGTTTAGACGGTCGTTTTTTGGTGCCGGTACCGCCCCAGGCGCCCTGGTTGGTGATGCGGGGATGGACGGGCAACGTGGGATAGTGTGGGGGATGCCAAACGTCAAAAAACAATACGGTGAAGGTGAAGGTGAATCTGAGATGTGGAGTACGGTAGGAGATAGGATGGAGAGACGTACCCAGCCTGGAAGGGTCGTATCTACCTCGCGCGGCGCGTCGGCGTCTGCTTCTTGTCGTTTGGCTTCTTCAAAGGCCTACACCGTGCACAGCTCACAACGTTATACCCCAGATGGAAAGGAACATAGGATGTACGTACCTGTACCACGTTGTCGCCCGCAAAGGCGAGGGCGACGAGGTCGCGTTGTTGAAACGCTCGGACGCTCTTGCTAGCATCCTTGCCCTCTGCTGCGCGTTCCTGTTCCTCAATTTCGCTCGGGACGTCCGATTCATCGCCCTCGTCTGGTGCAACGCTCGACGGACCAGCAGACGCCTTGGAGACACCTTGTCTGGCCTTTGCCTTGCCCTTCTTACCCGACACGCTAGGCGCTGGGGGTTCTGGAATCGTGAGGACGTCGTTGGCGTCAATTTCGAGCACTGCATCGTCCTTGGCGCGTTCCTTCTCGTCCGCGTGCTTCTCGTTTTGCTTTTTGAGCTTGTTCGACGATTTGGTCGACGCGTCTGCGTCCTTATGCACGCGTACTTCGTTTCGTTTTCGAGACGGTCCCGAGGTCGCGCTAGGCACGAGCCATGGGTTGGGTACAGATGGAGATGTAGGTGTGGTCATACTCGAAGTGGGCGTTGGTTCGAGGGGTATGTCTTGCAAAAGGTCAGCGGACTGTAGGGTGACGCTGGATGTATCCGAGGCCAAGGAACCGAGTGGCCTGAGAGCGCCAGGCGGCGCCCCTGGCCGAAATGAGAGTCGTCCACCTGTGCGTTGCACCATAGTCATGTCACTTGGAGGAGCTGCGGTGGCGTCGGCCCCGTCATCGTCGTCGTCTTCTGCTCTGTCGATCCCGAACCCCAATTCCTTTTGAAGTTCCTCGACCTGAGCGTCAGCTTCTCCCGCTTGTCTCGCAGCGGCTTCGCGCATGAATTTCATATTGAACACGCTCTTGCTCTTGAGGTCCGAGAGATTCGCATCATCCTCTACGCGCAGCGCAGCCAGTTCGTCGAAAGCACCACGCTTGATGGCTTCTTCGTCCTGTTCCTCTTCGCCGCTCTCGGAGTCCTCGCTTCCGTCGTCATCGCTGTTCTCCCCACGTATCCGCCGCCGTAACTTCTCCCCGCGCTCGAGCATCTCGCTAATGGCTTGTCGCTGATCCTGATCGAGACCTTCGCGACCTTTCATTGCCTTGGCCCACTTGCCCGTATTTTTATGTCGGAGCGTCGCCCGTTCCCTCGCCCTCTGCACCTCGGCCTTCAACCGCTCTTCCTCATCCTCCACACCCACATCCTCGTCCCCACCTGCCCCATCGAGTCGTTCACGCTGCTTCTTTCGTATTCGTCGGTATGTCTTGCTCTTGATCTTGGCTATCCGCTTCGCTTTTCTATCCGCCCGGAATGCCATCTCGCGCATCATTCGAAGTTCAGCACGACGCGCGGCAACTTCTTCCACGCTGAGATGTGCCATTTTGAGTGCTTCCGTCTGTTCGATGTCTTCATCCCGAAGCTGTGCGGATTTGAGAAGCTTGTCGACGGCAGATTCGAGCTCGTTGGACGGCTACAGTGGGGATAAGGAAGAGAACCACTTGATTGCGAGAATGCAACAGGCTTACTGTGAATCTGGCTGCTAGTTCGAGGTTAGAGACACGCGTCGGTTTCTCGGCCTGTAGAGGAAAACTGAGGTGTTCGGCCTAGAATGGGGTTCAGATATCTTGCACTTGTAGTTGTAGCCAATTTGGCTTACCTCTTTGATGCGTTTCATCGTGGCCGACCATTTGTCTACCTCTTCTTTTGTTTTTTCATACGCAGCTTCTCGGTCGAGACGTTCCTGCGCTCTTTGAGGCAGCGGTGCGGAGAGTGTTTTCGTTTTCAAGTTGGATGAGGTTAGCGGTTTCGCCGATTTTTTGAGGGCAGCGAGGGAATCAGAAGATGCGAGTGGGGCAAGAAGATCATCCAGCTTGAGAGCACTCGAACCTGTACGGGTATTAAACTGAGATGTGTGGTATCACTGGATGTAAGTACCTCGAACCCCAAATTCGTTCTCTTCGCCAGCTTCGGTGCGGTCGGCGACACGACGACGTTTTTTCTGATCGGATTCTACCGCCTCGCCCGGCTTGCGTTTTTGAGGTGCGGTGGGGTCGAGGTTTGAGAGGAAGGTTTCAAGGTCGGCAAGTGCTTCGGGTGAGGGGTCCTCAGCGTCAGATGCAGAAATACGTAGCTCGTCATCCTCGTCGACTGCACTGTCTTCGTCTTCGTCTTCGTCTTCCTCATTCTCGTCTCCGTTTTCATCCTCGTTTTCATCTTCACCTATACGTACGTCTGCGTCCTGCGTCCCTCGCCATTCGTCCTCGTCCTTCGCCTGTATATTTTGTAACTTCTTGTCTTCCTTGGGAGGGGGATCCTCCCCGTTTTCCACATCTGCACGTCCGTCGAAAACATCGAGGGCATCAAAGAATTCTCCTGAGACTTCTTCGTCCATCTCATCCTCGCCCTCATCTTCATCAGCCTGCTCGTTTTCCGAGACTAACCGGGAATCACCTGACTGAACATCAGAGTCTTCGTTAAGATCAACCTCCTTTGCCACATGTCTTGGCTTGTTCAAAGCCCCGTTTCTGCGCGAAGCGCCTGCATTGGCACGCTAATAGACATCAATCAACGACAGATGAACAAGACAAGAGAGCACATCGCAGACGGACCTTGTGTACGAATCCAGACCCTGCAAAATCGTCCCTATCGCTTTCCTCGAACGCGTCCTCGCTATCGATGTCCTCATCGTCTTCACTATCCACTCGGCGACCTGCATCCCCATCCTCGTCATCCATCAACCTTGCACGCAGCTTCTGCATCGCTTCCTGACCCAACCCAGCGAGGTCCATCTCGTCGTCAGAGGTGTATCGTCGCCCTTCGATCTCATGACGGTCCAACGAGAGCGCGACTTTTGCGCGACGGACTTTGGATGGGGCATATTCATACACGTCGTCGATGGTCCGTGCTTTTCCCTTGTCTTTCCGGCGATCTAGGTGTTTCTTTGACAACGGGTGGCTCTTGCGTGGTCCTTTTGATAACTTGATGTCTCTCGCCATGATGAGGAAAATGAGGTGGCTTCGGTAGATACCGTCGGCTCCAGATTTAGCAGGTAGTAATAGGTTGCATAACACGCTACAGTCTAGATCCTACAAACGAAAACCTCGCTCTCCTTCCTCTGTACCATGGGCATCCTCTGGGTCTGTTTCAAGAGGATCAGAAGTTCTTAGTGCCTCCTCTTCATCTCTCGATGTCCAATGGTGTGACGCCGTGTTTACGCTCCTAAAACCTCTCGGCCGGGTATTCCAAGCAGCGGCGACATAATCTACCAGAGCGCGGACGAATTCTGAAGAGACCTCCCAGATCTCGCGTGCGTGTCCCAAGGTAAAATTTGGCAGCTGGTCGAAGCCTCTCTGACGGAGTACAAAGCGGTTGTAAATGGTACTGACGACCATGAATGCCATCAGGAAGATTATGGTTCTGATTTGGACGTCAGCACCAGCGCGGTGGATGAGATTACAACATACGATATGGTCAAAAAGACAATCAATCCTCCAAAGAAGCCGCGTTCCCCGACAGGACATGCATACTGCAAAGAATGTCAACTACAGGCTTCCAAAGGAAGTTGAATGTCTTACATGTGTCCGCCACTCAAATTCGTAGTGGCAAGCTTTATCCTCTTCGGATGGCCATGAATCAAGAAGTACAGGTTTACCTGTCACGAGGGTATGTTAGTTGTCGTAGAATTCCAACATCGATGTCGAACCTGCAGAATAAACCGACATATCGCATATGAAGAGGATAGTAGAACTGCCTCGCTCGTCTTCCATTCCGGTACACGGGGATCCCTGTGACTGGCGGAGCATCAAACCGCCATCCTTGATCTCCAGCGTTGTATTCACGAGACTGGTCCATTCAACGTTCATTACAATACAGTGTACAGAAATGGATCGGACTTACCCAATGGCAAAGTCTCCGTGGTCTCTCCTCACGAGCCCTGCGATGTCGACATGGCTATCATCCAACCCTGTGTTCCAAGGTTTGGTTTTTATCCCTCCACATAAATTTAGGTAGACATCGTGTCCGCCATCGGTTTTAAATTGGTGGTCTTTGCTGAGACATGGTAAGCGAGCACGACACGACGCTTACGTTGCGAGACCCACCTAGTTCTGAGAGGGTTCAGATCATAGTAATTGTTGGCACTGTCGTGCACCGTGCAGGGCTTTTCTTCCGCGAAGATTGCGCTAGGAAGAACAAGTAGCAGCCCGAGTCTCCACCAGTACGAGAGCATGATGATTGATGATGAGAGTGGTTACGAGTCGAGTCTAGACGACCCCTCAAGGGGAGGTCTTCCCGCTCACCGCTTCACCGCCACAACCGATTTACGCCGCACCTTCCCAACAACTTCGTCCTCGACGACGACGACGATGGCAAGCGCTCTCCTACGCCGGCAGCTTGTCCTGCCAAGGCGTACCATTTTTCGCTCATTTGCCACGTCTCCGGCGCGATGGAGGCCTGAAGTCCAGTCCACAACCAAGACTCCATTTGACACCCACACCGTCGAGGACCTGCACGGCATGTCTGCAGCAGAAATATTAGCAGAGACCGGCACACGTGCAGATACAAAGTTGAGACATTTTACCGGTGTGTTTTCCTATTTTTGTGTCCTCTTGTTGATATGAATGCTGGCGCGTGTAGTCAACTTTGGGTGAGTCTTCACAGTTCTTTGAAGAATAGTTTGCTCAGGCTGCATCTCAGTCCCCAACACCCTGCTGCTCACGGTGTGCTCCGTATGATTTTAGAACTGAACGGAGAGGAAATTCTCCGGGCTGACCCTGTGCGTTCCCGTTCGTGACCAGCTATATTACTGTCCTACAATTATTTTGCAGCACATCGGTCTCCTCCACCGCGGGACGGAAAAGCTCATTGAATACAAGACCTACACACAAGCCCTCCCTTACTTTGATCGTCTTGACTACGTTTCCATGAGTTCGTGTCATCCATGCTGAAGATACTGCACCTAAGAATTGATCGATTCCATATAGTGACTAACGAGCTCTGTTACACTCTTGCCGTAGAGAAACTTCTCAATATCGAGGTACCCGAACGTGCCAAGTGGATCCGAACCATGTTTGGTGAAATCACCCGCATTCTCAGTCGTTCGTAGCATTCTTTTTACATCAAGTATCATTTACGAGATTTCTGTTCAGACTTGATGGCAGTACTCTCACATGCTATGGATGTTGGTGCTCTCACACCTTTCCTCTGGGGTTTCGAGGAGCGTGAAAAACTCATGGAATTTTACGAGCGCGTCTCTGGTGCACGTCTCCACGCAGCCTACGTCCGTCCAGGTGGTGTCGCCTTTGATATCCCTCATGGGCTCCTCGAAGACATCCATAAATGGGCAACCCAATTCAGCTCACGCGTCGACGAGATTGAGGAAGTCGTGACTGGTAACAGAATATGGAAAGAACGTACTATCGGCATTGGCGTCGTGACTGCCAAAGAAGCATTAGATTATGGCTTCACTGGTGTCATGTTGCGTGGAAGTGGCATTCCTTGGGATTTGAGAAAGATACAACCATACGACAAGTACGACGAGGTACGCAGAGGGCACTTCATGCCCACTCAGCCTCTGTTCCTACATTTGCTTTACCTCCGTGTCAGGTCGAGTTTGATGTTCCTGTCGGCAAGAATGGTGATTGCTACGACCGATATCTTTGCAGAGTTCAAGAATTCCGAGAGAGTCTGCGTATCATTCACCAGGTGCGTGTCTTAGCTGTTCCTCTTCGCTGCTGTTCCTGAGATGCAGTTTAATGTAGTGCTTGAACAAGATGCCTACTGGCGTTATCAAAGTCGACGATAACAAGCTTGTCCCCCCCGCCCGTGCCTCCATGAAGGAGAGCATGGAGGCCCTCATCCACCACTTCAAAGCATGTTTCATCCTTCCTTCTCACATACGTACTAACGTGAATGCTCAATAGCTTTTCAGTGAGGGTTATTCCGTACCTCCAGGTGAGACCTACAGCGCTATCGAGGCACCCAAGGGTGAGATGGCTGTCTACCTTGTATCGTGCGTTTGGTCCTTCCATCGTCCTCTCATCAATGACATTAACGCCCGGGATCATACAGGGATGGTACAAATCGTCCGTACCGATGTAAAATCCGTGCCCCCGGGTTCGCTCATTTGGCAGGCGCTGACTTTATGATGAGACGTGAGTCTTCTCGATGTTCCTTCAACCGATGACAACTAATAAAACCCTTTTTCTCTTTCAGAGGCGAGCAAATTGCCATTGTATCCGCGAGCAGCCGACTGACCGCCGTTTCTTTGTTTTTAGCACATGCTGGCGGATGCTGTGGCCATCATCGGTACGATGGATCTCGTATTTGGGTGAGCAATTATATTCTGTACATTTGGCGGTGTGGTCTTACAAGGTACCCCCAACTCTAGTGAGGTAGACCGGTAGAACTGCATATACACTTTTGTCGTTTGGAAATTTTAATACAGCACTCCATCGACGCGTGTATTCTTTTTCTGTTCTATCTCGACGTGTTGGCGTTGAGACCATGATGTTCAGCGCGAGGTCCCTGAGCGCAACACGCTCTTTGATGAACCTCGTTTGCGCAAGGTCGTTGGTGAAACCCGTTCACGCTTATTGGATGCTGCATAGGTTTTATGTCAGTTTCCAAACGATGTCTTACTTGTTACTTTGAGATCGCACGCAGCACCTTGGCTCGCAATCCACAAGACCTGAAGATAGCTACTGGAAACCAGATACATGTAACATGTATAGTTAGTCGCTGGGGTCTCGCTGCGGACAGGTTCGTTGTCCAATGAATTGTAAGGACGCGTGGTCCGGCTGACCTCCTTGGAAGATGCGCGCTTTGTGAGGAAAAGAAAGGGAACAGGTCACCGGCTGGTGCGTAGATGGCTGCATTTCTAACCACTGCGTCAGGATGCAGATAGGAATGTCTAGCCTCACGTTCATCGGCGTCAAGGCACCTGTCCCTTGTTGCTGTATGCTAATCTTGAATTCTGTCTTTGTTCGCTGAAGATACTCGCCATCATGCACCATTGGGGCTAATTCGGCCATCCTTTGATGATCAAGATTACGCATATTTTGGATGTCAACTATCTTGCCATGTACAGAATCCGAAACAAGCTGACTGGACATATTCGCGAGTACCTACAATAGTAAGTACTTTTATACAATCATTGAATAAAGGCGGGAGCGATTAGTGCACAATGATACTAAAAAGATCATTAGACCACATGCTAAGTAACGACGTGCAAGTGTCACTCACCGCTCATTTGTGGATTATGCCGACCCTAGAAACGCCTGTACGCATCATACCCAATTTGAGCTTGATCGAGGAGGTCCTTGAGCTGTTGCTGACGTTCATCACGGAACGTCGGTATAGTCGGTGCAAATGAGATATCCGCCTCGTGCATGATGCGATCTGCTACCCTTTCCTTCCAGGTCTTCCAGACGTCCCTTTGATCCGGAACAAGCATGTCAAGGAAAGCTAGCACATCGATGCTCCTGACAGGACGGTCGATGCGGTGACAGAGAACAAGGCACTGAAACGTCGCCGCCGCTGCGAGCGTGTCGAACTGCCATTTCCTGACTAGTGGGTGACCGAGAGCATCGAGAAACCTTTCGGACCGGATGGGATAGTTTCGGGGTCTGTATCTGGCTATGAAGAGAGCGAACAGGAAGATGGAGAAGAAATATGGGTCTTGCCAGTCGGGGGCGAGAGGGTAGTCCTTCTTTATGACCTGTTTATATCGCGAAAGAATATATAGAGGAGGAAAAAACCGGATCAAGAACACATCAACTGTAGACCATACTTGAGAGGTGCCGAGATACGGAGGGGCCCTTTGTAAACGGAACGCAACGAGAGCGACAATTGCGGTTGATCCTATGAATTCTGGTGTCGTAGATGGGCGAAACAGCAACCAGCATAACACAAATACGACAAGGCAGACTGCGTCCCAGGCGGCTTCAAGAATGTTATATACCGATTCTTGACCCTCGCTTTCTCCAACGAGGGGAATTCTCCACACCGGGTTGGGGTGAGAGAGATTAAAGCTGCTCTCTGAAACTGCCTCAACGAGGCTTTGATCTCCGTTCAGGACTAAAGTGAAGTCTTGATCCAAAAACACTGCGCATCCGGGAGTGAATGGGGCTGATCTCCGTGCAAGCGTAAGAGTCCCGTCCCCTTGGGAGACACCGTAGATGCAAAAGGTCAGGTTGCGGACGGCACAGGCAACCCAGAAACCAGACACAGTAAGCCATCCTTGGTCCCGTAGATGAAACACATGCACAATAAGTGCGACAGTAGTATCGAAGAATATCAGGATGCACATGAGGCCATAAAGATCGACCTGTATGCTGTATCCATTTAGAACGACGTGGTGAGGGACTTGGTCCAGGTTTATAACTGCAACACAGGGTGGGTCGATGCCTTTCGGAAATTTCGTTTCTGAATGGTGTTCGTACGACAGCCGATTCCTGCAGTGTTCTAGGATCAGTCTTGCTAGATGTCCTGACTGCCGCTTCCTGATGCTTAACATCGGGTAGACAAGATCAGGTCCTGGTTGTCTTCCAATCCAGGCAGATTGGACAAGTAACCAGAGGTCAACAGCGAGAGGTGCGAAGCACCTTGGATTCTGGAGGAATTTAAAAACCCTCGAAAAGAAGGCACTTGAGTTTCCATAAAACTGTTGCTTCCGAGATAATATTCCCTGTGGTACACCTGTGGAGCGCTTAATCACAAACTGAACGAAAGTGGATGGTCGTCACCTGGGGGTTTGGTACTAGAGGAATCGTCTAAACCGAGGAAACGTCGGTCAGACATTTGAACCCAAGCTGCGGAGCAAGCAGTTCAAGGGCTACAAAAATTGTTGACAATGATTGAAGAATATGTCAGAAGCACTGGCAGTACGACAGCAATCCTTACCGATACGTCACGTAGCCTTGTACAAATTATGATAGTATCAAGCAAGAAAAACCTCTTGCGAAGGGGGCTGAGCAGCCTATAGCTAGTTGCGTCTGACTCGGAGCGCTGAGCGCTTCAAGTTGAGCCCCGGGGTCCTGACAACTTGAACTGTCACGCTACCGGCTGTACCGGGTACGTCAATTCGTGACTTTGACAGGTCAAGAGCCTGAGACCCATCATGGAGATGGGTTGTGTACGCGACACCGAAACGTGTATGAATGACGCGTCATCAGCGCTTCAGCTCCTTCGAGAATCGAGACAACACAAAAACTCGACGTGTCTGCCAAGTGCCCAACTTAACGCCTCGTGTCCCGACACGCTGTCTTCAGACAACCATGGACGTTCTGGCCCTTACTTGCGTCCATCAAACAGTGGCATCAATATAGTGAATGCAAATACGGACTTCTTGTTTCGACAGATATTGACTCTAGACGTGGACATGGAGCTACAGATAGCACAAGTGTACCGCGAAATTAGTACTAGTTGATACACATATGTGAGAGACAGTACGATGGTAGAGGAATGGCAAGGAAGAAGTACATAGGTGAACAAGGACACCATGGCGCATCCGGCTTGAGCTCACACACTGTTCTCCGCCGTCGTGAACCGAGCTGCATCCATATATGCCACCATCTCTGTGGTCTTCTACAAGTGAAATGGTCATTCAGGTTCATGGCGGTCTATCCCACTTGGATCACGAAAACTCACTGGATGTGCAGGGGAAACAAACAACATCTCGCTCTCTTTTCCGGTGTTGCTAGACGCTGGCGCAGTCCCTCCAGCCTGAATGTATGATCTAGCATTCAAGTTGGCGAGGAGCATGTTGCAATAAAGCAAGCTAAGTGGGATACCGAACAATGCGCAGAGCACTGTCGACGGAAAGACACGGATCTAAGGCGTTTGAGTCAGGCTTGAAGGAAGACACGGCGAGAGTGATGAACAATACACACGAAGATGAGGGTCAAGACGGAAAACATGGCTGTCCCAAGACCTATGTTCATCGCGAATACAGTGAGGCGCTGTAAGATGTGTGCCGTACTTATAGACCAACGTCCAGATGGGTTTCCTCAGAGATTACGATTACACACTGACTTTGCAAATCCAGTCGTGTCCCGCGAGCGGAGAAGTAAGAACATCATGGAAACTGCGATCAAAATGTCCACCACAACACCAAGAGATAGAGCCGAAATGGTTAAATTCTGTCCACCTCATGTTGAGTGGCTTTACCTTAGATCATAAACTATATACCTACCACGAAGAACGTGTCAGCGAGCACGAAGGCCCCAGCGACATTCAACTTCCTGGAAGCGAGCGGTGAATACAGAATTACAGTCTGGAAAGGAAACAGACAAACCCATCGACACTATAGAGTGCTTTTGCTACGTAAACTAGGGTGATGATCAATGGTTACTAACACGAATCCAACCAGTGGTGACTTACGGGTGACAGCCACTACGATCCACGGAGAATCCCGTTAGGCTCTGGTGCACAGAAAATTTGTGAAGTCCTACCAAACTGGTAGATCTCTTGGATAACCTACATAACAGGTTCTAAATAAAACCGAAGATTCACTATAGTTATAGACGGCATACCCATAAGAGTGGTGCTACGATGTTCTTCCCGCTGACTGATGGGCCGTGAGTAGAAAAAGAGAAACGAACATCGAAACGCACAAATGTATATTCGGTACACAAAGAATACCTGAACAGGGGCTGAAATGAGGGTCTAAATAACATGAGTCTTATGATTCCAATCACAGGAACAAACGAGTACCTCTGAGAGTATCTGTAACTGCTGCTGGTCAGTGTTGTTCCAAGGATGGCAGTGGCGAAACATACAGCAAATTCTCTGAAAGAATGTCAGGACGTTAAGAATTTTTTTATAAAGGCAATGGCTCACGGGTTCTCGTCTAATATGGCCGATAAATCCACCAAGCCAGCGAAGAGGTATTTGTACACTATGTGAGACAAAAGTTGGACGAGAATGAGTTCCATGGATGTCGAAACACAAACAGCCAGCAACAGTCAAAGCTTCGTGAATCGTATCCAATGCCCTATTGTCAAGTGTCAGGGAAAAGCTCATACTAGTAGTAGTGAGCATAAACAAGCAGGGCCCGCACCACAGAACTGTCACCTGGGAAGGATGTCAAATCATTGTTACATTGCGAATGTCCATGTTCATGTTCTGACTTACAAAACTCTTCATGGATAGAGAATCCTTTGGATAGCTACAACAAATCCACGATAAGCGATCGGATAGAGATAAATGCCAGGCCTTACTGAACATAATAACAGAATCTATCGAACGTCGGGCCTTGTTACATCACTGCAACACACCTCAGTAGAAAGAGACACTCGCGTTTGCATGCATGTGATACCGTAAAGCCTGAGACCAGTTGATATGAGCGCGGAAAAGTACAACGGTCCGTATATCTTTCCGTATAATGGGATAAATGGGTTGGAGGACTCCATGACTTGCAGTCGCTTTACGGTGCTTCAGCTAGTAGGAAGAGGCTTGAACGGCGTCGAGAACGCAGACTACAGTCACTTTATACAACTCACGACCCATGGATTTAAATACCATCTGAGCATTGCATGCCAGTGGCAGAAGGTGCTCATCCGGAAGGATCAGCGTCGTGATGGACATTAAAATACCGTGACAGTCCTTGCTGTACAAAACGACTTTCAAGGATGGTAAGTTCATCCCACAAGTTTGTCGGGTGCGTCCAATGAGGTTCAATATATTTTTGCGTACTCACGAGCAACGGCTCCCCGTAAGCGGTGGTTCCCAGGGATCGATCTCGTGGACTTCCACTGCCTGCTGATGGGCTGTGTGTTGTGATTTTGTATCGCTCCTGGACTTGCACTGCAAAATCATCCTAATCACAAGTTACACAAGACTCTCACAGTCGTATATTACTTACATGCCTGCTTGCCTGCACAAGTACCGTGAGATTATCAAGACAGATGGCTTTCAACCAATTAGGACTGGTTGAGGGAGGCCAGAGTGGTCCATCCGAGTAATCCATAACCCTCCGACAGTTGACGGTCTTCAAGTTGTACAGGCTTGTCAGCTACGTGGGCAGTAGTTGAACGACGCCTGCACGAAGCTCTCAGTCTCCACATACACCGCATTCATGCTAGTTTTATCCTGAACTCAGAGGCACACTCTATTGGATGACGGAGACGTACGCTGCGAGTTCATAGTACTCAACCTCTTGCGCTGTTCCATTCACTGAGGTTGTTGGTCAACAGGACGGTCGATACGAACGACGCTTCTAGGAGCTTTGATTTATCAATTGTGGCTTCGAGAATTCCGTCATTAGACCCTTCACTGCATTGGCTCCAGCGTGGTTTCCAAATGGTAACGCGGAAGCCATTTGTGATTCATTAGCTGTTGTGACGTTACTACGTGAGAAATGTATACCATACATACAAGATCCAATGTGTACTCATTTTCCCCCTGTGAAAACGTTAGTTCGCCGACCACAACCACAACCACAACCCACAATCCTTACCTTCTTCATCTCAACGATATGAACACCAACTTCAAGGGTAATCCTTGACCAATCGGGCAAGTTCTCCCGTGTACCTGGGATAGGGCGACGTGCCTCTACAGTGCGATCAATATCTCCTTGAGAGTCTGGACTCCGAGTCAGAGAGCACTACGTCCTGGTAGAGATGATGTATCGGGACACATACGCTGTCTTCAGATAACCATGAACGTTCGGGCCCTTACTTGCGTCCATCAAATAGTGGTATCAATATAGTGAATGCAAATACGGACTTCTTGTTATTGACTCTAGACGTGGACATGGAGCTACAGATAGCACAAGAGTACCGCGAAATTAGTACTAGTTGATACACATATGTGAGAGACAGTACGATGGTAGAGGAATGGCAAGGAAGAAGTACATAGGTGAACGAGGACTGCCACCATGGCGCATCCGGCTTGAGTTCACACACTGTTCTCCGCCGTCGTGAACCGAGCTGCATCCATATATGCCACCATCTCTGTGGTCTTCTACAAGTGAAATGGTCATTCAGGTTCATGGCGGTTCATCCCACTTGGATCACGGAAACTCACTGGATGTGTAGGGGAAATAAACAACATCTCGCTCTGTTTTGCGGTGTTGCTAGACGCTGGCGCAGTCCCTCCAGCCTGAATGTATGATCTAGCATTCAAGTTGGCGAGGAGCGTGTTGCAGTAAAGCGAGCTAAGTGGGATACCGAACAACGCGTAGAGCACTGTCGACGGAAAGATACGGATCTAAGGCCATTGAGTCAGGCTTGAAGGAAATGCCGACATGGCGAGAGTGATGAACAATACACACGAGGCTGAGGGTCAGGGCGGAAAACACGGCTGTCCAAATACCTGTATTCACCGCGAATACAGTGAGGCGCTGTAAGATGTGTGCCGTACTTGTACACCAATTCAGATGGGTTTCCTTGGAGATTATGAGTATATACTTACTTTGCAAATCCAGTTGTGTTCCGCGAGCGGAGAAGTAAGAACGTCACGGAAACTGCGATCAAAATGTCCACCACAACATCAAGAGATAGGACCGAAATGGTTAAATTCTGTCCGTCTCATGCTGAGTGGTTTTACTTTAGATCATAAACTATATACCCACCATGAAGAACGTGTCAGCGAGCACCAAGGCTCCAACGACATGCAACTTCCTGGAAGCGAGCGGTGAATACATACGAACCTATTGCAGTCTGGAAAGGAAACAAACCCATCCACACTGTAAAAAGCTTTCGCTACGTAAACTATAAATGCAGCGATTAATGTTTGCTAGCACGAATCCAACCAGTGGCGACTTACGGAAGGCAGCCACTACGATCCACAGAGAATCCTGTTAGGCTCAAGTGCCTGGAAAGTGTGAAGAACCATACCAATCTGGTAGATTGCTTGGATAATCTAAGTAACGTGCTTGAGCGACACCGGAGATCACTACAAGTACTATGAACTCCCTACCCATAAGAGTGGTGCCACAATATTCTTCCCGCTGACTGGACGACCGTGAGTAGAAGAGAGAGAACAGAATGTCCATACGTACAAATGTATATTCGGTAGACAAAGAATGCCTGAACAGGGATTCCAACCAGAGTCTGAGCAATATCAGTCTTATCGTTTCAAGTGCATGATATAAACGGGCACCTCTGAGAGTATCTGTAACTGCTGCTGGTCAGTATCGTTCCAAGGATGGCAGTGGTGGAACACACAGCAAATTCTCTGAAAGAATGTCAGGACGTTAAGAAACTTTTTATAAAGGCAATGGCTCACGGGTTCTCGTCTAATATGGCCGATGGATCCACTAAGCCAGCGAAGAGGTATTTGTACACTATGCGAGACATAAATTGAACGAGAATGGATTCCATGTGTTGAAACACAAACCGCCAGCAACAGTTAAAGCTTCATGAATCGTATCTAATGTCCTATTGTCAAGTGTCAGGGAAAAGCTCATATTAGTAGCGAGCATAAACAAGCCGGGCCCATACCACAGAACTGCCACCTGGGAAGGATGTTAAATCATTGTTGCATTGCGAATGTTCATGATCTAACTTACAAAGCTCTTCATGGATAGAGAATCTTTTGGATAGCTACAACAAATCCACGATAAGCAAATGAAAAGGATCGGATAGAGATAAACCCAGGCCTTACTGGACGTAGTAATAGAATCTGCCAAATGTTTGCTACATCACTGCAAGACACTTCAGTACAAGGAGGCACTCACGTTTGCATGCATGTGATACCGTAAAGGCCAGTTGATATGAGCGTAGAAAAATACAATGGTCCGTATATCTTTCCGTATAACGGGACGAAGGGGTTTGAGGATTCCATGACTCGTTGTCGCTTTAGTACTGTGCTTTAGCTGGTAGGAACAGGCTTGATTGGCGTCGAGAACGCTGACTACAGTCACTTTATACAAATCACGACACATGCATTTAAATACCGTCGCATGCCGTGCTGTACAAAACGACTTCATCGGTGGTAAGTTCATCCCACAAATTTGTCGGGCGCGTCCAATAAGGTCCAATATATTTTTGCGTACTCACGAGGAACGGCTCCCCGTAGGCGGTGGTTCCCAGGGATCGGTCTGGACTTGCACTGTCTGCTGATGGGCTGTGTGTTTTGATATACTGACACCATAGACACGAGCAACTATGTCCTGGGATCATATTGGGAACATACGGTTCGTTGCCATTGCAATTGCTCCATTGCCATGACAACAAACCACAACGAACCATATGTTCCCAATATGTTCTACGTCCATGCCTCAGGTGTGAACATTGTGTCGCTCCCGGCCTTGCACTGCAAAGTCATCCTGAACACGAGATTCTCACAGTCGTATACTACTTACACGCCCATTGAGATTATCAAGACAGATAGCTTTCAACCAATTAGGACTGGTTGAGGGAGGCCAGAGTGGTCCATCCGGGTAATCCATAACCTCCGAGTTGACGGTCTTGTACATGGCTGTCAGCTACGTGAGCAGTAGTTGAACGACGCCTGCACGAAGCTCTCAGTCTCCACGATATCACATACACTGCATTCATGCTATTTTATCCTGAACTTAGAGGCATACTCTATTGGATGACGGAGACGTACGCTGCGAGTTCATAGTACCCAGCCTCTTGCGCTCTTCCATTCACTGAAGTTGTCGGCCAACAGGTCGATACGAGCGAGCTTTGATTCATCTGAATTATGGTTTCGAGAATTCCGTCATTAGACCCTTCACAGCATTGGCTCCAGCGTGGTTTCCAGATGGCAACGCGGAAGCCATTTGTGATTCATTAGCTGTTGTGATGTTACGTGACAATCGTATACCATACAAGATCCAATATGTTTGCAAAGTGTACTCAGTTGGGATTGATAGTCCCATCGATCATGTATATTACACCGTTTTCCCCCTGTGGAAACGTTAGTTCGTCGACCACAACCACAATCCACAATCCTTACCTCCTTCATCTCAACGATATGAACACCACCTTCAAGGGTAACCCTTGACCAATCGGGCAAGTCCTCCCCGCCGGAGGTAGGTGTAAATGTAACGGGCTTGCCATCCAACAAGGTGTTATACGTCACTGGGACGTCAGATAACGAGATACGGCACTGGAACTACATGAGTAAATGCGAACTTATTTCACAACTCAGGACTCACAGGAATGATGTGTGCCGCGACCCAATGCTCGACGTTGCGCCTCGAACATTCGTCATATTGCTGCTCTGACATCTCAGCCTCCCGCTCAACAGGGGCAGGTCCTTGATGTCTACGATTGTTATGCAGATCATCCGGCATTCGTCAGGTTGATGTCAGTGCTCGCAATTGTACAAACACGACGCACGGTTTCCGAGAGAGAGCCATGACAGCCTTGTTCGTTGGCACGAGCAACGTCAACTGGTTATCGACAACACTGAACTCCTTCGAGAACTCCGTTTCTCGCGCATAAGAAAAGTAGATGCTCGCCGATGATTGGATAGTGAGTAAGTCCGTCAGGCTGGGTTTCGCGGTCTTTACCGGGATGAATACCGAGTCCTGGGGAGGTTCTTGTACCATGGCTGGCGGTGATAAGATTTCTTGGCCTCCAAAAGACGCTCCTGCGAGGAGCGGGAAGACAAAAGCAAGAAGGTGCGCCCGCATTGTTAATGGCAGTAACCGTAGTTGCCCCAATCGAGCTCGTCAAGCCCGGGATCCTCCCTCGGTAGTTGCCGGACTGCTACCATTCCCTTTCCTATGGTTTCTGAACCAAACTATCGTCTTCTGCGGTCGCCTCGCCGACGACTCCATATCTATCCGGAAATGAGCCAATTATCGGTGGGTAACCGTGACGGTTATCCATTTTTTCGCATGGTTTTCCCTATCCATGCTGCAAACTACTAGCGTGCATTATCGAGTGCCTAGCTGATATGAAGCGATAATCAGGAAACACGCCTCGTTTGCGCCTCGTCTATGATTGCTGTGCTGCAACCTCATTTCTTGCTACACACTAGCAAGTAGCGTTGTTTTCTCTACGAGTATGCAAAACTCCTCGCGAACGGTGGACCCAATTCCACCGGAGAGACGGGTGAGCATAACAGTAATCACGACACGGATATATAGACACTAACCGAGTTTTTTCAAGGCAATCTTCGACGAATTCGTTTATAATCAGCTGCCCCGGCACTTGCTTCATGTCAAAACGGCAGGACAAAGTTCTGAAGACTTGGAAGTCGAGGTCATCTCAGCCTCTCAGCTCCCTTCCGTCTTCGAGTCTGAGCTGGGCAGCATTCTCCGCCTTGACAAAAATCCGAGCATGCCCAACCTTGAGATCAAAGACAGGCTTGGGAAGCTTCTCAGATTCGCTATATTCTCTCATCGATGGTTCCAAGAAGGAGAACCCTCGTTCCGCGCTATCGATCCCCGTCGCCCGTTTACTAGAGGCTATCACAAGCTGATCAAATTTTGCGAGAAAGCTGCGCAGTTCGGATGCAAGCTTGCTTGGTCCGATACTTGTTGTATCGATAAAACTAGTAGCGCGGAGCTCGACGAGGCGATCAGGTCTATGTTTCGTTGGTATCGCTTTGCGCACGTATGCATCGTGCACCTTTCGGACGCAACAAGCATCTTGTTTGACGAATTGGAGAAAGACGTGTGGTTCACACGAGGATGGACGTTGCAGGAGCTCCTTGCCCCCAAGAGGATAAAGTTTTATGGGAGGAACTGGAACGAACTCACTGACGTGGACAATGACAAGGACCATCGCGAGCTCATGGTGAGCGTGTCAAAGATCACAAACATCCCTACCCACGATCTTCATGATTTCCAACCTGGGACGAACCGCATCCGCGAGAGGATGTCGTGGGCATCCAGGAGGACGACGACACGTACCGAAGATATCGCATACTCCCTCATCGGTATCTTTGATGTCAACTTGTCAATCGCATACGGGGAGGGAACCTGGGCATTTCACCGATTGATGGAGGTCATCATCCACAGATGCGACGAATGGGGTATCTTCGCATGGGCAGGGCCACCGTCCACGCACCACAGCCGCACAAGTGCAATCCCACAATCTCCCGCCTGCTACCATCTCATCGATGTCGGGCGATTTCCTTCCGAAACGGAATTGGTTCACGGGGACACCTCCTTCACTTTATCCCGCCAGGGTTTATTTTTGACTGTCATGATCGCTATCGGGGATATAGAACGCATTGTGGATGCGTACGGGGAGGAACACTACGAATTCACTGTCAAGCCGAGTCACGCTGGTCCCACATTCACAACTGTTCGTATCGACTTGTCCACGTCCGATCCCATCGGTGTCAAAGAATACGAATGGGCCATTGGCATCTTGAACTATCGTGAAGTCGAACCAAAGGGCGAATATGGGAAGCTTGAAGGGGACAGAATCTACGTTTCGTTTCTTCTTCATCGTGGCGGGGTCAAGGAACCGTGGACGAGAGTGCCTACTGACAATATTCTCATCGTGAATACCTTGTTTGAAAGCGAAAGCAGGGAACCACTTTGCGGATTATGGTTGTAAATAATTACGCTTGTCGTTGTATTCCTGGACTTGCCAGTTCACTTGCAGTTCACCCTCCCTAACCTTTCCCACGCATTCCCTTGAACCCTTGATCATGATTTTTTTCTACCCAGCCTACCTACTGTGTCCTACAAGGAACCCGAATACGCCACGAGTGTGGTCCAACGTCCTGGGACACTCGGACTGAACAGGACCGGAATAAGCGTTCCAGTGTCTCATTTTTCATCTGGACATGTGCTTCCGTCTGGTTCCGTCGTTCTGGCCATGATTGGACCTTCATAAGATCCAACGATCAAGTCGTCTCTACCTCTCTCCGAGCGAAGATATCATCATCTGAAAGTAGGGGTCTTGTTGCGCTTCTGCTTGGCAGTTTATCTTCGATTCCAGCCAATCCGTGTCCTGATCCTGGAATCGTGACACAGGATCTAACTGCCCCAAAACTGTCTAATGACATTACGCCATGGAAAGACCGTTTGTAAGTATAGTTCAGGATAATGATTGTTATATGGAAGGAGGTTACTAGGTACAAGGTCCTCAAAACTCAAGTCGGGCGAAACTGTTCCTGTGCAAAACCTACCCATCAATCCAATCAGGTCACATCCTTGCTTCATTCCCATGCCGCTGTACACGTTGTGTAAACGTGTGCTGACCGTCTCGCATTGGGTAAATTGAATCCTATTACGCAGCGCCCATGCCCCTTTGAGGCGCAATAGGCGTCCAAATCTAATGGGACTCCTTTGACATTGCCATTATGGAGAACCGATAATCGATTCATAGGTTATCAGTGGTGATATGCCCCTGCGCCGTGACCATAAGTTTGTCGCAATTCATAGCCACTCGAACTGAACCTTCGAATGGGTCAGCTGATAATCATTGTTCTGACCTATTCCCGCATCATGGGCGCCTGCTATGGACGGGGTTGTCGATATATCTGCACAAAAATCCCTCAATGGACTAAACAAGCAAAGTTAACATGTGTCTGCAGTAAGTATTTTCACAACGAGTAGCGATAATTGCTCAGAGAAAAGTTGCCCCCAGAATTCACCCCTATTACCGTGCCAGTCGATCCGGCCCCCACATTGGTTGAATTTCAGACCTTCGTTTAGCTACTGGTAACTTGGTTTCTCTCACACCTGTCATGCACAGGATGCACTCAGATTAGATTTCGATTCTCATGGAACGTTGTTCACATTCCATCCCAGAAAATGATAATTGATCCATCGATCATATGAGATGTGATTCGGCGAGGATTGGACTTCAATACCGCACCACCCAGAAGCGTTCAGGTTCCTCCTGCACGGTGACCCAGCGTCTATTGTTCAAACACCGCCATTCACGTATATTTATACCCGTCCGACCTGAGCCTCTGACGACAAGTCCCACTACCAAGTCCTTTTCACGAGCTTGCCGTAGCTCATCCTTGCTATGCCTTTCGACGGCGATCCGCTAGCGTACTACGGGAAACGCATCATTGAACAGTATGATGCTACACTCCTTAAAGATCTCCCTCCACTCGGTCCCGACCCTAACGATAACCCTTTCGACGTCTCTACTGACGTGCTACGTTTCTTGCCTAGCCTGAAGGTTGGGATCCTCGGCGCCGGTGTAGGCGGTCTCTACACGGCCTTAATTCTCGATTCTCTTGATATCGAGTATGACATCCTCGAGTCCACAGACCGTACTGGTGGTCGTCTCTCAACCTATAAATTTCCAAACGGGGGAAAGTATGACTATTATGTATGTTCTCTCATCCCTGTTAATCACTGCATCATTCAGCACTAATCGCCTCTTATAATTTAGGAGAGAGGAGCCATGCGTTTCCCCCTCCCGAAGAAGAATACTGATGGAAAATATAAGAATGGGATCATGAGGAGATTGGCGGAGTTGACCGAATACGGGCCACTGAATCAAGACTCAGAACCCCTCAGAAGCAAGCTCGTACCCTACTACTACAGCGCCCGCGAAGGTTCCAACCCGGGTTTTTATTACTTCAACCGTGTTCTTGAACGTGTGTCCAACAATCCCAGAGGGTCTTTCGATGGGGAGGCAATGAATGTCTCTACCGACTATGTTCGGGCAGGCACTGATGCTATTGTCAACGATGCGATCAATCCATTCGCCAGGATCCTTGTGGACGATCTTCAGACCAACAGGAGGATGGGTTGGGAAGTGATGATGGAGAACGATAAGTATTCCACAAACGCATACCTAGCGTCAAAATATATGCCCTGCGACGGCCTGAAGCTTCCTCCGAGGCACCTCCCTACCAGTGTCATCAACTGGTGCGAACTTCTCCAGGACAGCACTAGTGGGTTTGGCCACGCATTGACAGAGACTGTCATGGATGCATTAGCATTCGCTAGCGCCGGTGATACCGACTATGGAGACGTCGATTGGAGGTGTTTCGAGTAAGTCCCATCTTGAATGTTAGTTCTGAGTCGAGGCATCTTACTCGACGTACGCAGGGGTGGATCACAGACGTTGTCCAACAAGATGGCAGACTATATCAAGAGCCAGGGCGTTTCCATCCAATTCCAAAAGAGAGTCACCGCAATCGGTCAGGGATATATATTCGTCTCCTTGCCAGGAGACTTCCCGAGGAAAAAGATTCCCTTTGGCCTGAAGGTCGAACCTTCTGAATCTGCTATACCAGTGGATATTGAGCTCGAACAAAAGCATATTCCTGACATACCATTCGACGACTCCTCCCCGAGGGTGACCGTCAGCATCCCGTGCGTTACGGTTAAAGTAAACGAAGGCGAGATCAAGAGCTACTCGCACGTCATATCTACTCTTCCTCTCCCTGTTCTTCGCACCGTCGACCTGAACGATGCGGGTCTTAGTGTTATGCAGAGGAATGCCTTGCGTGCGCTGGACTATGGACCTGCAGTCAAAATTGCAGTGCTCTTCAAATCGAACTGGTGGACCACGAAGTTGGGCATTGTCGGCGGACAATCGTTCACAGATCTCCCCATCCGCACCATCGTCTACCCGTCTTATGGTGTTGATGCTAGTCCCCCATGCAAGGTGCTCATTGCCAGCTACAGCTGGACGTCTGACGCATACCGTCTCGGTGCCCTTTCCAACTCAAAAGATCGAGAGGTACTCAAGGAGCTCGTGCTTCGCAATCTCGCAGAGGCGCACAGCCGCCTGGACGCTAGCATTACATACGAATATCTGAAGAGGGAGTTCGATGGCATGGATGTCCAGGATTGGAGTCATGATGCACACGCCATGGGTTCGTTTTCAACTCTATCCGCTATCCTTGCCTAACTTATCTTCTCTTGCTCAGGCGCATACGCACACTTCGCACCTGGCAATTTCCAAGACTTGTATACTGCACTCAGTTTCCCTGCGGCGAAGAAACGTTTGCATTTCGCGGGCGAGGCTATAAGCGTCCGTCACGCGTGAGTGATATCAGACTAGAATAGTATGGACGGTCCTCACTAACCCCGCCGCACAGTTGGGTCGTTGGTGCGCTCGACAGCGCGTGGAGAGCGGTATATGAATATCTCAAGGTCACCAGGCAGAACGATAAAATCAGACAGTTCAAAAAGATTTGGGGTGAAAATGTCGAGTGGACCAGCACCGCAACGGCCGTCCATCCCGATCAAGCTGCGAAGTTCAAGCTGGACTTGCTTGATCAACAACTTGGGTTAGTTGATAAAGCCACTCAGGGTGGTGTCCTCGCCAGTAGCAAGTAGTTTGGGATCTTTTCATCTTTTATGTACCCCCGAAGTTGATTCTGTGTACGATAGGCTAGGAAAGGGGTTAGCTGTGGGTTGGATGTGAATACACTCCGATTGATTCACGTGTCTCATTCATCTGAACCTATTTTCTTCTGCTGACAGGATATATCATGTTGCGTCCTAGACCGCAATGCTTCTACAAATCAAGACTTTGCGTGCCGTTACCGTGTGCACCGACTCATCAAGGGTAACTCCACTTTCGAACCGCACGTCAACCCAATGTTGACCTGCTGATCTGCGGAGCACTCATTGTAGATCCGGCGAATGGATCATTTGACACTGATAATCATTGCTCTAGGCCATGCGTTCCCACACCAGGGACTCCTGGGCGGCTGCCCTGGATCGATCGATAAATTGTCCTCAAACCAATATTGTGACAGACTCCTCAAGGAATTATGCGTCATAGGTATTTTGTCCGACATGGTGTATGATGAGGTATCTTCGTTATCCCCAGGAATGTTGGTACAATGGTAGGCTCAAGGTCCAATCTGGTGTAGGCTTTTCATATGCTCTGAGAAGAAACTTCGTCACCTGCACATCAGTGGATGATCGAGAAGAATCCGTCGCGGTCACCGTGCCTGCGCCGACTCCCGCATCGGGTAATCTCCGACTCCTCGTGTATGCAACGTTTAGCTGCTAGTAAGTTAATCCCTCTCACCCTGGTCATGCGCGCAAGGCACGTTCAGTTTCTGATTGTGATGGAACGTTGTTTCTATTCTGGAGAACGGTTTATTGATCGCCTGAATGTGATTCCGCAGAGAGTCAAGTTCATTGTCGTGCCATCCAAATCTGGAAATGTTCGTGGTGACCATCATGAATCATGATTGACCAAACGTTTTTCGTTCGACATATGTATTCGATCTGAGCCTCTGACGACAAGTCCCAATACCAAATACCTTTCACGAGCTTGTCGTAACTCACCTGGATCATTCTCGGCATGTCTTGCGATGGCGATCCGCCGAGAGTCATGGTGCAGGTAGTGGTGGATATGACCGTGCATTGACCGAAGCAGCCTTGGAGTCAGACGTTGTCGAACAAGATGGCAGACTAAATAAAGAGCAGGAGTGTTTCCATCCAATTCCAAGAGTGTCACATCGATCAGTAAAGGCTATATAAACTTCTCCTTGCCAAGAGGCTTCCCGAGGAACAAGATTCCCTATAGCGTGTAGCTAGGTCGTGTTTTCTGAATCTATCCCAGTAAATATTAGAGTCGAAGAGAAGCATATCAATATGACATCCAACGAGTTGGACAGAACCAATGAACGGTTGAAGGGCAAAACGATCGACAGTTCCATACTGTGTCCTGGTGGTTGTTGTTCCACGAATTACGCCAGCAGAGGGCGGGAGAGACTCCAAAGGCGGTGGTTGTACCATGTCGTCAGGCAGCGTGTCTCGGACGCGGTGGTAAAAGTATGTATAAAATAAAATAAACTATGTACTATTATTGTCCACGAGACAACCCCAACCTCCCAACAAGTAAAAGTGTCCAAAAAATACCCAAACGGAATGGACTTGATCAACAGCGCCCGCTGGACCATGAAGACTTAAATACCCGGAGAAGGCATGTAACACTGGTAACGTGGGTTCTGGCGACCTTTCCAGTCGACTAAAGTGATTATGTCAATCAATGTTCACGAGAATGTGTGTTTTTTAAAAAAAAACGAACCACAATTCCAACAGTCGAAAAGGTGCCGCGGGTCACTGATGGGACGACGGATCAGAACTTCAGAAATATCGAACCACATGTGGCTCTGTATGGAAACTTACTATTTCCTTTTGATTCGGACCAAGTCCTCATAGTGAGATCCCCAAAACGATTCTGGTTAGTCCGATCAATTAGTACAGCCAATGTTCAATGTTCAATACTAGTTTTAGGAATACCTGTGTGATTTGGTTCGTACACATCAGCTTCGTTCTAAATTAAGAGTAGAACCACGTTAATACATAGCATTCCGAATCTCACGAAAGATACGGACCTGATATGCGCCAGATTTCGGTGTCAATGCACGCAGGGCGGCCATGGACTTAGTCGCTGAGGCATATATCTGTTCCCGTTGTCCATATGTCGTATTATAATTCCAAAAATCCGCAATCGCGACCTTGCAAACGAATAAGTATGCAACAAAGCCAACAACCCAGACTTACATGCCAAAGCGATGATCTCCATGCATCCGTTACACTTGTCCCCCCTTGGTAATTGTATAGATGCGGAGCAACTAACAATATGATTGGTAGAGAGGCAGTTGCAAATGATGGTATCATAGCATCTACTAAGAGCCTCCGGTTTTTCTTTGTCTCAAAATTTGCAGTTGGCACAAGCCGAGAAGAAAAAATGAACGGCAGTCCGACAGGCTGTGTATAATTCAGGGTACATTCTGGCAGGAGAGGATGTGATACCCACCACTGGATATGGTGCAAGGCTGGTTTGGAAAAAGGAGAGGTAGCTGGGGTATGAATTCAGTGTGAAAAAGCCGCCAAGGGTATTGTTCGTGAAGTTCTGTAGCGAGGACATTGCGGCCTCTGCTGCGGTAAGGTCAAGCAAAGGCGTGGTTAAGATCAATCCTGTTTTGGGCTGTGCATGGATAAGGAAAGTTGAAAGTTGAAAGACAATGCTGTCGCTTACCGTAGCATATCCCCCCCAGCCTGTGGAGATGACTCTGACTTGGTATCACAAAGAACAAGAAGAGAAGGGATGAATGCCCACCTTGGTTCGCATACTCCACGGCATGCTCGACCAGGAATTCAACGAACGCGCGTTCCTTTTCCGGGGTTGATTCATAACCAACGACAACACTGCGTCATCACAGTTAGAGCCTGACTTTCACACTTCATTGAAGTAAACTTGCGTTGAAAGCGACACTTGAGGCAGTGCCAAGGTGGTTACCTGGGTCACAACACCAAAAGTGCCACCACCCCCTCCACGCAGCGCAAAGAATAAATCGCTGTTCTGGCAGCGGTTTGCGACCAGTACTTGTCCACTGGCCACTACAACCTCGAACTCCAGCTATTCACAATTGTCAGAATGATGGAGTTTCGGTAGGTTTATACATACCACGCGGTCAACGGCGAGGCCGTAGACAGGTGAGAGGGCACTAGAAAATGAGACAGTGGTTATTGGCTGTGTACATTCAGACTAACCTATGTCCTCCACCCTATCTTACGTTAGTGACAAGCTGTTTGTAGATAACGAGACAATTTTACCATCAGATATCCGCCACCAGCACCGACAGTAAGGTCTTCTGCGCCGGGAAGAGTGATGTTGTTAGCGTCCGCAAACTGGTAAAGGACATCGAAGTTGGCGCCCGCCTAAAAATAATGCTGAGCTGAGGTACACCGCAGGTCAAAACTCATTTACCCCAAAGGTTACTGCCTTATCGACTGCGTCCCCGGAGCATCCGGTGGGAACAAAATCTCGAACAAGTGATATCTAAAGTTGGATTCAATTAGGTATGCAAAAAATGACGAAGGTCGGTTACATTCTGATAATTCCGCATCTAAGCATCACAAAGTAAGCACAAAATTTGCGACGAGGTTTCGCTCTACTCACCCATACCGCGAGACCACTAGGGCCACTACTTCGGCCAATGTAGTCATGCTAAATATCCACATATCAGGAAGAGGCCGAAATGCAAAGAAATCTAGTCGTACGCCTGTGTTCTTGATTACGAGCGGGATAGAGTTGTTCTTTGCAAACGCTACAGCTGCCTGGACATCCGAAACTTTTGCGACCTCAACCTAACGACACAACATTCGTGTCAGCCGCATACCAAGTAAATGTCGGAGACTCACGTAATAGTTGGGAATGCTTCCCTGGGCACAACTCTGAGGTGGATTGTACGCCGCTGTGTTATTTGGAAGTGTATCATCTAGCAAGCACTGAGTCGACCTCTGTTGGCACGTTTCCCATTGTGTCTGAAGGCCCGATTGAGATAAAGTGAATGAGCAAGTAAGGACGGCCCGTGCTTACATTCATGTATGCACCGAATGTCCGGGAACGAGTAACTAGTGGTCCTTTAAACTGAGCATCCCAAGTTTACTGCATGGAAATACTTACAATGGTCCACATAATTTTGAGCAACGTTCATGCATGCGCTGGAATCAAAAGAACCAACGTCGACGTGTGCGAGAGTGAAACATGGCCGCGCGAAAGGCACGCTAGCTCTCAAACGACCCTCGACCGTAGAGTTCAGAGAATCCCATATATTTGACGCCTTCGCATCCACTCTTTGCGTGGAAAATGCAGACCAAGCAAAGATTGCTGATAGAAAAAGATTTAGAACACGTAGGAAGCGCATCTTCGTGGGTAAAATTACTGGTCTACTGCCACTGGGTGCATGAAGCTTTTGAAACCTGTGATGCAGCAATGTGCCTCGCAAGCAGGCTGTGCATTCCGGAACCAGGGACGAACATATATTGCACGACTGATGCGAATCTTTGTAGGCTTGGAAGTGACGTTGAAGTTTGCAGGGTCATCATTACAGTACAGTGTTGCCGGATCATTACTGCATTTGCAAAGTGAACTCCGCAAATGCGCACTGGCACCGCCTTGAACTCGAAGCGACTCGCGAGCGAGGCCGACTCAGCCGTGGTTAACTGGTTCATCAACTGCTCGGACAGACTGCGTCCCAATCTCGATCGCAGTCCCAACGAAGAAATCGGTAAGTGTGCGGCAACTCTAGTCCGCTGTCCGTTGATGGTAGTACTTTCACAGCTGTTCAATCACCGCTCCCCAGGCTGTTCCGGTCATTCGGCAGAGCTGATCGCGCAGCTGTACACGGGCTTCGATCACGCTCCTCACTTGCGTGAGAGGTTCGAAGCCGAGGTGAGCATGTTCTCGGGCAATGATTCAAGCCGTTCTGGAATGTACTTATATTTGGGAAGGCAAGGACGACCCTTCTCCACTGATTTGCGCGAACTCCTACTCCTCTCTCTCAGCATGGTATCGTCTGACGAACTACCAAAGCTGCCACTCTTCCAGTATCACTCGGAAGATGTAAGTGTCGAACAGAAGACCAACTTATCTCATGCGCGCGCCAAAGCTATGGCGTTATCACGCGGTATGGATATCCACCTTTGCAAAGTAACCTGATCACCTCAATGCAGAGGATAATCAGGTGTAACGTTTGATGACATCCTGAATCTTACGCCAAAGTTCTGGACTCTGTGCACGCATCCAATAGTAACATTGGATGGCGGCGCCGTCCTCCTTATGTCTGTACAGCTAAACTTGGGGGTTGGAACGATAGCGCCTTACGTCCAGGGTCGGCCCGACCTCCGCAAGCTCGTTGACGACCTCCTTGCCTGGCGTGTGAGGTATGACTCTGGTTTCCTTTCCTATCGAATTTCTCGACGAACAATGACTTTGAAGCTTGGCATATATGATGACGGAGGTCGCGCATGGACTAGATGCTCTTAACATCGAGACCACAGCAACACTTCGCGAGGATGGCTCGTTCGAGTTGCATACTCCTAACGATGATGCTGCCAAGTTCGTTCAAGCTTTGTCACTCTCGTATCCTGGCTAATCTGTTCCAACAGGTTTATGCCTCCAACTATCCCTAGGGGCGCAGCCCCCTGGATTGGTCTTGTTATGGCGAGACTCATTGTCCGGGGCAATGATAGGGGCATTCGACCGTTTATCGTGCCGCTGAACGATGGTAAGCAAATGTGTGTTGGTGTGAGTGCAAGGTATGCCAAAGATTCCTTCGTGGGCTCGGAACTATTGATGACCTCCAACTAGAGAACTCCCAACACGCCTTGGTGCCAAGGCGACTGGACATGCCATCACTTGGTTTGATCATGTCCTGTTGCCGCGCAATGCCATGCTAGGCGAACTTGAATCAAACTTGGACCATAAGATGCAGTTTCAGGAGCTTCTAAACCGCGTCGCTATTGGATCTATGATTCTCACTTCTTGCATCGTCCCTGGCCTCAAGATCGCTGCGTACGTGGGTGCCAAATACAGTCAACGACGACATGTAGTAAATGCTTCTGGTGTCAAGATCCCGATCATTTCATTCCGGACGCAACAAATCCCGATACTGTACGCACTAGCTCAAGGATATGTCATGGATGCGTTCTTCAAACATATGACGTCTCTGTTCGTGTCGGCGAAGGACTCTCGGGTACGCAATGCGGTCTCGACCGTTATCAAGGCAGTGATGTTTCATCATTGGCGAAGAACTGGCGCAACGATTGCAGACAGGTGTGGTGCTCAGAGCATGTTCGAGTTCAATCAACTTGTACCCATGGACGTAAGTCCGACCGATCATCCTGGGATCCTGAGGTATAATTAGCTTACTTTTGACGATAGTTTGAGCTGCGTGGTGTTTCCATTGCAGAAGGCGATGTTCTCGCACTTTGCATTCGTGAGTTAAACGCCATCTACATATATCCATGTGTTAAAACATAAATTTAGGTCTTGCACCCGAGCTGATCTTGGGTAGATATTCCCTTCCACCGCCTTCCCGACCAGAAGCTTATATTGTTCGACACGAAATCGGGATTCTGAACGAGTGTAGAGCGTTGTTGGCCGAATTCGGTGGCAAACACCGCAGCGCCGAATTCAATAACGTCGTGCTTCCTCGCTGCCTTCCCTTGGTTGAAGCCATTGGTTTCCGAATGGCATGGGAGGCTGCATCGTCATATGGCGTACCCCAAGTGCTCATCAGATTATACGAAATCTGTGCCATCGGTTCAGATCTACCATGGTACATCGAGAACACCGACATTAGCCGGAACTCATTTGCAAGAGATGAGGTAGCTGCGCTGTCGGCAGTTCTTGCGGATCTGGATACACTTGTGGACGGTCTACAAGTCGGGTCTTCGGCAGTGGCAGCTATTCTATCGGACAAGTCATGGGGGCAGCTCGTCTCCACTCTCCCGTTCCATCAGGGAAGAGCCACATTTGATCCTTGGGCTAGCGCTCCATCTCCCTTAGCGCGACTGTAACGTAATGATTGATACCAATGCGTACTTATGTACATCATAGATTCGGACTAAGTACTATCCCCGCACAGCCTGGAGCTTGTCGTTGAATGCATCATTTTTATTCGCATAATATTGCACAGCCATGAAATCACGGTGAAGCTCGTGCATCGTGTTCTCGGCTGGCGCAGGTGAAAGCCGGATTAGTATTTATCATTAACGCAACATTTCTTGGGATCTAGGTTTGCTGAGCTCGGAGGTCCCCGTGCATGCATCGTGTTCTCATTCACACCCTTACCCTAAACACGATAACGGAGGCAATTTCCAAATGGGGGACAATGGGCACTGGTAGGTTTGTAGGTTCGTGATGTAACGCCACAACAGGGGTAACCCCAATGTGTGTTCCTTTTTTTATTCCTATGTTTCACAAAGCTCTATTACTCCGAGTCTTAATCCAACGACAGGGAGATGTAATAGGAACGCTGCTTATTGTAAAAAACTAAAGTCATGGCGAACCAGGTAAAAAAAAGCTACCACATGCGCTCGAATAATATAGATAAATATTCCTCTCACAAAGAGCGACGATGAGCCAGTCCACGTTTTACAATACATAAATCGAAAGTCCCAGTGACGCTCTTCCCCCGGAGCGACTTCACTCCGAACATGATGAGCGAGTCCACGTTCTGCAATAAATCGAAAGTCTTCATCTTCAACGAGGCGCTACTTCCTCAGCGACTTCTCTCCGAGCAGTACCCGCGCTACCTTTGTAGAACAAAATGTCGCCTGTATCTTCGACGAATACGCACTCGACGAACGATCGCCACAATGCCCGCCACACGCCGGTTGAGTCGTAACAATATGCGTCCCCTAGAAGAGGTCGAATGGCAGCATGTACCTCGGGAAGATTATCTAAAGGTGTTGTCAGCATGTTTCACGAACACGTTCAACGGGTGCATGCCACGCACAGAATGGAACCTATTGAAGAGGAGAACAATAGTCAATGGATGTAGCCCGAGGGGTATGGCTCGGAGATTACTTACAGTGGAAAACAGGTGATGAGCCGTATGATAGCGGTTCACCCCAAGTAGGAAAAAGCTGTCAATGAAACCCAAGAATGGCTGCGGTACCTTAGTCTCTCATCAGGGCGCAATTGCTAGTTGTGCCTACCCGGTCAACCGTTGTGAGAGCTCCCCTTCGCCAGGTCCACTCCCCTTTCCTGTAGTGTGGGATGGTGGCGCAAGTGTGCTGTAGCTATAAGAAGTCATAAGTTGACCGCCGAGGCGCATCCCAAATTGGGGACCTACAAATGCCATTGCCACAACCCTAATCGCCAGATTAGGGTACGTAGATGGAATGCACAGGTGTGTACTCACCAGTGGTTCACCCAGCACCAGGGGATCACATACAGAGCCACCACATTGGTGATGGAAGTCGCCATTGTCCAAACCACCAACAAGCAGAACATTACTATGAGACCCAAGTTCGAAATAATCACAGCATTCCGGTCCGTGTCTTTGAAGAGGGCAGAGGACGGCTTCCAGTGCTATTTTGCTCATGAGATGGGGAACAGGAAATGTGTTATCAACGTACGTTTGTGCCTTTCGGGTACCGCTTGCTACCCATCTGATTCCAACTATTTCCATAGGTTAGGCCGTCGATAATGATATTATCTCAGAGGGTACTCACGTGAGGTAGGTATCTGCGAAAGATCGCGATAAGCCATCGTTTTTGATCAGAAAGATGCTACTCACGGTGTCCAAAAATCTGCTGTACAAGAACACGAGCCAGCGTGTACAAAGGAGCCTCGGAAAGTATTTCGTCGTAGTCGTGTTTATGAGCGACCTCCTTTGGAGGTAGTTTTAATTCCGATCGTACATAGGGAACGAAGACCTCGTCGTTTTCCATCATGCCAGACACCTTGTGATGGCGGAGGTGGGTAATCCTCCAAGAGAAATATGGCAGAAATATGAAACTGTGGCAGAGAAAGCCGATGGTGTGATTGATATACGTGTTCTTGCATAAATTACTATGGCCAGCCTATAGAACGGTCAATGATCCGCTGGAATACCTACGAAACCGGATGCACCTCATGTCCTTGTCGGTTGTCAGAATACCGATAGCAGTTTATAGCCAAATACAGGCTTACCGAGAACCCATACGCCGGACCATGCTAGTCCCTGCCACCACCAATATGCGCACCAAAGCGACCAGTAGGCAATAGACTTGATCCATGGACCGCCCGGCACCAAGCTGGTGAGCTTATCGATGTTGGCGGCGAAGACGTATAGAGATAAAGGTATAAGGAGAACGCGGAGAGTATAAAGCAAAGCTCGACTTGTGCTTCTCTCGAACAGGTGTTTTGGGATGGCGGCACGCAGAGCTTTCATATCCACGTCGGGAGGCGTGAACGGCTGTCCAATGCGTGATAGGTATTCCGGCCCATCAGCAAGAAGATTCAGAGGCATGTCGCAGATGCAAATACAGAACGCGGGATAATGGGTCTCTGATCGAGTGTTACTGTTGCTATATAGTCTGCGGAGGTATTTTGTTGAAAATGCAGTATACATTGCATTTCCACTGAGATAAAATAAGACTCATTGAGCGCGCGGACGCGAACAACCCGTGACGGTGATGCCAGGGAAGCAAGTCCGAGACCCTTGCCGAACGAAGCAACATGTTACCATTACCACTGGCTCAGGGGCGGTTGCATCATTGACATGTCCACAGCAAAGCCGTGCAGGTCGGCCTGATTTGGAAACCTCGAGGCCTTGATTGACCGGAACAGCGGAGAGGCGTAACTGCGTTCAGCAGGCGATGCCTCGGGGTTTATTGTTGCGTGCAAAGTTTAGTCACATCTAGTCGGAATCCGAGTGGGATTCCACGTACATCCTACGGCGTTGAATTGGCGCTGAATTGGCTAATAGTCCCGGCGACATAGTGCAGTGTCTCTCGGCTTGGAATTGGAAGTTTCCTCGCGCCTCTTTCAACCGAATTAGGTAATTTTGGTACTCTTCCTGGCGCCGTTCTGGCTCAGTTGCATGATCTCTCTACCTCCTCGTGCTGGTGCCAGGTACCAAGGCTACCTCGTGCTAGATACTTTCCACAACGATCCTTCAAGTGAAAGTTTGACTTCCGGACACTTTCAAGCTCTCACGTTTTCTATCGCAGATTCGCAGATGGCCGATGGTTCTCATTCAGATTCATGATAACTCTCCCTCATACGGGAATATATTAACCACAGCCTTGATGGGAGTTGTTGTATAGGAACGAACCAGTTCAATTGACATGATGAACTGGTTCCAATGAGCTGTTATCGACTGACGCTCAACAAATTTCCTATTTCTTCGGTCCAACAGTGGCGCGGGACTTCGAAACACGGAACAATGCCATCTACGCTGGCGTCCATTGTCACTTGCACGCTTGGTATTGCATCAGTCAGGTATCTGTATCAATGGTATACTGGACAGGATCGTTACTCCAAGCTTCCTCCTGGCCCACAAGCCCTCCCTTTGTTGGGTAATGTACTTGACTTACCGACGAAGAATGAATGGGAGGCATACGCAAGATTGCGCCTGGTATACGGTACAGCGTTCTTCATTTTGATGGAAGCTTGATTTCAAACCACCCATAGGCGATATTGTGACCTTCCTCATATTCACGAAACCTATCATCTTGCTGAACTCTGCGAAAACAATTGCAGACTTGTTTGGCAAGCGTTCGGCGATCTATTCTAGCCGACCAAATCTGGTCATGGCAGGCGAACTGTATGATAGAACATCGTTCTCTGACTTTTCTTAACTAAAGCACCATACAGAATGGGTTGGGGAGACTCCCTCGTACTCTCTCCCTACGGGGACAGATGGAAGAACTATCGGAGGCTTCTCAAGATGGGACTGAACACCAAAGCGCTGGGAGAGTACGCGAGGCTGATGGAGAATGCCCTCCCGAGTTACTTGCAAAGCATTATCGATTCTCCTGACGCTTTTCAGCACAGTTTCAGAAGGTACTCGTCATCCCTGATCTGTGCATTCCAATCATCTAAGAATTAGTTAGGACTGCCGGAATCGTGGCCCTCAACTTGGCATACGGTTATGATGGTACTTCCGATGGATACGCTTTACTCAGTGTGACAGAAGAAGCTATGGAAATGTTTTCAATCTCAGCACTACCCAACATATTTTTGGTCGACACACTTCCGTTTTGTGAGTACCATTCGGATTCAAGATAGATTTCAAGAGTGCTGATTAATGCCTTGTCTCAAGTGAAACATGTTCCGGCGTGGTTCCCATTTGCAGGATTCCAGAGGCTGGCGGCACGAACACGCAAACTTATTGCCAAGATGGTCACGGAGCCGTATGAAAGAGTAGCAGAAAACCTGGTCAGTAGTACTGGCAACATCAAGGATCGCATGTTGATAACTTCCTTGGCAGAGGACAGGTCAAGGCAACGCCTCCTTTACTGCGTCCCTGATTGAAATGGAGGGTGATGGAGATGTGGAGGGAATCAAATGGGTTTCAGCTGCGTTGTATGGAGGTGTATTCCTTTGATTCATACGACTTCGTCCTCTCGCTAACCTTCGCTCAGGACAAGCGGACACGGTAGGTGACACAACCGCCGCACTTTATCTTATTACTTGACTATTGAATGCAGATGGTAACAGCCATGGCGAACTTCTTCCTTTGCATGATGTTGTTCCCCGAGGTCCAGAAAAAAGCTCAGGCTGAGATCGATTCCATTGTTGGTCACGATCGGCTTGTTTGCTTGGATGACAAATCTTCTTTACCCTACATCAACGCTGTGCTTAAGGAGATACTTCGATGGTGCCCAGTAGCGCGCTTGGGTACGTGGCGTGTTTAGGCGGTATCAGTGTTGACTGTTGACTCCTCTCAGTCTCTCATATGGTCACACAAGATGACATATACGAGGGGTACTACATTCCTGCTGGCACTGCCCTCGTCGCCAATGTCTGGTAAGTTAAATGTGGGGAACGCTATTATGGATCTTACTGACCTTCCTAGGGCTGCGTTACACGACGAGACAATGTACACGAAGCCTGAAGAGTTCCGCCCAGAACGGTTTCTTCCTCCAGAAAATGCCCCCGACAGTGCCAACTTTGCGTTTGGATTTGGTCGCAGGTGAAAAGCAATGTTGATTGGCAGGGTCTGCGAATGGCTGACCTGGTGACGTTTCCATGTCAGAGAGTGCCCTGGAGTGGAACTCGCACAGATAGCGCTCTTTCTGACGATGGGTAACGTTCTTACCGCTTTTAACATCAAGAAACCGGTAGACAGCGAAGGCAAGGTGATTGAGCCCACCTTGAGCTGGTCTTCAGGTGTGACAAGGTATGACTATCTGCCACCCTCTGCACACTGTGTTGATTTGGGGTACATTCTAGTCACCCCCACCCCTACCAATGCGTAACGGAGGTCCGCCATCCGAATGTCCCCGTTCTCATTCGGAACTGGCAAGGGCACTAGTGGGACTTATCTAGATCCTGCATTACTTATTCGGTTGTAACTGTTTCGGGTGACTATTTAGCGCCTCATCAATACTCTGCATAGTCCTCCGCGGCTATATGGGACTACAGGAGAACCATTTAGAGGATGGATTGATGCTGTTCCCATTCGGTGAGGAGGCTGAGCACTGAGCATTGAATTGGCTCGCTCGGTTGTTACGTACCTGATGCGCCAGTAAAGAAGCATCACCTCAAGTCTCCCATGGCTATGTCCGCTGTACGTAATGAAATCTGCAGTCGTCAATCACGACGTGAGCGAGGCGGTGTGTGGCCAGCGATCCGCCGGGGAAGTCGGAGTGACGACTCCTCCGACAGTCAATCTCGCGAGATGCTCCAAGCGACAGATTCGTTAACCGTCGATACATTGAACCGTGTCTCCATTGATCGATATCGATCCATCGTCTTCCCTTGCGACTGTTGAGAAGGTCTTTTACACTTGCGCACGGCCGCTGGAAAACACGATCCGGAATTCATTTCGAGCCAGTATTAATAGTACATTTCGACGTGTGACATTAACTTTGAGGAACTGCGGTGAACTGATTTACTCAGACATACGCAAGCCTGATTGCTCGAAAGACTCATAGCAATCCTTGATACAACTCGCCAGGGGTATGTATTCCGTCCATCCCAAGATGTCTTTGGCGGTATGGTCGTCAGCAAACTTCTCTGGGAGGAGCTGCAAGGCCAGTTCTGGGGTGCCCCGCGGGCCCTTGAATCCCAGCGATGCGACGGTATTAACTGTTACATCGATAGTTAGACCGGAGAGACCGACGTAGATACTGCACTTACATAGATCTTGATACGAGAACGCCTCTGTAAAATACCCAGTTATTCGTGGTCCAATGGAAATATCATCCTGGAAGAGTCTCACTAGCGTTGACGATGATTCGCTTGCCACCAGCTCCTTCGGTCTGAAGACCCTTCACAAAGACTTTGGCAAGATCTTGCACGTCGATGTAATCGGCTACCCAAAAGTTATACCCCATCTGATACGGCAAAACCTCTGGGCTTGGGGGGTTAGTCAACCACCAGTACATCAACTTCATAGAATAGTTTAGTTCTGTCGGATTCGCAAACTACATGTCAGATGTTCAGCGAGTCTCCTTCGAAAACGCGAAGAAATCCTACGCTAGAGCGGTGGATTATTTTCTGCCAGCAGACGAATGAGTGTTTGTGGCAGGAGGGATGTTTACGCTGCTTACGCCAAAGACCTTTGATTACATTGCATCAGACAAGCGCACGTATATCGACTGAATGTAATGGCGCTCACATAGGACGGTAAGATACGTGTGATATCCCATGACAGGTTCGGGTTCTGCTCCTCGAAACGAATGATCTTCTGTTCGGCGATGGCCTTACTGGCTGCGTATCTTTGTTCTCCGGTGATATCGGGTTTGTTAGCTTTGACCGCGTCGACGGCACTTTGGTACCAATCTGTCTATGTTAGGATTTGCATGCGTAAGAGTTGAGGGACGCGCGAAGTGTGCTCGCACCTCCTTGTAGACGTAACCAAGTGGCTTGTCTTTCTCCAGGAGGGCCTGGACTGATCCAAGATAGATGAACCGTCGTACTTTAGAACTGAGATTCCATAATCTCAGTATCAATACAGATAGATCTGAAGAAAGGAAAATGCATAACAGACCCATGCTGTTTCACGCTTTCTAAAACGTGATCGATGCCCTCTGCGTTTGTTTCCAGTACGTCTGTGTGATAGCAAATCGTCGGGTAGGCTCCCATTCTTGCTATCATGAAACTTACTCGGAGTGTTGTCATCATAGTCTACCACGGCAGCCTTTCCAAGCAGTTAGCACAAAACATAACTACCAGAGAACATGATGCACCGCATGAATGATAGCGACCGGTTCGTGTTTCTTTAACATAGCATCTAAAGCTCCTCGCTGTAGCTCAGCATCAGTTCCAATCTACAGCATTTGCGAAGCAGAACTACTGATCGGACCTTGGCAGTGTCTTCGACTTTTTCAAAGAAAAAGCTGCTTCCGTGGCTGGAAAATACACTCGCGAGATGTTGCCCTTTGGTTTCGGACCTGACTACACCACAAACGGTGTAACCGTTCTGGAGCAAGGCATGAGCAATCCAAGCGCCACAGAAGCCCGAAACGCCGGTCAAGAGGACCAACGGCTTCCCTCTGTTTGGTACAATAGGCATTCTATCTGTCTCAGTGTCGTTAGCAACTTGAATGAAATCGTTCAGGGGAAGGCTGAAGCCTTCAGCTATAATGGGAGCTTTTAAACACGCAGTGAGTTACACCGTCCTAATTAGACTTACTTGTACTTGCTGATGCTACATCTTGAAGGAGATGGGCCGAACCAGCCCAATCCTGGAGTGAACTGATTATAGATCAGAACCTGAGTCAAAAAAAGATAAACTCTGATGCTGGGTCGTTCATGGACTGGAGCATGTGGGAAGATTTGGAAGCTTAGACGGCGTGTGCCTCGGGTCAAGAAATTTAAGTGCGGCTTTGGTGCGCTGATGGAAAACAATTCGAGTCACTGGTACCGCAAGGAGTTAACTTCTCCTCGCACGATCCACCTGGTGGTTCTCACAGCTTTGGCGGCCGCCGCATCAGAAAATAGGCGTCACAGACCTGGTGGTATGGTAGCGTAATAGCCCATGGCTATGAAACCTCGTATGCACTACAATTGCCGCCGAGCCAGCATCTCGATCCCGCCGGGATTCTCCGCGAGTCGTGAGTTGATAGTACATTTCTCTTTTTTACCGGCCGCATCAGAAAAATGTGACCACGTTACAAGGTATCGGATAAATGGGGCCAAGAGCCAGTGCTGCGCTGATGCGGGAGTGTTATATCGCTCAGGGTTGCCACCCTTTCCCCGCAGGACGTAACGTGATGCCTCACAGCTTTGTTGCCGTCGCATCAGGACACAGTCCTCACTGCAGGCCTAACTGACAAGCAGTCCATGAACAAGGAGAAACAGAGTGAAGTATTCTAACAAAGCTGTTGATAAAAGATGTCGGACATATACGGCTGCCAGTGAGATGATGATCCTCTAGCTCTCACCATTTTCCTGATGGGTCTGGCAGAGCGGACTTGTATCACCTGCCCTCCACGAGCATACCTCCTACCATACAAAGTCCGAGATGACCAATAATAATAAGCCATTTGGTTCCTTAGTCGGTTCACTGCCTCGCCCCCCACTCTCAACACTGAACCTCAATGTCAGCAGCAGCTGAAGCCGAATTCCTTACGCTCCTGTCCGCTGAACAACTTTCAAAGTTCTGCGCGAGTACGCCATCGTTCAATTTCTCTCGTGTCGCGACGTAGACTGACGAATGCATTCTCCTGTCAGTCGGAGCATATACGTGGTTTCTCTATGACTATCGTGCGTACTGCACAGACCGCATTTCTTTCATCCGACGTTACTCATACCATCGCCAGTCATTATGCTACCGACTGAGGCAAGCCCTTTTTCTTTCATCGACTCCATCCTTGCTTACTGAGTTGATGATGTCAGATTCAGTATGTTTGGGTAAGCGTAGTCACTCCTCCGAGTAGTCGATCCTGATCCCCGCGAAGATCAAGCCGTGGGGAATCTCCAAGGCTTTGTTTCTTTGGGTATGTCCCCACAGTGTTCGTTCGATTTAAAAAAAAATCTTGATCATATTTTTAGATGAGATACTTCGGCGCTGCCCTGCTGACTGTATACATGGGTATTCTATTTACACCCTCACATAGTGAACAAGTACGTCCCTAGCTTGCAGCTTGTCACCTGGTCTGAGTTGTTATGCAGTTGTAAGGGCCTAACCAACCATGTGTTCCTCCCATTCTCACACCCACGATATTCATTAGCTGCTTTCACTATTTTGTCTGGGAGGGCTGTGGTGGATCCCTGATGCTTTTCACTGTCGAAGGCAATCAATACATTAATCTCGTTTATCACAAGGCTAACAACGTTTGCAGTGGTACTTCAGCTGCGCATCTTTGCCATGTATAACAGAAACAAAATTTTGGCAACAGTCAATCTCGTGTTCTTCGCGTTGGAAATTGTAGCTATGCTGACGATCTACAACGTCGGGATCACGTTTGGGACGAGTTGAGTTGTCTCCTGCATCTTCCGGATCAAACTGATACCAATATTTTCCCAGCCCTTGCAACTCCAGCGGGAGTCACTGGTTGCTGGGGTTTTACCACAAACTATTTATTTTCGATATGGTTCCCAGGTAGGTGTGCTGTAAATATGTCGGATTGATTGACATCTGACTGTTCGTAACCCAGGTCTTGCGTTTGAATGCTGGCTAGCTGGACTAGCCGTCTGGAAGGCAGTAGACCGCTCAAGAAAGGGTGTTATGGTTAATGGCCAAAAGATTGACCTGCTTTCGTTGCTCATTCGCGACAGGTATGGTCATATAATCTCTTAGCCGTTTCTTACTTAGGTCTGTCTTTCACTCAGCGTCATCTACTTCTTCCTGTGAGAGTGGATTACATTCACTCCAAATCATGATTTAAACTTCCTTTTCAGAATTGCAGCAGGTTTGGCGAGCAACGCAATCATATGGCTAGCGTCCACAGTAGGTCGTCGTGGTTCATTCTTCGTTCAAAGAATCTGACCCAAATTTAGTCTGCTGTGGACGCCGTCGTCGTCCCGTGAGCATTTAGGATGTTCGTGCGTGTCCATGCTGAATGTCCATGTATTCTCAGGCTCGCCCATGCTTCGATGATCGTCGGTGGATCACGTCTGTTTTTAAACCTGCGCGAAGCCTACTATGTTAGTAGAGATACTACTACTTGGCAGGCGGCTCCCAAGGGCCGGTACGTGCCCCATTTCGAACGACTCGGCTCGGACGGGTTACTCCACGATACTATGGGCGAACTCACTGGAACGTTTACCGTTCCTGACTTTGGACTAACATATGTCGAATTGGATGAAGTTGAAACGGATACCACGGTAATGTTTTGATAGTTGCTGTCGCTTGGTTGTTCGTGCTCAACATGACAATTTTTGTGCAGGCCCGCGTTTGATAGCGAGCTGACAATCGAACTTGTAGTTGGATAAGGCATCGGTTTAGTTTTCTATTTATATCTTACGATCTTACATGCGATGGAATGTCGGTATGCAAGAATTTGAAACGCCTTTGATGACAAAGTTGCAGCGAGTGTGCGCAATCGTATCGCGCGATGATCGTCCAGGTGGTCATGGATGAAGTGGTTCCGCTCAAGATCGAAACAGTTTGGTTCCAGGAATTTGCAGCGGCGTCAGTTCTCATCCTTAGCGACTCCGCGCAGGAATGCCCATTGCCCAGCGCTAACCCCTGTTTCCGACGGTTACTGCTACTGATACCTTGGTTTTGAGAAGCGTCGTAAGGTTGAGAAGGGTTAGGCCGAGCCCATGTTTCGGGAAGATGAATCCTACTATGTGAAGGCGTGGACAGGACATCATGATGGCACGGGCTGGTGGTTATCCGCTTCCTTCCTTGCACGGGTTGGACGGCCTTCCTCCTACACTTGCGCCTGGCTTTTCTATTTTCCATGATATCTTCTTTGAAACATGGCTTAATCCTCGGAGCTCCGCGGAAATTGGCTGTAAAGTGTCAACTGCGCAGTGCGCACGCTGTCCAGCATTGGTACATTGAATTCAATGCATGCCGAGCGCATCGCGTGCTCGAACTGCGATGTACTACGCGTGTGCCAGTGCTGCGCAGCTTACCACCAGAATCACTTTACGAAATGGCGCTTGCTTCCGAGTCTGTTGCCGACGGACGCATAACACTAAGACTTTTCGAAACATACTCGATAATAAATGAGTTGGTGGTATGTATAACATTTTTTGTCTGAGTGTTCCTCTTTGCCTTGTTGAGCACGAATGAGTTCCAGCTCTTCATGGAGGAGATATAAAAATACATGTATGACCCGCGAACCAACCCCGCCTCTGTTACTCACTTCATGTCCACCCCTCGAAGTAACATGGAGATTCCAAACGTCAGCTCATTTTCAATCCAACTCTCTCCCACCCATACCCGACTGACCAACTTGAATTCACGGTATTCCATCTTGTCGAACAGTCGAGAGGAGAGAGGGACGAACGCGTTTCTACACCATCCCCATGTACCGTCGTCGTCTTGAATCCTGCACCACGCGGGGTCCATGTGTATACCTGCCTCGAGGTTCACTTTGGGCGGCTCGTTGAGGTCTGTGATTCCACCCGGCGCCGCACCGAGATAGGCGGCCTGGAGGACAGGCGGTCTAGTGTAGTGCGAACCAGCGGGTCGTGTGTTACAGTCCATTTCGACGCGGCGGATATCCGGGAGGGAAACGCTATCGTATGGGTGTGTAGTGCACCGGAGAAAGAGTCGATACTCGAACACGTGATACGGACTGTTGATAGAATGGTATCACACCTCTCGTCAGTGGCCCAGCTCGGTGAGAATGCATATGAACGGGAACACTGACACTTGTAGTCCATCCCAGATGGTCACATTCGTTTCGGACGGCCGGATATCGAGCTGGACGTCTTTGATGTCAATCTTGGGAGACTGGAAGGTAAATTTGTGTTCTGTTGCAACATGTGCACCATGCTGAAGACTCCTAGCTGGAAGAGCACAATCATCCAAGATGTTTTCTTCCTCTTTAAACAGCGGTGCATCGACCAGGGAATCGGGTTTGCAATCCGAAACTGACAGCGGCGGATCCAGTTCAAAATCAAGAGGAACAATGCTATTGAGCCTATCAGCGATGGACAGGACACTCTTCTCTTCAGGTCGGTGCGAAGAGTCTCGCAACGGAGAAGTGGTTTTCTGTCCATGCCTCGCTTTCTTGCTTTCCGGCGGAGTTTTTGAATCAGATTTTCCATCATGGGTCGCGTTTTTGAGCACGTCCTGGGTTGATGAAGGGTTCTTTCTCTTCTTTATAGACTTTTGTTTCAGGTTTTCAGCTATTTCTTCGATGCGACGACGAACGCCTTTGCTACTCGGAGGACGGACAGTATCGATGGATGCGTACGATATAGTCCTGCGGAGCATGCGAGAGCGATCAGGAAGTGGTGTTGTAGGACGCGAAGCGTCAATTGATGGATCATCATCCTCGAATGTGGCATAGACGGAGTCGCGTAGTCTGTCGGGTGCACCGCACATTTTGGATCTAGCCAGTGTCACAAATCTGCTGGATGATAGGAGAAACGTACGCCTGCAGAGGAACGCTACGTTGGACCGTCTGTCCAGCTTTTATAGACATTTTCTTCCATTGTGGTCCACAGTGGCAGTGGCGGCACACTTTGATGTCAAAGCGTAGCCACAGGTGTGGAGTCATTGAACAATGGCTTGTCGGGTTGCCATTGAGAGAAACCTACCATTAGTGGGATAAACAGAGAAAAATGGACATCTGGTCAATTCGCTCTATCGGGTCAACCTCAACCATTCAATGTAGTACTCACTCCTGTGTATCGTAAGAGCGAGAGATTTACTAGAAGAAACTGACCACGGAGCTGACCTGAAAAGGAAGGTGAATCTAGGCTTTATGGTCCATCATAATGCTGCGGGCCACTGGACCACAGAACTCCACTATCATCATGAGATCCAAGTAATTAATTTTGTTTGTGCCAGTGACTCGCTTGCGCGCGCACGACTGACCATCTGACCTACCTATGGCTCGAAATACATCGAGGAGCACATGGGGGACGTCCACTGTGGCTCGTGTTTGTCCATGTTTTGGACCATTTTCCCGTGTCTTTTCTTTTCTTGGTTCTGACATCCGGAATCCGACCTGGTACATATGCTGCCTGCGCTGGGTTCCCGAGTGGGACAGCGATACACATCAGCTCTCGTGCGATCAATGTCTTCCAAAGCCTACGTCGTCCCACTCGATCCCAAGAACCCGGGCCAGTCCGCTACCGCCAACATCAACCCTGCTACCTTGTGGGGCACCATTCCACCTGCACAGAAACCCGCAAAAGTAGGCACGTCCCACCTCTTTTATGGTGTCAGCGGCGGAACGGATGTCACTGCTCTCGTGTCCCTTGGTGATGCGTTCGAGACCAAGAAAGGCGATGCACGTCGTGAAATCGTCAGAAAGGCTGTCGGGAGCGGTGTGAAGAGTATCAAGGCTCTTGGAGAAGGCATTTCCGAAGCGATCATCGACACTTCTACTGATCCTCATGCAGCAGGTGAGGTTCTTAATCTATCCTACATCAGCTTCGGCTCACGACGAATAGCCGTCGCTGCACACTTGGCGCTGTATGACTTCACTCTGAAGACATCCCCGCCGTCTCCGTTCGATCCCCGCAAGAAGGAACCAGCCCCGGAGAAACCCAAGCTCTCACCCACTGCTATATCAGCAGACTGGGATCGTGGTGTAGTCTACGGTACTGCTCAGAACCTGGCACGCACTGTAGGTCGACAGCTTTTAGTATCATTCCCCATTCATACGATCTTTCCTAGCTTGTGGAGTTGCCTGCGAACATCTTGACACCCACGGTAAGTAAAAGCATAGTTGTTTGAAGCTCATTGTAGTAACATGCACAGAGCTTCACCGAAAGGGCTCGAGAAGCGTTCAAGGGCGTCGCAAATGTGGAGATCATCGTGCATGACGAAGGTATGAGATATGTGCCATGATTGATAGATGACAAAGTTAAATTTCCACTAGCCTGGGCTGCTGAAAAGGGAATGGTAGGGTTCCGCCATCGAGTCATCAGTCCATGGCTTTACTCATGCGCACGTAGAGAACATTCCTATCCGTGACCAAGGGTACCGACGAACCTGCCAAGTTCCTTGAAATGTATGTGTTTCTTCATCGGTTCACACATACTCTGACATTTTCTAGACATTACAAGGGGTCTCCTAATGCCAATGACAGACCGGTCGCCCTCGTTGGCAAAGGTATCACATTTGACTCTGGAGGAATCAGCCTCAAGCCTGGTGCGGTACGCGTTATAATCAACTACTTGTTCAAGCATAGCTTATCGCGGTCTCAGGGCATGAAAGCCATGCGTGGTGATATGGGTAAGATTTTCCAGAAGGGTTGAAAGCGAAGCTAAAGAAGAACAATCGCAATAGGTGGTGCTGCAGCCGTCGTCGCATCCACGCTGGCGATTGCTCAGCTCAAGCTGCCGTACGTAGTTGTGCAACATGCTCTTCCATGGGCTCGGCTAAATACATCATTTCTTTGTTAGGATCAACGTAGTCACGCTTACCCCTCTTTGCGAAAACTTGCCTGGTCCAAGCGCCAGTAAGCCGGGCGATGTGTCAGTGGTGTTTCACACAGACGAGTGCCATTGATCGATTTGCTGCATGCCGTGTTTTAGGGTCTACGCAATGAATGGTAAATCTGTCGAGATCGACAACACCGATGCCGAGGGCAGACTGATTCTCGCTGGTAAGACTTCTCGTCAATATAGAGTCTGACGACAGTTAATCCACTCATCCAAGATGCACTTCACTATGCATCCACACAATTCAACCCACACACCGTCATCGACGTTGCAACGTTGACTGGGTAGGATCATGTCCCATGTTCGAACTGAATAGAATGACCATACTATTCCGCAGAGCCATGATGATTGCAGTTGGCGAATCTTACACTGGTGTATTTTCGGTACGTAGCAGCACTGACGGGTTGTCTTAGGAGGCATGTTTAATGGCCTAACTGGCGCCTCTAGACATCAGATGAACTCTGGCAAAAACTCCATGCGGCTGGTGAATCAGAGTACGACCGATTCTGGCGTATGCCTCTCGACGAAGACTACGGCCCGCAGATCTATTCTTCCAACGCTGACCTTTGTAATGTGCGTTGACATCGTGTTTCCCACTCGCGGTTGTATCTAACAAGCTTCCATAAGACCGGTGGCAGGACTGCTGGATCATGCACGGCTGCACTGTTCCTCAAAGCATTTGTTGACGGGATCGAGCCAAAGGAAGGAGAAGACCAGCCTTCCGTGCAATGGGCGCATCTCGACATTGCAGGCGCGATGGAGGTATGTGGCGATTTGACACTTGTGCTTGATTTCAGCCAGAATACTGACGTACTGCAGTACACCCGATCTCTCCCATACCAAGAAAAGGGCATGACGGGTCGTCCTGTTCGGTAAGTTCTTATCTTTTTCTTGCTGGATGCGGGTGAATGGTTTATTGATGAGATCCACTTACAGGGCATTGGTGGAGTATGCGAGGCGCTTGTCTGAGTAGGTGTGAAGGCACTCGGACGGACAGCATCTTATCTTTGGGCGTCAATTTGGTGTACAATGTAATCTGAATTTATGTTCCGTTTATTCACGCGCAGACCGGGAACAACACCGTGTTCGCCAGGATGCCTGAGCTTGCTAGCGTGGTCGGTGGGCTATCCCACTTCCTCGACGAATTAGTTTTCCCTTTACCCTAATTTTCTTTCACATGCATTGCAATCTAAACCCTACAATGTAGGTTACGGTACAGCTGGCACAGCTACGCTGTGTACCACCCACGCAACCATCACCATCACCATCGCCTGAACCTGGTATACCCTCGATAACCGAAGACGCCGTGCTTCCATTCCAAACGGAGAATGGCACAAACGTAACGACTGCCAATATGCTACTCGGAATTTTCAGTGATGAAAGGAGAAAGGAGGATAAAGGGTTCTCCAACGCTCAATTGCGGTTGTTGCGCAACACCGCCATTGCGTCAAGGGCAGGCTCTGCCGCATGGGCGGGATGGTGTTTGTCGCGCCGTGTTCCTCGTCGGTCTTCGATCCGTCGTGTCGCCTGGGCCGAGTGCATGATTGATCTACCGAACGATTGCTGGCAAATGCATCATCGTGCCATGGGATATGGTGTCGCCCTTGTTTAGGCATCGTCGACATTGGATCGGGCTTAGAATAAGTGTTCAAATTCGCGACGACGCTGCTCGACCACGGGTCGCGTCGGGGGAGTAGCATGGGCTCTCGATATTGGATCCTCATATTCTCCCTCGTCTATATCACTAAACTTAGTGAGCATAGTCCCAGTATCTGCACAATCTGAGTGACTAACCAACACCCGCCAGTTCTGTTCTGGATACTTTCAAAACCCCAGGGCCCCACTACTCATCTCGTCCGTCCGCGTCCGCGTCACTGCCCTCTTCAAACGCAAAGGCGTCTCCAAAGTGACCCTTGATAACTACTGGCTCGATGAGACCAGTTTCTCAAGGCCTTCACCTCGTCGAGGACAAGACCATCAAACACGAGCAGCTACGTTTAGCGTCCACTCCGTTCCTGCTAAGTATTCAAGCTAACATCCCCACAAGGATAAGTCAACGAACATGTGTATCTTGATAAGTACTCACAGAAGCGGGCGGCTGAGCTCAGGTGATGATGGAATGGACCTCGTTCGATTCACGAGCCAGGCGTACGCACAATCTGTGGTTCAGTGGCCTGTTCCTTGGTGTCAGATGCCGGTGTACCCTGTCTAGCCAGAAACACAGATGAAGCACAAATCACGGAGCCTCCTCGTCTTGCGGGTTCTTCAAAATCAACGAATGCAGAAACAAGTTCTGGGTTGGGGTGTGAAGTCAGAGTTGGCCAAGGCATTGTTAATCAGTGTCTGTCAAGCCCTCCACACGACTTAGCAAAGACGCGAAAACGATATACGAAAAAATAATGTTATAGAAACGTGCGGGAAACAACCTGTTTGATACTGTCTAATCAGACTCTTCACCTTCCCCATCTTTGGGCGCATCGTCAATATAGATAAAGTACCGACTCGGGTAACTCACCACTTGCAATATCATCGTAATCGAGAATGTCGTTTACTTGCCGTGCAGGTGGCATCGTCAACGAGACCACTTCCGTATCGTTTGGACAGTAAATTTTCGCAAGATCGTTTGGCGTCTGCCTAGCCTTGTTGGCCAACCGGATGCTAATTAGCTCCGTCGGGTCAGGGTATGCCAATTCGAGTCAAGGTCACGGAAAACACGTACGATTCGATGGCACCGGCGGTCTCGACGAGTGCAGAAACGATCGCGTGACGGGTGGCCCGATCCGGGATACGGACAGCGAGGTGGAGGGGTGTGTCGCCTGAATTGTTCTGGGGATCGACATCGCAGCCATCGGCTTCTATGAGGAGGTTGACGTGCTCGATCGAGCCGCTCGAGACGCTGTGAGAGATGGTACACATCACCATCCAGTATAACCGAGTAGGGTTGAGTAAGATGACGGGGAAAGGAGGGCGCGACGAGCGACATACGCGAGATGGAGGGCTGAAGAGAGGACAAGATATCAGCGCTAGATGGATGGAAGCATAGGACGAGGGTGCGAACGCGTGTTTCCTGAGCTGTAGTCGCGTTGAGCCGTGTACAGAGTGGTCCAGGAAGAGAACGTACAGGTCGGTACAGTTGATGTCAAAAAGAAAGCTGTCTTGATCGTCTTGATCTCTGTATTCTTCGCTGGTCAATAGTTCCTCGACGTTTCCGTGTTGTCGAGCTGCTGCGAGCAGCTGTCTATCTGCCAGGTGCAATCAATCAGGCCCTGGCGACTACGATGATGGTTAGACAACTCTTACTGAGGAGTTTCCGCTGCTCGTCATCCACGGCCATGGCAGAACTGGATCAAAGATGTGCTAGATGAAAGTGTACGAGGTTGAACGTTGAGATTAGAATTGAGCCGCGTTTTTCTTGGACCGCCACCATCATCATACATAGTAACGCATGATGGTCCGAAGCTAACCAATCCTGACCACCTCAAAGCCCATCGTGGACTTGACCGAAACAATGCCTTTCGATGACAACGAGGAGGAGGAGGAGGGTGTGGGTAGACAAGATCAACACGAGTCTAGGGACTGACTTCGTCGCCCTCCCAGGAAATCATATACGAAGGTCCTACATCCATCGTAACCCGCATCGAACCTGAATTGCTAGATGGCCCTCGGTTCATCGCGGTCAAGACATCCACCACGACGCACGCCAAAGAGCCTCATGATATCATCAAGGAAGTTCGCCTCCTCGCCTCCCTCTCCCATCCAAACGTACGTGGCCTCGTATTACGCGCATTTTGTGCCCTGACCTTTTTCGTTTCCAGGTCATCTCGCTGATGAAGCACGAAATCTCGCGAAAATATCAAAATCTGAGCCTTTGGATGCCATACATTCCCCACTCCCTCGACGAAGTCCTCCAATCCTCCCGATTTTCTCCACACCCCATCATCTCCTTTGGAAGCACGACCTCATCTTCACCGACTCCACGCGAGATCCAATTCGTCGTCCTTGCAAAGTCGATCATTTTCCAGGTCCTTTGTGGCATGAGCTACCTCCACAGTGAGCATGTCCAAATCGCACACCGGGATGTCAAGCCGAGCAATGTCCTCCTGACACCGATGGGGTGTGCACAACTCATCGATTTTGGGATCGCTTTTCGTATGGGCGAAGATCGTGCTTCGAAAGCGAGAGACTTGTGGCCCGAGTATACGGCTCGCATGTATTTCGAGGTGTCGACGGGGTACGTGGTCTTCCTCCCCTTCTGATCCGTAACTCTGTAGTTCCTTTCTGGCACTAATATCCCACATACACTCTCTCATCGGCGTATATGCGCAGCCCTTACCGTGCTCCTGAGTTGCTTTTCGGTCCGCGGACGTATGATGCCTTTGCCATTGACGCATGGAGCCTCGGCGCGACCTTTGCCGAATTCTTCACCTCTCTCCATTTACAAGCTGACGACGACGAGGATGACGAAGGTTTTTCCTTCCAGAGTTCCGACCGTATGTCCGAGCCTGGGTCCGACGCCAGCGCACCCGTTCCACCCCCCACGCCGTTCGTGATACCGCGAAGCATACACACGCGGCCAGGGATGCCGAGCGGTCGTTGGTCACGAGCGAGTCTTTTTGATGGGGCGCGTGGGGAGATCGGACTCGCATGGAGTATTTTCAAGATACGGGGCACGCCCAACGCGGATACGTGGCCAGTATGTCACCATCCCTCCTTTTTTACTGACCATGCTTATGCACGTGAATCTCGTCTGCTTCGTTCCGTTTCGGACGTTCGACCTCGCTGCGTCACGCAGTCCTTCCTGACCCTCCCGGACGCGAGCAAAGTCTTCTTTGCTGACGCCCCCGCCACCGACTTGACAATACGCTTCCCCAACTTGCCCCCAACGACCACGACCACGTCACTCCGCACCGACACGGCCACTCACGCACCTTGTTCCGACCCAGCTCCCACCCCACTCGATCTCCTCCATCGTTTCCTCGTGTATGAACCCTCCCGCCGACTTCATCCCTCGGAGGCTCTCGATCATCCTTGGTTCAGGGCCGAACCTGGTTTAGTGTTACCCGCAGACGCGGAGGAGGGTGCTCGGATGGGGCGTCCTGCGTGGGTGTCAGAGGCAGGGGCAGTCACGCGTTCGTTCGTCGTCGAGGGACAATCGCGTACACTCGGGGATCTATTGCGGATGCACGTCGTGAGCAAGGGGCGTTAGCAACGTTGTCGTTGGGGATATCTAAAAGAGCAGTATGCCGGGCACAAACTGTGACCACTATGCAAACTGTGTAGCAGTATACGTGACAAAGAATGACATGAAGCAAAGAAAAACATGGAAGAGACGACTTGAAAACTTAATTCACACATGGGATCAATCGACCAGAAACGAGGTTATGATCCAGTACTCATCCATCGTGGTCATTGTATCCGATCCGACACCTATCTCTGCGCCTTGGCCTTCTCCTCGTCCCGTTTCGCCACCCGCTCCTTTGCTTGCTGCTGCCTTATCGCTGCCTTGACTTTTCTCTGTCGTTTTCGCCGACCGTTTCCACGCTTGGGCCCATCTACGACGACGGGTTCTGCCATGCGTTGTTTTCGTTTTGCGAGCAGTTCCGCGCGTTGTTTTTCGCGTTTTTTATCTCGTTTGCGAAGCGTCGTAAATGACGCTTTGAGAAGACTGCCGTAGGCAGCGTGGAATTTTAGAAGATCGGATGGGGTGACCTGGATCATCATATCGTATGATCGTGATTACGACGCATATGGCACAGTGAGGCGGGACGAGATGAGACACAAGAGACAAGACAAAAGCGATAACGGAGGAGATCAGGATGAGCTGGAGCGCATTGGAAGAAGGCACCCACGTGAGTAGAAAAGTGTGTCCGTTTCCCGTTTGTGACACGGACCAGACACGGATACTCTTTCTCGCTGTCTAGGTGTACGTCGCTCATCGTAGCGTCCTCACCGTCGTAAGTCACTAACATGGCAACGATGAGCTTTTGGAAAGGTGTTAAAGAACGAAGGAAACGCACATCGTTTGTGAGTCAACCATATCGTCCCCTTGTCTTTTGTGGTCTCAAACAACGTCGTGAGTTGTTTGAGAAACTGAAATAACGACAAGTCAATGCCAGGTCTTGTCAACGCTGTAGATCGCTCACAGTATCGTTATCGACGAGCTGCATGGACTCGGTGCAGCTCCAAGCCAGGTACTCTGAGTCATGCTGACGTAATCTGTCTGTTGCTCATGATCACGTTCACATTCGACCTTACTTACGGACAGGACCCGACCCGTAGATAATAAGAAAGCAAATGGTCTTCAATTTCGACCACCGACATGGACCTATTCCCACCACCTACGGGCGGGGCGTCTCTGATGCTTTCGTTCAGGATGCACTCGAGATCCGTGCTCATTGTCGGAGGTGATGCGCTAGCGGCCAGCAGAGCTTATGCCTCCCTCGAAGCGGATGCCGTCGTCAAAGTCCTCGCGAACGGTGGTCTTGATGCGGTCTGCGAAGAGCTCAAGTGGAGAGCCGAACACGGCCAGCTCGAGGTGGTCGACTGGGACTGTCTCCCCGTCCCAGAGCCCACGTCGGACTCCCTGGCCTCAAAGACGAGCAGGGACATGGCAGCATTGGATCATTACCTTGCGAATACCCCCATATCTCTCGTGTGTGTCACTGACACGACCTCGACCTCACCTTTGGCTGCCGTCGCCCGCCTCCGCGCTACCCATCTCGCTCAATTATGCCGCGCTCGCCGTATTCCCATCAATACCACAGACATGCCAGAGCTCTGCGATTTCTTTTTTGCAGCAACGCATCGCTTCGGGGACCCTGTTTCATCTTCTAAAACTCCCCTGCAGATAGGCGTGACTACGAATGGAGAAGGATGCAGGCTTGCCGGGCGAGTACGGAGAGACATTGTTGCTGCGTTATCCAAGGACGTCGGAGTCGCGGTGATGAAAGTTGGCCAGCTTAGAAAGATGGCAAGGAAATTGAACAAAGGGAACGAAACCACAGCGGACGATGAAGGAAGCGAAGACTCCACCGTGGCGACTCCGAACCGTCCTGTTCCCATTAAAGCACTAGACACCTCGGAGGAAAATAGTATCGAGGCTGCTAGACGGCGGATGAGGTGGGTCGTACAGGTCAGCGAGTACTGGCCCACCTCACGGCTCGCGGCGATGACGGAACGCGACATGAAGGAAGTTCTGGACGGTGAGGTCGCCCGCGAAGGAACCATGCTCGCTCTCTCAGCAGACGAAAGGAAATCCCAGCATGGAGTCGACCTTACCCCTCCCCTTCCTAAACAGACCAAAGGTCGTATCCTCCTCGCCGGCTCTGGACCAGGTCACCCGTCTCTTCTCACACTCGCTACGCATACGGCACTAACGAGACACGCTGACATTGTGCTCTCCGACAAACTCGTCCCAGCGCCTGTACTCGAACTCATTCCGCCTCACGTGGAAGTGCGTATTGCACGCAAGTTTCCTGGAAACGCGGACCGTGCACAGTCGGAAATGATGATAGCAGCCGTAGAGGCTGCTAACCGCGGCCTGACTGTTGTCAGGGTATGTATTCTTCTTGTTGCAACTTCCCTATCGCCGTGAATACTACATACTCACTTTATCGCAGTTAAAACAAGGCGATCCGATAGTATACGCCCGTGCAGGCGAAGAACTTGCTTACTTCCGTGCACATGGCTACTCCCCACTCGTTCTCCCAGGGATATCCTCTGCGCTCGCTGCACCCGCGTGCGCTGGAATTCCAGTTACGCACCGAGGCGTTGCTGAATCCTTCATCGTTTGCACTGGCGTCGGACGTCAAGGCAAGACAGTGTCCCTCCCAGGCTACGACCGCGCCCGTACCGTGCTCGTACTCATGGGCGTCGCGCGACTCGGCGAGGTCGTACGCACACTCATGACGATCGAAGGCAGCGGACGACGGGATGGCCCTGCTTACCCGCCGTATCTTCCGATTGCGATCATCGAACGAGGTTCGATGCCAGATCAGAGGGTACTCGTGTCGACGCTCGAGGCGGTGGAGAGTGCGCTGGCGGGCGTAGGGGAGCAGCGACCACCGGGGATGATCGTGATTGGGTGGGCCGTCTTGGCGTTTGGACGGAGGGACGGGGAGGGCGGAGACGCTGGAGAGGGTGTACTTGACGACGACGACGATGGTGTGGAAGAACGGGAGCGCCGCGATCGACAACGTATTGCGAGGTGGCTTGGTGGCAGGAAGTGGGATGTTTGGGAGGGGTTGGATGCGGGATGGGCACACCTTTGACTTGATGGTTTTACAGAGAAATCGTTATTGCTGTATATACTTGTGGAATATTGCGTACACCTGAACATATGGTGGAGGCGGCCCGACGGGCCGTCCCATGTACTACAGCTTCTGCCACTGGTGGCAGAGTCCAGGAATAGCTGAACTACCACAACGATGAATGACAAGTTGTCCAATGGTACCCCGGGGCCACGACCGCCTCACCCCCTTTTCCTGTCGGAGGAGCCAGACATGGTTGGATCAGAAAACATAGACAGCTTATCCAAGTCGTCGCTGCGCAAGATGCACCTCGAGTGCTATGACGAATGTGTCTACAATGATTTACCGCAATACCTCGTCCGTATCAGTGATATGCGACTCTACAGCCGAACGGAGCTCTGGAAAGTGTTCCGCTCGCAAGTGGGCACCGTCAACATGGACTTGGAGGAGGCGAGGCACACGTTGGTGTCGGCTGGTGAAGCACAACTGAGGAGAAAATGCAAGGTCACTCCGTGTGTTTCACATGCGTACTACAGTCCTGATCGAGGTCATGACTTGACCAGGACGAGATCAAGCGATTGCTCAAATACGCAATATTCTCACATCGTTGGGGTGAAGAAGAGCCTGAATTCAAGGACATGTCAAGCAGAGTGCACGACCGACGACTCGAACCCACACCGGGGGGGTTGGGATACGAGAAACTCCAGCGTTTCTGCGACAAGGCCAAGGCGTACGGCTGCACATACGTATGGTCAGATACCTGCTGCATAAACAAGGAGAGTAGCTCGGAATTGGAGGAGGCGATCCGGTCGATGTATCGGTGGTACAGAGACGCATTCGTGTGCATCGTCCATCTAGCCAGGTCTTCCACCGTCAAAGACTTCCGAAAGGAGCCCTGGTTTACGAGGGGATGGACACTACAGGAACTTTTAGCGCCGGAGAGACTCAGAATGTACGGCAAGGACTGGAATCCGATCTGTCCAAAGGAGGAGGACAAGCGAGGGGGCGACGACTTTCCTTTTCCCAACGACAAACTCAGCGACTTTATGCTTCGCGCCATCAGCGACGTCACTCATATCGACTCGATCAATATCCGAGACTTCAATTCGAGGTCGCCACGTCTTATGGTGTCCATGAAGATGAGGTGGGCATCAAAACGGAAAACTACGCGTATCGAAGATATCGCTTACTCCCTCCTGGGAATCTTTGATATCATGATGCCGATTGCATATGGTGAAGGCGAAAGGGCTTTCCAGAGACTACTCGAAGCCATCGCACGGCGCTCCGGTGATCCAAGCTTCTTTGCTTGGGCCGGGCCGTGCTCCCGATATTCCATGGCACTACCCGCCTCACCAGCATCCTACCAGACACCCATTTCCCCACCACACTGTGAACAAGACTACACTATCCAAAAGCGTGGCATCCAGCTCAAGCTACTCGTCATACGGGTGGACGTTGTCCCTTCAACCCGCCACTACACGCTCAAGCCAACACTAGCGAATCTCAACATCGTCGGTCAAATCATACGTGGTCCCCAACCCGAACTTAACCTGGACCATTCGTATGCGGTTGGCGTGGTGGATTTTCGATTCGAAAGATCGCCGACTGGGGGACTCGATACGGGCTGTCTTTTACCTGGAAAGCGCTATTTTTGCATTTTTATGCGGATCGCTCATGGGCGGGTGGGCACGGGTGTGGAGCTAGCGTGCCGGAGGATCGACACAAAAGGTACATTGCCGCTGATAGAATGCAGATCCGAGTATCGGGCATCGCTCAAGACTGCACTTTTTGAACATGCGCGTTCCTTGTTCATTTGATATGATGCAGAACGACTGGATCTGGGGGCTGGAAATGCACACAGACATGTGCACATTGGGCGTTTGCCAGTGCTTTGCGGACTACATACCAGTGGTGGGGGTACGTCTTTGCCTTGTTTTACTCTACAGCCAGCTCGCTACTAGCACCCCAGAAGTTTAACGTTTCTGGCTGGGACGTATTCCCTTTAACCCTGTCATTCCTCCGATATGAGAACCCGTGAATAGTTGAGATATGAAAGAAAGGGTCACGAGACCCAACATGAACGTATGAACGCTACATGCCCTTTGCAGCCCGGCTGTCTCGAGTGTCCTCTCAATACTGACCAATATGGAATAGAAGATAGGGCACACGGATCAGAACCTGAATGGGTGAGTCCTTTCATGGTCACGTTCTGGTAACCGGGAGAGATTGATCTGCTGCAACCAAGTGCACCTTGGTTACCTCGAACCTGACTTCTCGCTTATATCAATTCCACCATGGACTCGGAGGACATTCGCGACGATGTTCTTCGAACACGCGAGGCGAGAAGGGACTCGAGCTTGTGTAACTTGCATCCTGGGTAAATTGGCCTCTTATGATGGGTGCAGTGCTCAGGTTTCTTCTCACTATGTTTGACTGGTACACAGCTTGCAGCGAACTTTCAGGTTGGCGTCATATAGATACGTATTCTAACCTCAGTCGTGACTCATCCTCCACCTTGAAGTCATTTACAATGGGAAGCATCGAGAAGCATCGCTCCGTGGTATGAGTATTTGACACCCCAGACCTACTACACTGTTTAACAATCCATTTCATGTGCTATTTCCATGTGTCGCTTAGACTCATTCGCCACTCACGGGGCTTATTTTATCGACGCTGTCTGCATTTATCGAGGCTTTCCAGAATACGACGCATGCGCTTATTCCTCGTATTCGTATTTAGTTCTCGCTCGTCGCGCCCAACTTTTCATCGAGGATTATTTTAAAAAATTTCTTCCCTTCTGTGACGTCTATGAAATAGACACTCGCAGTCTAAGCTGCCCGCAAATCGACGGTGTCGCTCCCGCCTAGCTCCTTGGCACGCTCGATCCTGGTACCGTTTGTACCCGATCGCTGCCGTTGCGGTCGGACACCACTCAATCCCCCTAGATTCCGCTTCTCCTTCCACTCCATTCCGAGTGTCTTGAGCGTGCGGTATATCTCGAGCATGACCTCCATCGGTGGGGATCGGCTCCGAATACCAAAGTGCCATTTCGTCCGATGCTGCTTCTTTTCTTTCACGACCGGCCATGTGCGCTTGGCGTTGGCATAGGAGGCAAGGTGATGTTGTTCGGGAAGTTGATCAGGAAGTGGGAGAGACGAATACAGCAAAATTGTTGATTTCATCATTGATAGGAGGTGTCGAAAAATCGAGTCCATCATCGATCCGTCATATAGAACGGATGCTGTGTAATCTCTGGGATCGTGATCCGTTTGACGGGATCGACGGCAAGCATGGCATTAATGAGACCCCTCGCATCCGCGCTAAGGTAGCTCGGCATATGGCAACTTCCCTCGCGTATACGAAAACCGCGACGTGAGCGAGCGATGAGGGAGAAAAGAGCGGACATACGACTGATTTTGGTGAATAAGGTTTGGACATCGTCATCCTCGAATGGAGGTCTTCCACAGAGCATGACATAGGGTATGAGTGTGCGGGTCCACTGCATGTCAAAGAGAATGTTATCAATGCACCATGTTCTCAAATGAGTGAGGGCGAGCTGAGGTATACTCATTTATCCAACCATGATTCGGTATTGTTCTCGATGGGCGCGTTTGTTGTTAAACATCATCAAGAGATTCTCGATGACCGCGATGAATTGGATAAGGATCCATTCGAGCTAGAATGCGAGCAAGATTGCTATGTGAGGACAAGCAGCGACGTGGAGATGGGTAATGGAGGCGACCATGAAAACACGATGGAGGTACCCGGAGGCCTCAAGGACAAAGGCAAGGCCGCAACACGCTGCGGAACCATCGTTCAGGCCCAGGGTTCCGGCTCGCCACCTATGGCGCACGTGGTCGTGGGAGCCTTGCAAGCCATTTAACAGCGGATTCAGATAGTGGCTTCGACGCGCCGGACAATCACCATCACCATGGATGACCTCAGGCTCATTTGTTGGATCCGTTCTCAAAAGCCTAAAGCGATCTTCCCGGTGAAGATTTCAAAGACGGAGACCGTCTCCGACCTTCAAAAGGCCATCAAGAATGAGAACCCAAATACCTTTCGCGACGTCGATGCATATACTCTCGATCTTTACAAGCCCAAGGATCCTGTATCCCGACCCTATGAGAACCGTCTCCGCGCACTTAACCTCTCGGAGCATGGGACGTTCTTAGAGGGAGCACAAGAGTTATCAGAAGTTTTCCCGGAACCGCTATCCAAGGGCGACATCCATGTCATAGTGGGTGTGTGACAGAGGCGATCCAAGCTGGTCCTCGCAGTTGATTCTTTTTCTCCAGATGCGCCATCGAGCATTGATTGTTGGTTACGAAGAGCCGATCTCGACTCCAGGTTCCAGGTGTCAATGACGGCGACTGTCCCCCTCCTTCAGAAGGCCATCAAGAACGAGAAGCCGACGGTTTTTCGCGACGTGGATGCAGATGCTCTACGCCTATACAAGATATCGGGAGATGAGAGCGAACTGCAAAAGTATCTTAACGAGACCGGTAGTGGTAAACGACTCCAAGAGGATACCATAGCACCCAACTTCCTGGATGTGCCTGTTCTCGATCCTTTGCGTGTTGTTATCGATGTAGAATCCCGGAGCCCGAACATTGGTGAGTGTTTCTGACATCTCCTTACTCTGGCGCCCAATATCTGACGAATATGCTGCCTCAAGTTCAGGAACCAATTTCTGGTGGCGACCGCTTACAAGACTACCAGGATATCTTCCTGAAGGTGAAGAATTGGGGAGAGTTCGAACAGTCCGATATCCAGAGGAACCAGATAGTGAACGCTCAAAACACGGATATCCCAGAGTTTGTTACGACTTTTGAGCGGGAATTGGACAGAAAGCCACGTCTTCCCGTCGATGTGAGCTGTTTCCACAATCTGTCTGTCTGCTGTTCGATGTTGATGGTCACCGTAGTTGCCTGCATCGCCCATATTCGATCCTCCTAGATTATATTTTGAGTGTTTCGAGGACTCGATCGCCGGGGGCGGATCTCAGGAGGAAGTGCGCTCTGCTGATATATTGGAGGTGGTGCATACCGCATATCACGTTGCGTCTTATAAGTGGGAAGCATGTTGGAAAAGAGCTGGGCACCGTGGACGTCCCTTAAAGGCATATCTTATGGGGTCGATGTTCTTTGACCTGCTCCTTATGACAGAGAGCGAGAAGGCCGAGGCTCTGATGTAAGTGCTCGTTTGCTTGCCCCCTTCCATGTTCATGGTCTTTGCAGGAACGAAGATTCGCCTATCACTGTTGTCGTGAAACGTGATAATGGTGATGAACTACGCAAGTATTGTCCTAGGAGTGACTTTTCGATCTCAATCTCCACTTTACCTCGGCTGCTGGTGGAGGTTAACTCCACATCACAGGGCTCATGGCCTATGGATCTTATCCGGATGCTTATAACGGGGGCGTTTATCGTCCGTTTCGCGAACAAGTTCGTGAGCACGTTCAAGGAGAAGAGGAATTTCGTCCTCTGTGCCGTCTTTATTTACGCCGATGGCACCGCCATTCGCCATACTTTGTTTCAGAACGAAAACGATGAAACGGTATGTTGTACTTTATAATGTAAGAATCAACTCTCAGGCTCAGCCGTCGCAGGTTTATTACAACGAACTACAATTATTGTTGAATGAGCGGGATGTTCGCGCTGAGTTTGTGCGCTCCCTGTACAACCTTCTTTCCATAGGGTCAGACCAAGAGCAAGACAAAATCGCGGAGGACGCAATTCACGAGCTCCATGATAGGATCAAAGATCGCCATTTGAAGTCGTTCTACACCAAGAACCCGACCGGTCATGGCAGCAGGAAGCGTCGTCGTACAAATAACAACGACGATGACGGTGCGGGCGGAGGGGGTGGAGATGACCGCGCGCAACTTAGAGCACATGGCTATGAAGTGAAACCGGATGTCATCGTGGATGCCAGCGGCAGCGAATGGCGGCCACTTTCCCAGGTCCTGGTAACCCTTTGTCACTTATGTGCCATGCTGACGCTCGACCTCAGACACCAGATCATGTTCTCACCGTGTATCGACCCTCGAACTCGGACAAGGAATTTATCGCGAAAAAGGTTCGGGAGGAATCGAACGAGCTCGAGATCTTCAGATTTCTCGATACCATCCCACTCAAGTCTGACCATGTCATCTCGTTGGTCGATTCGTTCAACGGGTGGGCCATTCAACCCAAAATGACCACCATCGGGGACTACGTTGATTTCCGATTCATTCCTAAAGCATTTGAAAGCAAGGTTTCCCAAGTCTGCCTGGGCCTCATCAAGGGTGTCGCGTATCTTCACGAGCATCGTATCGCTCACAGGGATATTAAACCGGACAACCTTGTTGTCGACAAGAACTTCAACTTGAAAATCATCGACTTCGATATTGCAATCCGAGTAGAGGACGAGGACGAGGAGGTCGATGACCAGTGCGGAACACAAGACTGGATGGCCCCCGAGGTCGAGAAGAAGTTGAGGCACAGTCCAATCAAGGCAGACCGATGGGCTTGTGGGCGGGTTCTTCAGTCCCTACTTCATAGGTTCGGCAAAGAAGACAGATCTCTGAGGGTGTTTGCGAGGGACCTGACAGCGCATGATCCCAAGCAGCGGCCATCGATGCTTGAATGGGGCAGGTATTCAGTTCTGCCGTTCTCGGACGCTGGAAACACAGGGAATTTCGACGCAAGAAAGGTATTGCGGCCTCGACGGCACCGAGTGGAGGGCGACGGAGAAAGCACAAAGCCGCCAAATGTGAAGAAGCAGAGACTTATGTCGGGCCAGTGTAATATGGGTGGATTCCGAGATTGCTATGACTCAGGAATCAAGATTGAGGCACACTGACGTTTATTGGGACAGTCAAGAGGTTTGCGTTCAAGTGTATGTATGGATCGTATATCGGTATGAAAAGTGTACAAATGTAATCCCGTCAAAAACTTAGTCTGGTGACCAGCCCGCTATGAGGACCTCGATCACGATGAGGACCGTCGATAGACGGTCTGGTACATTTCGTTCGCGTTTAGCGGGCTGCGCGGATTCCCACGTACACGTAATCGTTAAGCCTAGTTTGGAGATAGATTAGAGCCACGTGATGTAGGCTAAGTCTTGGCTAAGTCCACTAGCTCGTCGTCGCGAGGCTCTGTATCGAATCCGACATGTACCTGCCATTCATCAGCTCGATTGTCACCAAACGAGCATATTCAACGTGCGATCGACATCCTGCAACGCGCGCGGCTTTCTCTTTTGACGGCCCTCATCAAAGTGTTGGATCCATCAGAAGAGCATTTTGCCACCCACAGAGAGCGATTTTATGCTTGTACGAAAGATCAGCCGACCGGAAAACTTGCAAAACTGCTTGACAGGCTCGATGAGGACCCACGAGGCCGTGCCCAATTGTTCACTTGGATGGAGCCGCGCATGATCGCACGAGTAACCCGGAAGGTGTCCGATGAGATGGACGACATCAAGGATATCTTACGAGTGAAGATTTCGGATATCACACCCAATTTCTTGGCGAACTGGGACATCACCTCGACCATTGGCGAAGCCATCCTGGAGCGCACACCGGTCCTGAGTCGAGTCCTTCGCAGTGCTGCACAAACGGAGCGGGCGAGCAGGGAGAATACCACAAAGGACTGTACTACAGTAAGCGTATGTTAACTCGTTCATTTTCGCTCTCATTTGTTGTGCAGCCGTGTCTAGTTTTCATATCCAACTGCAGCCTCCATTTCGCTGCTCCCTTTACTCTTTTTTTATGGGCGAATGGCACTTCGCGACAGGTCATCGAAACCCTTGCACGATGTGGCCTTTGTATCTCATTCTCGTCACTGTCTGTGCTCCTAAACCAGCTGGCATCCCGGTGTATCGATCAGGCGATCCACGTTGCTCAACGCCCCCATATTCTCTGCTATGACAACATCAATATCAGTACGTCAATATTCGTCGAGCAACGCTTGTCTGCGCCAGCAAAGGTTCAATCCGGCACGTTTCCGATATTGTACGAGATCGAGGGTGCAAACTGGGATGACATGCGACTTGCTCCAATGCTCCGGCGTGCGCACGAGGCCACGGGACTTCTTTTCAATGCCGACATTCGCCCGACGAAGCAACAAGTACAAAGCATACACTACCAATCTCGAATCAATGTTATCGGGATTCTCTTACAAGGAAGTCCTGCATTTAAAGACTATGAACATCGCTTGTCACCAACGCTGAGGCACGGGGACCGCCGCAGGCTTCCAAATGGACACAAGACAAAACAGTACCCCCTTCGCACTTCGACCATCGACGAAAGCTCCGTGTCAGGCAATATCGTATCTATTCCACGAAGGGTAGCAAGTGTCGCCTGAAGTTGGAAAGCACGAGGGACAATCGTTTGCGAGCTGAGGTGGTGCACAATTAGACAAGCTCTGAGTGCATCTATTGCGTCCGGTTCCGAGAGCGTTGAGAGAAATTCGGTCGGAAGGCGAGTGCTGATGTCCTCAAGTGCGCGGGCCTGTAACTGGTCGAAGCTGTAACGTAGGACGAGTTGCGTTACAGGAGAAACATCCATTGTAGGATCGATATCAGCGCGCTCATGGGAGGTCGAGATGAGCGCGATCAAATCCGAAATTGAAAATTCCTTTAGTTATTTTTCCCGAGTAATAATCCACAATTGTTTATTGCCAAATAGATCACGTGTACGTGGGAATCCGCGCAGCCCGCTAAACGCGAACGAAATGTACCAGACCGTCTATCGACGGTCCTCATCGTGATCGAGGTCCTCATAGCGGGCTGGTCACCAGACTAGCTCGAGGGCGTCACAGTATACACGCGTCACAGACCGCAAAATAGTCAGAACATGTGTATTGAATTATTCTGCCATTCTTACTACGGGACCCTGCGCCGATCGTTTTGCAAGTTCCTTTGCCAGGCTTGAAAGTGGTATTTAGTAGTAAGTTACTTGTCCTGCTCAACTTCGGCTAGGCCCAGGGCGTGGCATTTTTGTAGATGGGCGCTTTCTCAGTGAGTGGCGTCAATAGCCTTGCAGTGCGTCTAACACATGTCTCTCCCTCTCAACGACCACTCTAGAGCCATGTCCGGCTCCGACCACCTCTCGATACCCATGGAGACCCTTGCAACCAGAGGTTCCACAGAGAAACCCAGAGGGCATGATACCCAGACCACGGTGGACAGCGCAACCCAAGAAAGTATACTGGACAAGACGCCTGCTCCAATGTACGTTTCCTCTCCACTCTGCGCCAACGACGATATCAACATCTCTCACGAATCATGTCCATTTTCTGAATGACAGCTACCGACACGCGGCGCCATCAGGTCCATGGCCATGGATGGATTTCGATGAAGATATGCCCGTCGTACCTCCTCCCAATCTGCCTACGGTTCCAGGCTCGCAGCCCTGGATGGGATATCCGCAGTGCTTGTTCCCCAACTGGACACAAACGCAAGTGAATCGCTGTAAAATGTTGACCGATTGCCCGACTGGGGAGAGCAACGTTTACAAAGTGGATGTGTTACACACCGGCAAATTCAGAGAAGAAGAACACCAGCCAGAAACCATCAAGGATGGGCCTAGTCAGAATGAGTTTTGGAAATTGGTAAACATTCCAGTGAGTCCTCCTCTCGACGCCGTCGATAAAATAGTCATATTTGCAGAGAGATGAAAACATACGCACCCGTGCCATTTTCGTTAAGAATATGACCAAAGAAGTCCTCCAGATACTGGGGAAGAGGTATGTGTACCTTCTTTCGAAGTCGAGCACCGCCGGATGTCGCACAGATACAATATAGAACCTTTCTTCTTTTCGTCTTCGACGAACTGGATACCTTCAAGATACCAAGAGAATATTGTGGCAAAACAAAGTGATCGTGGGTTATCCTCCACCTCCATTATCTTTCTACTCCGAAATTTAGAGTTGTCACAGACATCACCGTCATTCTTCCATTCATTCGTGTGGTTCCTCGGGCTGCTGCGGGCCCAATCCCATTACGCCTTCTACAAGCTGCTTTACTATCACCACAACAAGAAGGCATGTGTCCGTTGAAAGTTGCTCTACATGTCATATCCTGACATGTGATCAGACGAACAGATCATCGATACACAATCACCACTCTTTTTGGATTCATGTAAGTGTTCGTTCGTCTGGGTCGATTTTAGATAACGTTTCTATCCATTCTCAGGCGACAAGTACATTCTTCAAGACCTACTCAGTGTTCATATGGTTCGGGATGTGCAGTCTAGTACCATTATATCTATCCATCCAAAGTCACGCGGGAAGACGGCAGATCAACTCCACTCTCTCATCAACCGAACTGGTCGCAGTGTCTACTGGTCAAAAAACTTTGAAAATTCAAAGGACCCTACCTGTCTCTTTCTATGCTTTTTGTGGTATGCCATGTACGAATGGGATGAACTGTTTGAAACTCTTTATTCGCACATCAACGAGTTGGTAAGTATAGCGATTCGTGACAAGGATAATGCGCTGCATCTGTTGTTTTTCACAGGAACAAAATGTTCTCGCCAGCGACAATATCAGGGAGACGCGGCACTTGCACATTCTGCAAGCGCATCTTCTTTACTACCGGAACCTCCTCGAGGATTTCAAGAAATCGGTTACGTTTGTGAAGGAAACCGAAAACCCTGCAATGTATGATCCTTCTATAACTAAGAAGGAGCGAGATCGGGCAAAACGTATCATGGACAAAGAAACTGATTACCTTCTCTCGGAAATTGAGAGGCTCGAAAGTCAGAGAAAGATGCAAGTGATGCGATTGAAGAACGTTATAGACTTGGTACGACTCATTCGATGACATCGTTTTCCTTTATACCAAACTATGCCATCCAGGCATTCGCGAGCGTCAACATCGATGACAGCAAGTATATGCAAGAACTGACGATCGCGACCGTTCGGGACTCCGCCGCGATGAAACAAGTATGTGCCTGCTTTACCATTAGTTACACATTGCTGAGAGAATGCGAATGTAAAGATTGCCTACCTCACGACGGTTTTCCTGCCCGCCAACTTTATGTCTGTGAGTAGCTTTGTCAGTTTGCCTTCCTTGTTTGCTTTCTCACATGATCCACACAGAACGTGTTCAGCATGAACATCATAGAGATTAACCCTACCGGTGGAGAGACCCTCCCTCACTATATTGCAGGCGCGGTTAGCTTGACAGTGTTTGGTATTTGGGTCACCATCGCTTTGCAAGTCGAGAGTTTCTTTTTCGAACGTGGAAGCCCAATGTGGAGGCGCTCACTATGGCCAATGTTTTTTGCCTGGAAGATGTGGATTCAGATGTGGAACAAGCGGATTGGTTGGAAGCGCAAGACGACGTGATCGATGTGCGTATCATGGACTTTTTGTGCTCTTTTTCATTCTTCATGCGTTGATGTTTTCTTGATACAAATACCTAGTGCTTATAAAGAGTTGAAGGGTTGCTGTACAGGATTCTTTTGTATATTGTATTCGAACAGAGCCTGACGTAATTTATGTGCGGTTGTTCCAATGCATGTTCTCTCCAAGTTCTTTGACACTGAGGAAGTTTCGCCCACGTGGAAGGTATGCAGAGACCACATGATGTCACAACATCCGACGGAATATCGACCTTCAGTTGCATGGGTTCCCAATAGAGCTTTAAATAATCCTGACTTACCCTACTACTATCCAGCCGTGATTTCCACGTCCTCCTCGGGCCGTTGCCAGCGGTACTGCGAATCTCATGGTGCCTAGGTGTCCCACTCAGCTGGACGAACTCGAATTCGGATACGTGTCGGCAGTCATATTCGAGATCAACACCCCAACAGTAAGTATCACAGCATGTCTGAACGCACCGATTGCATTGCGTAACTTGTGTGTTCTTTTCTTCTTCTTCAACGATTGTTTTACTGTGGTCCGACGCGTACGGCAACGAACGTCCGACATTCGCGACTGTGTCATCGTCGCCGAAACACCTACCACACACTGCATGTACAAGTCAGTGCAGGTCCGTTCGGCTGTATGATGATGCCTCGGCACCTCGCACGCCATGTCGTCGACGTTTCGTCACCCGTGTGCGAGCGAGAGCGATGCATAATAATAACCGATCTCACATGCATGGCAGTCGAAAGTGGCGGGACGTCACGGGTTTTCCACACCCCGCAAGAGACCTTGGTAGACCGTTTGCAACCAAGGCAAGGGAGACATGTCCGTGAACACGGTCGCGCCGCCACGCAGTCCATGGCTTGCATGGGTCTTTGACATTTATGCTTCTGGGACGCCACCCGTGTTGGGTACGCTCGATATCCAAGAGATCGAGGACAAGGCGCGGGAGGTACTTCAAGGCAGTCCATGTTAGTCCTCCTTGTCTTGTCTGTGACCGCGATTGCTCACCAATGTCATTGCTCGTGGGCGTCGTTTGCAATGTCTGCATTCAGCCGCTTTCGCGTATGTGTTGAAAGGTGCGGGGACGTCCAGTACGTATGATGAGAATCGACGGGCGCTCGATAGGTGGAAGCTCGTTCCACGTATGCTCAACGATGTCGGGGAACGTCGTCTCGAGGTACATTCTCACCCCAAGTGCGGTCAGACAAAGCGCATTAAACACCCACCTCGTCCACAGACGACGATCTTTGGCGTCACCCACCCCGCCCCAGTTTTCATCGCTCCGGTCGGTGCACAGGGTCTGATGCACAACGACGGTGAGCTCGGGACAGCCCGTGCAGCAGCCAAAGTGGGCGTACCCTTGATCGCCAGTTCTGCCGCATCTCGGTCGATGGAAGAGATTGCGCAAGCCCAAGGACCGAACGGGCATCGCTGGTATCAGCTCTACTGGCAAGCGTTCCCCACAACTTTTTCCATCGTGACAAGCTCACCCCGAACGGGCTCTAGGACGCACTCTGTCGAACTGACGCAATCGTTGCTAAAACGCGCCAAGGCAAACGGGTACACCGCGCTCGTGGTGACCGTTGACTGCATGATGATCGGATGGCGTCCACACGACCACGGTCTTGCGTATAGCCCAGCCGGCCACGGGTTCGGCGTGCAACAAGGCACTTCGGATCCGACCCTCATGGGACGCTTTGGTCTCGAGGCACGTCACGAGCGACCGCCGTTCCCGTTCATCCAAGAGGACGTCCGGAAACGCGCCGCGGCGGGCGATCCGGATGCACAGCAAGCCATGTTTTTGGGAGGCAAGTGGATTGGAGAGATCGCTTCGGGTATTTTCCGGAGTTGGGACGAGCTCCAGTTCATCAAGGATAATTGGGATGGACCGATCGTCTTGAAGGGTATACTCGCGCGTGAGGTAGGGCGACGGATTTGGGGGACGATACGAATGTTGATGTTGGACTCGTTTTCCTGCAGGACGCCGAGAAAGCCATCGATTTGGGTATTGACGGTATCATCGTCTCCAACCACGGTGCGTAGCGTTATTCTATCCCCTGTATGCACTCGAGGACTGAAACGCCCCGGTCAGGCGGTCGTCAAGTCGACGGGTCCATTGGCGCACTCGACGCACTCGACATAGTGATGCAATCACCCAAGGTGCTCGAGGCCCAACGAGCGGGCAAACTCACCGTCCTCTTTGATTCGGGTATCAGGACAGGGAGCGACATCCTCAAGGCACTCGCATTGGGTGCTCAAGCAGTGCTTCGTACGTCTCGCCACATACTTGTGCTCAATCCGTGTTTTTATTTTTGATCCGGGCTCTCTCTGACCTTATCATATCCTGACGCCGAATCAGTGGGACGGCCGTTCATGTACGGTCTCGCCATCGCCGGGGAAGCAGGCGTCGAGCAGATTCTGATGCAGACTATTGGCGATTTGCATCTTACCATGGGTCTGTGTGGGTTCCGTGACGTGATAGACGTCGTGGGTGCACGAGAGAAGCTGATGGTCAAAATCAACTAACGCTAACTTGGAGCAAGGGTAGCATGGGCGTGAGTATGTCGAGCCAGTGTGTGAGTAATAGCCGTAGCACGGGTTTTAAATTGTGCTATTTTTTTTTGGTTCAAATTTCCCGCCAGTACAGGGACATGGATGTTGGTTGAAGCGTACTCCTTGATTGCGGTGTATGCAATGGCGGCGCCCCCCAACGGGATCGATATCTCTAGGGTCGACGTTCAACAACTGTATGCGCACGATGATCGGATCAGAATGGCACCATTCATCGAACACTCATCGATTGTGCTTTACTCAACCTGGATGTGATGGATCCGATATTCGTCGGATTGGTCTGGGTAATGCACTTGGTCACGGTACCCGTACCTGCCCGTCAGACTCCCATGGCAGTAACCATCTATTAAAAAAAGCTGACAAACGCAGATACATTATCAATAAACACGGCAGAGCAGTTCCTGGTTAACAACAGGTCCCCCGAGAACGCCTGCTTGACGGTGATTCTCCCCTCGATAAACCGAGTCGGATCGTTTCCGAGGGATCCTGCATGTGCAACGTCCTCGCGTCGATGGCTTCTTCGTATTCCCATCGCGTGACGATGCGTCGAGCGATATATTCGAATACGTCGCGAACACCTTCACCCGTCTTCGCAGAGGTGAGAAAGAGTTTGGGTCCCCTCTCAAGAGGGAGTGGAGGATGAAGCGTCGCATCGGAGACGTGTGGGGAGACGGTTGTCGTCGTTGGTGTGATCGCGGCGGCCTGGTCATAATTGCGAGTAAACAGACTTGGCGTGATCGTTGGCGTGGAAGACGACGAACTCGAAAATGACGATGTCCGTCTTTGGCTCCTGATAGGGGACGATAGCCGCGATGAGATGGAAGGAGGGAGGGGGGACGAGCGAGCAGATGTATAGACGTCGAATAAAGACGAAGAAGGCGTGTGATACGAGGTAACGCCGGTGTGAGTGGACGTGAGTGTCCCATTACTGATGTTAGTGCTATTCCACGAAGAATGCTTCGAGTGCTTGCGGACGTATTGGCTGATATCAATGGATTGTGACCGCGACTGTGAATACGATGAGGACAGATCTATTGCAGAGTCATCGCATGGAGAGGTTGGTTCTTCTGAGACAGCCTCTTCGATGGTGATGGGGATCTCGGTTGATGAGGACAGGCTAAGGGATAAAGGGGGTACGAGTTCGTCGAGGAAGCGGAGCGCTTGGGCTTCGGAAACGGTGGACATCGAGCTATTCGAACTAACGAGGTCTGTCTTGTTTCCCACAACAACGCAACAATAGTCCTCCAGGTCCTCGTCATAGAGGGGTGCGCGTTCACGAAACTCCTGCCACCACCTCTTGAGCGCGGTGAGGGTCTCGGGCTGGTTCACATCGTACATGAGCAAGGCTGCGTCTGCACCGCGAAAGAACGCGGTAGATAGGCTGGAGAATCGCTCTTGTCCTGCGGTGTCCTGCATGTTTTCTGAATCAGCTTGGTAAACCAACCGAGGACGAAGGTATATTGACCCATATCTGGAGAGTGACCACATCATCTGGCTGAGTTGGATGTGGTATCGTTTTCGCGATGAAATCAGCGCCAATGGTGGCTCTGTAGCCCGTCGAAAAGCGACCTGAAATGTACTGCGGAGAGGCATTCTCGTGACGTGTGCGATTTCAGTGGTCTCTAGGACACACACCTGAGAACGAAAACTGGTTTTTCCAACGCCTGAGGCGCCAATGACTACGAGTTTAACCGTTGGCATGTGCGTTGTTGAGCGGTGTGATGATGAATTGCATGGGGAGTGTCATGGAAAAGAGAGCACACGGACTCATCGCAATATTAAGACAGCGGTTGCCATACATGGAAGCATCCACATCTCTGACCTCGACGACCACCATGGACGATATCACACCACCACCACCAGATCACGACGTCTCTCCCCCACCACCACCACCAGCACCCGTGTCAGGCTCTCCTACCGATTTCTTGAAGGGCGTCGTCGGAAAGCGTGTCATCGTTCGTCTAACGTCGGGTGTCGATTATCGTGGTACGCTTGTCATCCCAGCCGTCACTCTAGATTTGACTTTTTGGTAGGCATCCTTTCATGCCTCGACGGGTACATGAACATTGCTCTGGAGCAAACCGAAGAGCACGTGAACGGTATCGTCACCAACAGATATGGGGATGCCTTCATCCGGGGAAATAATGGCGGGTATCGTTCAAGGCGATAACGGATCACCATCTCATCCTCCTCTCCACGCAGTACTCTACATATCCGCTGCAGAGCCGCTTTGATTTGAGATACTTGCACCGTTACGCGACGTGTCAAGCCATGTCGTCGCGCATTTCAAAATTTGTGTTATTAGTTTTTCTAATGATATATCAGCAGTGACAGATCTGCTGATGAATCTTCTGGCGTTCACAACTGCTCCGGGTGACACAACTGACGCATAAATCCAATAGGAGCCACTCGACCAGCCGTGGTTTATACAGTATAGTGATGAAGCCCCCTGTCGGTTACAAGTATTTCAACTGCCTTCGATCGCACGATGCACAGGTTCGTAATACAAGAGTCGACACCGGCAGGTAGGGATACAGAACGAATATCACGAGATCTTGACATGTGTTCATCCAAGGGAACCGCAAGTCTAGCTATAGCATGTGACAGATCCAAGGGCACGGGAGGATAGATGTGTGCAGCATATCGAGAGTTGTAGCGATACATCGATGGTCAAGAAGCCAGTGACCCGGCCAGAGAAACCGCGTCATAGTCGTAACATTGAAAAGGCATTCGTCAGCGCAGCGACCTCGCACTCGTCGAAAACGACATCGGAAAATCGATCTTGGGCTTCAAACAGTGCCAGGGCGCGTATGACGCTCGGGATGTGGTCGGGGGGGATTTCTCCCCGCAGCAGGGTGTCACAGTTGTCGCAAAGAGTACTATCCTGTGTGACTTGATCAGGTCTCGTAAGAATCGGGTCTACAAAGACATTTACGCTGATGAAACTGGTGGATTCGTGCCCGTAGAATGTGTCGACAGGTGTCGATTTCAAGGGAGAATGTCCTGGGCAACACTCGATGGGCGAGGCGGACCCGGCGTTCCATTCGCTGTCTGCACAGGGTATCACCGGTTCCTGGTCATCCAGGGGTTGTACGACTCGCACGCTAGTTTTCCCGGTACGAAGAGAGGAACACTCACTTTAGCTTCTGACCAATCGTTCCCTACTTTGTCGGCGGGGAGGAGGATCTGAACTTTCTCTTCTTTGTGTGCGTACAACGTCGGTGCAAGAATACAAGGCACCGTTTGGAACCGCCAGCGATTCGATTCGGATGCGGGGATGATCCCACTCTCGGTGAGCCTCTGCGAGATGGGAACGAAACAAAAGATGCCCGTGCTAGTCATGAAGCGTGAAAGGAGCGTCATGATATGGATATGGCAATGATAGACTGGCGGTCAGCTGAGTGCGACGCGTTCTAGTCACGTGAATGAAAAATCAACCGGGAAGGCGGAGTTGCCGACTCGCCGTATATCGCACTGAAGTCTCGTACCGTCACGATGTCTTCCAGGCTTGTTGTCGCTCCCGTCACGAGCTCGACCGACGTCTTCAAACAAGATCTATTCAAAGGTAAAGTCTTGTTCTGTACCGGAGGCGGGTCCGGGATATGCAAGTCGATGACGGAAGCCATGGTACGTCCTCGTCGCACATTGACGCCATGTCGTACGACTGAACCCGAAACCTGGTAAAAGATGAGGCATGGCGCCAATGCCGCCATCGTCGGAAGAAAGTGAGTCTATCAGCACTTGTGTGTGTGTGTGTGAGCTGGGACGTCCGGTTGACCCATCCATCATCCACCAGCCTCGAGAAACTCACGCACACTGCCAAGGAACTCTCGCGGCTCACAGGCCAGACATGCATTCCCACACAAGCCGACGTGAGACAGCCCCAACAACTCAAAGACGCCGTCGCCCACACGGTGGCGACGTTTGGGCGCATCGATTTCGTCATTTGTGGTATGCAGAACGGGATGTGACACCGAGCGCGTTGATCCACCTCGGAACAGGTGCAGCGGGTAATTTCCTGGCGTCCATCGATGGCATGTCGGAGAACGCGTTCAAAACCGTGATGGAAATCGATACCGTACGTCGGTTGCTCGTCCACCCACGCCGTTGACTTACGGGAGACTAGATGGGCACGTTCAATACCGTCAAGGCGACATTGCCACACGTGCGTGCATCGCACGGCTCGTATATCCATGTTAGCGCCACGTTGCATTATAGAGGTGTTTTCTACGTCTTTCGTTCCGAGCGTCGTTGTTCATGTCGATCCAGGGACACCGTATCAAGTGCACGTGTCGGCCGCCAAAGCTGGCGTGGACGCTCTGTCCGCAGTCCTAGCGATTGAAGAGGGTCCCCGAGGTGTACGTTCCAACGTTATCGCCCCAGGACCGATCGGAGATACAGAAGGCATGTCTCGGCTTTCCAACCAATTGAACGACAGACCCAGCAATTACCCCCTTGGTCGCATGGGTCAGTTGAACGACGTTGCGAATGCGACAGTCTTTCTCTTCAGTGACGCTGCATCGTACATTACTGGTCAAATCCTTCCTGTCGATGGGGGCACTGAACACCTCAGAATGCCGCAGTTACCTTATCCACAATCGGTGCTCGACCCAGATAGTGTCAAGCAAATGATAAAGTCGAGGATGTAACCACCATGTATAGTTCAATCCATCCATGTCACATACCAAAGTCGACAAGAGGACTCAGCAAACACACACATTAAAGTCTGATGCTTCTAAGTCAATTATCCCTCCACCCGGAGTCGTTAAGTAAATCTAATAAGTGGTATCATGAACACCGTCGACTACTACATATTCCTCGCAATGCGCTCGGGATATTTTTAAGAACCGACTACCGCCTAAACAGCAATGCCTACGAAGACCTTGACCCTCAAGAAGGCGACAATGCCAACAACCACGTTGAGGACGGCACCCAAAACAACAGCGATGGCACCGACCACGAGGATCTGCAGACCGGCCACGAGAGCAAGGACGATGTCGCTATAAAAAAAACGGTCAAGTCAAGAAGAAAATGAATAAAGACAACACTCATACAGCAAGGCAACAATAGCGTGTGCAAGGTTTCCAACAACGCCGCCAGCAAGCGCGACGACGATGGCAACCAACAGGGTCAGAGTACGGACGACCTCCTATTGAAAGAAATACTTTTCAGAAACGGAGACTTGCAATTCACCCATGGTACGCACAGCAACCAAAACGAGAACGACTGCCAAGACAGCGGTGAGGTCGATACCAGCATCAAGCTTGACGACGGCGATTTCCCCAACGGCAACTTTGAGGACGGCGGTGATGTCACCGACGACGACGGCAACTGCGTCAGCGTCGGGGTTGCTCTTGTAACCCTCTGAACCAAAGCGTCAAACGAGGTACCAAAACACGGGCACGATGAGCTTACCAAGCTTGTCGTTGAGGGGCTTGATCTGGGAAGTAGCCTTGGTGGCGGCGTCGACGACACCCTGGGCAGACGGAGGAATGCTGCCGGTAGGAGGGGTGACGTCCGCAGTGCGCGCGAACAAGGCAAGTCCGTCAGTGGAAGGAGAAGGAGCAGCAGCAACAAAGCCAGCAGCGGCGAGGAGGAGAGCAGGGATGAATGAGAGGACGCGCATTGTGAGCAAAGTGTAAAGGTCGAAAGAGTGACTGGTGTCGAGAAGACTGAGGTGGAAGGCTGGAAAGCTAGAAAGCTGGCGTTCCCAGGTTGAACGTCCCAGTTTTTATAGGGCTCTATGCCCTGCCATTTGCAGGCTGGGTATGTAATGGGCTTACGGGTGGACAAGTTTTAGCCGAGTTCGATTGTCAAAGAAGTGTCACTTACCCGAGCGGAGCGATGGAAGGCTAAATTTTACAGAATATGTCAACATGGTCTGACAAAAAGCTTTGATCATCTTTGGGCTGCGGATTCTAGCGTTTGCAGTCAGTGATGATACTAGTTTTTCCAACGATATTTCGCAACCTAACTCGTATAGGCTCAAGTGTATTTTGAGCTGGATCTTGAAAACTCAATGTACCGAGCAAGTACCGGGTGGAGCAGGCCGTGGCGGCGGCGTGACAGGTTATCCGAGTCGACCCTGCCGGCGATCACCCGGCCAATGAGAAGTCGGGCTACAGGCAGACCCGTTTTCCACAGCAAAGTGACCCTGTAGAGACCCTAGCTCAGCTCTCTGACTAGGTGGATCAAGAGTTCTAGCACTGTTCGGGATAGTTTCGGTTCAACACCGTTCTGAGCTTCACGTTCAAACAAAAGGACAAGACGTACACGGCAACTTAATGTCAGACGACACCGACGTGACCTTGAAGGAAGCGTTCTTGCCGAGCGAGAGAAATGTACAACGTAAGTGAAGGTGGCGTTTTCAACGTTGGATCATTTCTCGGCAAAAGAAATACGCCATATCTCGTCAACCCGTTCACACATGGGCCAACCGCTGGATTTCCTCAACGCCTCAACGTCCGTCGTCGCGATCCGTGCTTATTTATCGAGCGAAGACGAGTCTTTTGTTTCTGTGCATGACGTGACCAATGGTCTCGGAACATTTGTACATCTTTGCTTGACATGCTTGACAAGTGACAGGATCTTAGAAGACAGCGTCAACGGTTCAGATCGGAAAATCTACACACAAGTACATAACTGAACACCCGACTACTATACATGTTTCCTCGACCGTCACCGGCACCGGGGATGACTCGAATCCCGTGCAGAAATCTCACCCGGAATTCGACGAAACAATCAAATGACGGGAATTAGAGTGCCATGTCGTCGGCTCTAATCGTAACTTTATCGAACACATGCCTGGCAGCTAGAGCATGCAAGTCTTCTTCGCATAGACATTGTAAGCCCATATGGTTTCGTCCGGACACCGAATACGTGTTTGTGGATGCGCTATCGTGCACGCTGTTTCTTCGTGCACGCTTGGTCAACATGTGTCCCATTCTTCTTGTGACGTCCGAATCTATACGCCAGTCTGTGTACGACTAGAAGCGAACACACGAATGTTTCTTGACGTGATATGATGACGACCAGACGAGCAGATAATACGCCAGGTGATATCTTTCCATTGGGAGACATGGCGATACTATGAACGACTCGAGAAGCGGGGAATCGTGGTTTGGCAGGTAGGCCGACGGGGTCGTACCGTGAATGACAGCGGGCCGAAAGGGTACGTGATAGATCAGATCAATCAATGAATCGTACTGTCGGTCAGCTGAGATCCGTTCATTGCAGCCGTTGGGAGAGAGAAGGGGGAGGATGTCAACTCACATGTGATTTGACTTTCAGCTATGCACATCCTCATCACCGGCGCAACTGGCCTCATTGGCAACCAAGTTCTCGTCCGCGCACTCGTCGACAACAGAGTCACCAAAGTGACCGTCGTCGGACGACATCCGCCCTCGCTCGATGAAAAACACATCTCCCAAACAGCCGTCGAAAAGCTCACGGTCATCACCCGGGAAGACCTCTCCGTCTGGGATTTCGAAGACGACTCTGAACTCGTCACGGCACTCGCAGATTGCAAGGCATGTATATGGTAGGACTCTTGCTTGTATGGACGTGTCTTCCCCTGGCCTGTTTCCTTCTACGATGGACGTATGTGTGCTGATCTAGCCCTTGGCGATCACGACAGGTGTGTAGGCGGTAGGGCGGACAGTTTCGCGACGCCTGAAGAGTATGAACGCGTCTCGTACACGTTCACCCTCAACGCCGCCGATTTCCTCACCAAACTCGCTCACTCCCAAACCTCGCAAGCCCAAACGGAAACCGACCGTGCACTCCATCCCTTCCGGTTCTGCTACTGCAGCGCCAAAGGGGCCAACCGCCAAGGTACGGCCGGTAGTGGCCTCATCTCGGTCGATCCGGAGACGCGAAATATGAAGGTACGTGGGACCGACGTGTGTTATTGTTACTCTGACATGATTTTGAAAGGGACGCGTCGAGGCGGCGCTGTTGTCGGCGGCATCTCAGTCGAACGGGAATCTGGCTGTCTATGTATTCCGTCCTGGTACTGTCGTGTCGATTACGACGGTGGCCATGCGCTCCTTCCTCACCAATGTGGAACACGTCGCCAAGGTGTTGGTGGATGCAGCGGTTGGTATCCGCGTCGAATGGCACCGTCAGGGCACGGTGCCAAAGGATACATGGGAGAGCGAGGAAATCATCACTTGGTCTCTGGGACTGGGTGGGTGATGTGACTTCAAAAGGTGTCGTGTCCCAGCGTCGGGGTCTGTCTCAATAAAACGGATTTGTTACCTTATCGATTGTCCCAGTACCCATGACTTCGATGAAAATAAGATCATATACTCGCCATATAATCATGTATGATCAATAGCTGCGGTACTTTGTCTCGCTGCTAAAATTCAAGCCATTCCGCCGGAGTAAAACCCGGGGACTGTATTGAAAAAAATAACACGGGCACGTTCAAACCGGTCGCACGTCTGCGAACAGACATCATCGCGTCGCGTTTGCCCACGAGGACACCCCATAATGAGCTTGGCGACGAGAGCACGGCATGATCAGGAAGCGGTCCGTCACGAACGTGGTGGTGGACCAGTTGCCTTCCAGCAAATTTTCCGTGCACTGACCTAAGGATGCGAACAAGGCCCTGAGGATAGCTAGACTGGCGAGGTGCGAACAACGGGAGGGGAGTGTACGTCAATCGGTGCAATCAATGAAACTTGAGATGTCGACAAGCCCATCATGATAAGCCTCTTATCCAGTCTTGCCCGTTATCGCCTACACGAGATCACTTTTACCTCCGAAAAGTACTGCCTTCGAAACCATGGACTCAGCTGTAAGCAAACCCATATACTCGACGAACGCACTTTCAACACGGAACAAGGACACTTATCATACAATCTCTTCCAGACACTAGACATAGTTTTAAAAAATGCGGATCGGCTGATCCGGGGCAGGTGGAATAGTCATGACTCGTGCTTCTCCAGTATCATGCAAGAACACCAAGGCAGTCTGCATAAAAGACCTGTGCCATATTGTCTCGTCCCCGCCGTTCATCTTATAGAATTTGGGGTCTCCAATTATTTCACCAGCATTGCTGATACTAATGGAGATAGAGGTGTTCCTGTTGTTTATGACCGTGATTGGATAACCATCATTCGACATCCTAGAGCAGTCGCAATCAGATCTTGGCACGCTTTTCAACCTCGTCATGCCGCACCTGACTCCGAGAAGGCTGAGGTTTATTTAGAGTATCAGAGATGTAGTAGTAGATCGATGACTGAGGCTAAAGATGCGACGCATGAGCACTCGGGACACACGTGGACGCGGGCATAGCAAGGGGAGGATGTGCTCACCAGGGGCAACGTGACGGTTTCCTAGAAGCTGCATGGTGAAACCGTGGCGTTTTTATCCCTTCGGTTGGCGCTTTCCCCAATGACACGGATGGTGTCAAGGCGGTGTCTGTTTCATCGTCCGGGCTGACCAAGAAGGCAAGAATTGTCATCCCGCTGGATGTTTAGGGATACATCATCATACATGAGTGTATAGCATCAGATGACCAGAAGGAAGGACGTACAAGTTATTTATTCTTCCTCTAGGGTGGAGAGAAGAGGTCATTGGTGTGGATACCACCCCAGGTCGTATGTTATGTTGTCAGTCGGGGAACACGTATAGTGAGCGTATAGCAGTTAGATCGCACGTTGAAGCGCTTAGCAACCGCCGAACGAGCTTGTAAGGAGCCTGGCAGTGCCAAATGTCGCGAGGACGTCTCAGTTTGGATTGTCGAACGAGACATGATTCAGTTTTGCCTGCTGTCGCTAAACTTCGGCGGTGATAATGGGCTTCGTCCGGACCAAACGGGATCTATCACTGTTCGTGTCCACATCCGAATAAACAGTCTTTCCCCTTCCCTCCCTCGGACTGGGACCACAACGCGACCAGTGACTCCATCTGGCCAATTGTATCCGCCTCACTCGACGTAACCCAACACTGGGCGTGTTTTATATGAAATTGAACTATGAAAGCCGAATAGCATTCGATCTGCGGTGATAGCTACTTGGCACCCTAGAGGAAGAATGAACAACTCGTACTGGTGATCTGATGCTACTCACACTCGGTGCGGGGTTGACGATTCTTTCCTCGTGCCAAAGTCAGTTGGCATCGTTTTCTTTCCTGTCATCGTGGGGGAACAGAACAGCGGGGCGCGGAACGAAGCGTCATGGATTGATGGTAAGAGGGGGTAGATAGCTGCGGCGCAAGGTACGGGTCACGTCGTAGTACCTTGAGTTTGGGCATGTCCCTGGATCCTGGTACATACCTTCGTCGAGATCGTCAAGGATGGCAAAAGATGAGTGACAACCCACCCGAAAGTCAACTTCTCCGCCACGGGAACGGGAGGACGATCCCAATCGTCAGCTTCGTACACTTTCTCGGTGCCATCGGCACAAAAGACATGTTTCTTCGTCGTGTCAGTACGTAGATGCAAGAATAAAATGACACCACCCACCGACTATGAAAGAATAGTCATACACTGACTTTGAAAGCGTCAGTATGTACTTGGTAAAAGACTGCAGAGAACGCACGTTTGGATGCATCCCGAGCGTCATCGTCGGTTTCGGGTGCCTTCGTTTTCTGGTACATTCCTGAGAGACGACAGCCAAGTGCTTACCAGTCGCCGACCACATCTCGCTAGTCACTTGAATGACCTGGCACATAAATCATATACTACGGCTTGGAACTTGCGCGTCGCGAGCCTTTCACCTTTTAGCATAGGTCACGGTGGTGTAAGGTCACGCGACCCTGCGAGTGGCGACTTCTGAAAAGGTTCTTCACTACCACCTATCGAGATGGCTGTCTTCGATGAGGTGTCTTATTCACTCTCCCCGTCGCTCTCCCCGACGCGCAGAACCGAGCTCGCCGCCGTCCTCGACCTCAATGGCGCGGCCCCACACCCACCCTACACCCATATTATCGTTCCTGCTGCCTCTCACGCCCACAATAGTGCCACCAGCGACCCCACCGTCAAACTCGTCACAGACCGCTGGGTCGATCGCAGCATCGTCATGGGAAAACGCCAGCCGTGCGTATTTCTCCTTCTCCGTGTTGTGTAACTCACACGGCCGTCGTAGTGAGCAGTATTACTCCCCAGACCCGGCCATGATATTCTCGGGTGTCGTCGCTTGTGCTACCGACGTGCGTTTTCTTTACTCCCTACTTCCGTTGTGCGTCATCACGTTCACTCTAGCTTTCTGCGGCAGACTTGGAGGTGCTCTCAGCAGGCATCACCGCACTCGGCGGTCAATGGCGCGCCGGTCTCACTCGCGATGTCACCCATCTCTTTGCCCTCCGTACGGGTAGCGACAAGGTACTCCCTCCCTCAACCACCTCGCTCACCCCTCTCACCCTGCTATGCAGTACAATACCGCCCTTCATTTCGCACCCCAAACCAACATGTGCATCCTCACCCCGCACTGGTTCGACGACGCCGTCCGTCTCGGTCGTCGCATCCCAGAAACACCCTACGCTTGGCCAGACCCGCCTGTATTGCGCCCTGGCGTGACCCTCGATGTCGACGATGACCCCCTTGCTGCAGAGGGTAAACGGAAACGAAAGCCTGCTGCAGATACAGACGCAGAGCCGGGAGACGCTACGAATGCATCTATTGAAGGCGAACATGTCCGCGTTTGGGACGGTCGACGCGTTCTTCTCTCTCCCTCACTAGAATTGGCAGGTGGCTCACGACGCGCGATTGAAGCACGTATCCAGCGTGCCGGTGGCGTCGTTGTGCCCATCCCCGAGGATGCAGACGAGTTTTTCGAAGAAAAGGCTGTTGATGAATCTGACGTGCTCATCACGCGATGGCGGAGTGGCAAATCGTATTTCAAGGTGTGTGTGTCCACTTCTGCACGATTATGCCTCACTCTCCTATGTGGCTTCCTAGGCGGCACGCGCGTCCCTTCTCATTGGGACCCTTAGTTGGCTGTTCAGCGTCGAATCTAGTGGCACGCTCCACTCGCCCCTCGACTCCCTGCTTTGGTATCCTACTCCAAGGGCAGGCATTCCCGATCTCATTGATCGTGTTCGTGACACTTCAAAAATTGTCGATCTCGGCTTGTCCTGACTGTCGTATTTTTCAGGAGATTTCGATTACCAATTACACCGGTGCAGCGCGTGACTATCTTAAACGTCTCATTACGCTCGTCGGTGCCAAGTTTACGCCAAGCATGAGCCAAACGAACAAGGTCCTCATAGCGGGTTTGTGAGTGACTCTATACTATCCCACCTTGTAAATCGACTGAATGCGCTTGTAGCCAGCCGTCACCCAAGACAACCCGTGCGCTCTCGTGGTCAATCCCAGTCGTCAACCATACATGGTTGGAAGATTGTTTTGTGGAATGGCGGCAAGTGTCCCTCCCCCCTTTCTTATATCGTCTTGTTCACCCACACCAGAGCGCTCACGGTCGGACTGGAGCGCTACATCGTGTATCCCCCGGGCGTCGACTTTGGCAAAATCTTGATGACTAGCAAAGATGGACGTACGTCTCGCTCTTACTTTTCATTTCTTTATGCACTCATTCTCTTTTACGTTTTCGTTTTGTTTGCAGCCCCCTCTTCTCAATTGGCAGCTACCCAGGGCCTGAGCGGCGGTGCCGTACCAGGTGGTCGTGGTATTGGCATCATCGATGTGGAACAAGAAGAGACGCGCGACGCGGAATATCGCGCTCGTTCACGCAGGGGTTCGTTTGCCCTACCACCTCCACGAGAGGCGCTTGCGAACGCTACAATGGATGGCATGTCTATGGTTATGTCAGACGCCGAGGTATTGACAGAATCACGTGTGCGGCCACGTTCTCGGGCGGGTTCAGTGAAGAAAACCCCATCGTCCAAGGTGAAACATGGAACAATACCGACGCCGATGACGGTGTCGGCGACAGGCGCGTTTATCGATCATGTGATCGAACTTCCTGCAGATGACGGCGACGAGGCTGGCCTACGGCGTACCACAGAAAATGGCAAACAGCGTTCACGCACGACTGCACTAAATCCACGTGCAAAACCTCGGACTGCGCCAGGGACATCATCAACGGGTCTCTTTTCGACTGCAGGCGACGTTGAGGACCCTGTGCGTACTTTGAGGGGGAGCTCGAAGGAGGGGCACGAAAAAGACAAGGAGAAAGGAAAGGAGAACAGTAATAAGGGGAAACGAGTAGCACGGCAAACCTCCGAGGCAGATGATGATGAGAATATTCCGCAGCCAGCCCATCTTCCCAAATCCAAATCCCGCCTCGTTCGACCTAGGTCAGATGTCCAGACACCCCAGACCGACGATGAGGTGGAGAACCAAGTACACACGGAGATGAGCGGGCCACGACGACGGTCAAACAAGACAATGGCCATCCGTTCCGACGTAGACTCAGATGGTAACAGGGGCGACGAGTCGGAGGGGTCGGTGCCGCCTCGGAGGCCGGCAGGCGCAGCATCAGTGACGCCTGTCAAGTCGGGGATGAAACCTAAACCAAAGTCTAAATCACAGTCTAGGCCCAGGTCGCTGCTGAGCGGGGAGAGTGGTGACGAGGTGGTACCTGTAGTCGCAGTGTCTGGGACCGCGACGAAGACCGCGAAACGGCAGGAAGTGTTGGCGCAGTCGGGACGCAAGGGTAGAGTTGTAACCAAGGAAAAGGCAAAAGAGAAACCAAGTGCAGGAAAGGGGAGTAAAAAGGTCGTATCTCGGCCTAGACCTAGGTCACCTACACGTTCACCGTCGCCGACCTCGCCCGATGCGAAGAACTCGCGTACTCCAAAGCGGCGGTTATCTGTCGTCGTGCCTTCCGTTCCCAAGGAATACTTTTTATCACCGGGCATGCTCGATGCACCGGACGATGACGATCGTGACCGCGAAATTAGAAAAAAGGGAACGGATGCAGGTGCGACCTCGGGGACGACACGCAAACAGCCCATGCCTGCGGCATCAATGCATGCGGTCGCTGCAGAAGCGTCGACGTCGACGAGTAAACGTGGCAAGCCATCTCCCGCAAAAGTGTCGACCCCCCTTGCTGCCTCCGGCAAGTCCAAGGTCAAGGCCAAACCCAAGCCTGGTGCGTCCAAGGAAATGGACAAGACTGTAGATGACGGTGAAGATATGGTCGTCGATGTACCTGTGACATCGACGAGTCGTGGCGGACCGAGACGAAGCGCCGCGAACAAGGCGACAACGCGGTTGAGGGACGAAATAATGCCAGACGTGGTCAGCTTTGAAAAGGAACAGAAGCAAGCGAAGCGGAGACGGAGTGTGGGTGGAGAATCGGTTGTGTCTGTGGGAGGGGAGGAGGAGCGAGAGGAGAGAGATGGCAAGAGAAGAAAAGTGGCGACGGAGGATGAAGAAGAAGCAGAGGTGGAAGATGTGGTGCTGGCACCCTCGGTCAAGGCGAAGGCGAGACCGAACCACGGAAAAGGCAAGGCAAAAGCGATCATTGTGAGCTCCGACGAAGAAGTAGTGGATATTTCGACCAAGAACAAGAAGGGTGCTCGTGGACGGGGGAAGGAGTCCGCCTCCATCCGATTGATTACGACGGGCGTGAGCCTGTCGGACGACGTTATCAAGGTTGGTCTTGTACTCTCCGACACAAGTGGTAAAAATGCTAACGCGGACGGCACAGCGTCTCACGAAACTCGGCGTACAGATGACGACGAAACCGCTGGACTGTACGCATCTCATTGCCAAGGGCATCGTTCGGACGGAAAAATTCCTATGTGCCACGTCTGTCTCACCGTACATATTGACCGAAGAATGGGCGAATGCAAGTGCAAAGAGTGGCAAACTGCTTCGTGCGTGCTAATTAGTCTGAACGCTCTCGCTCGCTGTTCACCTCACACCTTCATCCCTTTCCAGCTGAAGACGATTACCTGTTGTCTGACGCGGCCGCAGAGAAAAAATGGGCGTTCAAGTTTGCAGACGCGATAGCACGCGCAAAGACATCCGAAGGCGGTTCGAACTTGTTCAAGCAAATGACATTTTACGTGACGCCCAAAGTCTCTGTCGACGCAAAGCTCCTCAAAAACGTCATTTCTGCCGGAGGTGGCCAAGTGCAAACGTCCACGACGCCGACCGTCCGGATTCTCAAGGGGAAAGCGAATCGATACGTGGTATCGTGTCCAGAAGACAAGGCGATTTGGCGGCCGTTGGCGCAAGAGGGTTTCAAGATTTATTCGCCCGAGTTGGTTTTGAGGGGCGCGTTGAGGCAGGAGATGGAGTGGGAGAGGGAAGAGTGTCTGGTGGCGGGGTGATCTTAACGCATGGCGAGCTGTAGGTTAAAGAACTAACAGGTGAACGTTCACAGGACAGGGACCATGAATGCAGTGGAGTAATTTATACGTGGTGATTGTGCCTGGTTGTGAAGTGTGTAACCAAATATTTATATCGGTTGATAGCTCACTATCAATCCCTCTTCGAACTGATGGCCCTGGCCGCCTTTAATAGGATCACGGCTGTGAAGGCTATCACTGGCACCGACGGTTACCAGAGCACTGTGATCATCACTCCAGCGTACGATAATATTCACACCGACACCATACTACCACTTATCATGGGCGCATCAGTCCGTCGTTCGTGTGCGATTTTCACGGGCGTGGGATGTGACTTCGAGCTACGGGGATCAGACACGGAGAACATATAAGTGCCTCCACACCACTGGAACGACTTTAATTTCTTCTCCTTTGTGTGGTTCGCTATTTCCGCAGTCAACGTCGGTTGAGTCAGACGATGTCGCTCACCGTATCTCCTCCACCAGGATTTCAGACAACCCAGGTACGTCTTCTACTGAGCCCGTCTCAACTTTTCTTTCTTTCCTTCCTGGTGTGCTGACCCGGGATAACGGGATTGATAGTATTTCAATGGTATGTCGGTCGTTCGCAAGCGAACTGCGCTGTGTGCTCACATATGGATGGTCCCTAGCTGCTGGCTTGGCAATTCTGGTAAGCAAGTCCGCCTAACAAATACACATTTCTCTCATGCAATCTGTAGGCATATGACTATCTGGTCACGCTCGAGGACGAAGTATGTGGTAGCGATAGGCGCTTGACCCAAGCGTTGATCTTTTGTTAGGTACGATGGGTATGGGGCCGTAAATGGGATGTAACGCGGTCCGTCTTTACGGTGTCGAGGTATCTACCATTCGTGGGTGTCGCGTTGACTGGCTATGGTGAGCACGCCACGAAGGTATATAATTCATACATGCTAACATTGTTTCCGGGGAAGCTGCCTTCCGCTCAGCATCACAAGTATGCGGAAATCACTGTGCACGCCTAGTCAACTATGCTAATATCGTTTTCCACTGTAGCCCTGTTCGCCGGCGACTTTGGAAGAGAACAGTAAGTGTACCACCCAAGTCGGCATCGCGATAGCATCGTGATAACCGCTTCCCTCCAGTCATTCATATATTGGGTATTATCGCTGCAGAAAGTCTGTCCCCTTGCATCCTTGAACGCTAATCATGAATGAATAACGTCTGTAATCAAGTCCTTTTAATTCTGCGCACGTACGCATTCTGGCAAGGCGATAAACGGGTGTTATATGGCCTTTCTGTATATGCTTGCGTGAGCCGTTTGTTTTCATTGTATCTCTTGAGTCGAAGGTTGAACCTCTCTAGGTTACCATTGCTGCAGCCGTAGCAGCGGACGTCACGCCAACCGTCCTTCTCCCTGGTAACAACAATGGTAGGTCTCAGTGACTTGAGGTACCCGCCTCTCACTCGTTTATCGGTACACAGGAATTATAGGGGACCCGGGTTGCTTTTTGATCGCCAGCAGAAACAGTACCTTTGTATATCTATTCTTACTGATCTTTGAAATTGGTGAACAACCCATCGTATCGATTTCTTTCTGCGCGTGCTGATTTTTGTTCAGTGATATTGTCTTTGACGGCGTATAAGCGATTCCATTCCTATCGGGAAGCGAATTCACTTTTTGTGAACGCAACCTATCGAGACAGCATGTTTTACATGGTCTGCATCATACGTGAGAATGATTTTCACGCCAGTTGGTTTGCAGCTAACATTCAGGTACAGTCGTCACATTTACCAACGTCCTCCTCGATGGTATATTTCCGGTACGTGTTTTCTTCCACAGTACACATTCAGATAACGCTCATCGACGTGATTGCTTCAGTTGCAATTCACTGATCTCTTGGATATGTGCGTTGACCTATTTTTCAATTGCCTTGGTGAAGTTCTTATGATGTTTGTGCGACTTGCAGACCTCAGATCACTCTGCACAGTGTGCTTGCATCGCGCGTCCTGTTTAATCTACGTAGTAGTGTGCAGGAAGAGGGAACGACAGGTTCTGCTCCGCTTAGCCAGCTCGTGTTCATGGCACCCCAGAGTCAACCAGATCCTGCGGGCCATCAGGATCGAGGTTGCAGAGAAGTGTCGAACAAGCAGCTTGATGTAGACATTGACCTCTCAGGGTTCGAGTGCCGATATGACCCACCACTGTGTTGAGATATGATTATCTCACACTCGGCCCACAATGAAGCAAATTAATGTGGATTTATTAGAGGTTACGTGCGCAGCTAGTAGTAAGATCTCAGCGTAGTTCGGGGAACGAGCTGGTATTCAATAGATACCTAGTAGTAAGATCTACCATACGAATAAGCAAGTGCTATCAGAGTATAAAAACGGGTATCTCACCTCAGCGTAGTTCGGGGAACGAGCTGAGGTGCCTATCGTATACGGTCGAGTATACAGTAGACTTTCTCATAATGCAAGGTAGTATGCATTACGAGATTACTAGTAAAAGTGTAATGGTCGCGAAAAAAGTGTAGGAAATTTACTCAATGCATTATGAGATTTTTCATGCACTATGAGAAAGTCTACTGTAAATGGCCAAACGGCCAGGCACAAATGGTAGATAACGAGCGACAGATGTCGCGACGAATCGAATGGTAACGTATGAATAGGAACAATGTCATTCATGTGTCCATACCTCACGACGGCTTGACCTCGACTGACAGGATTATCATGATAGGATGCTTCTTCCCATTTAGGTAACAACATCACGCTCGGGGCCCCAGATCGCAGCTGGTCTGGTAAAAGTTGGACCGTCTATGAGGCAAATCGTCGATAGACGATCTCGTCTGGTGGCCGTGGCCAGATGACGGCCCACCCATAGCAGCAGGTCTAGTTCTATGGTTCGCCTTGTACTAAAAACGACCATATCGTCATAGGTCCTCGTCTTCCCCGTTTTTTTTAAAGCAGATGATGGGCATGGCCCACATAACGCACAGTCATTCAAGTTGGCGAGATTGCCGCCAAGTCCAGCAGGAGACTTTGGATCATTACTTTCCCTCTGACGTCGATCTGAAACATACTGACAGATGCCAATGCCAAAGAAGTGTGAAGTACTAGTGGTTCTTCGTTCCCGTGTCATTGGATGAAGGTTGAGTTGGAAAAAACTTGTGCCTGCCCGCAACGTCCGACCGCGTACGGCCGTAAACGCCACCTCTGCATGTCGAAAATCCGATCGCGAAGTTTGTGATCAATTGGACAGAGGGAATGTGATGACGGATACCTGTACTTGGGTATAGTCATGGTTGATTGCATAGACGAAGCCGTACCGTTGGTGCGAAGGGCATCACGAAGTTGTGTGCCAATTAGTCTGAAGGCTCTCGCTCGCTGCTCATCTCACTCCTGAGGAAGATTACCTGTTGTCTGACGCGGCCGCAGAGAAAAATTGGGCATTCAGATTTGCAGACGCGATAGCACACGCAAAGACATCCGAAGGCGGTTCAAACTTGTTCAAGCAAATGACATTTTACGTGACGCCCAAAGTCTCTGTCGACGCAAAGCTCCTCAAAAACGTCATCTCTGCCGGAGGTGGCCAAGTGCAAACGTCCACGACACCGACCGTCCGGATTCTCAAGGGAAAAGCGAATCGATACGTGGTATCGTGTCCAGAAGACAAGGCGATTTGGCGGCCGTTGGCGCAAGAGGGTTTCAAGATTTATTCGCCCGAGTTGGTTTTGAGGGGCGCGTTGAGGCAGGAGATGGAGTAGGAGAGGGAGGAGTGTCTGGTGGCGGGGCGATCTTAAATGTAGGTTAAAGAACTAGCATGGACACGAGGTGAACATTCACAGGACAGGTAATTTATACGTGGTGATTGGTTGTGAAGTGTGTAACCAAATATTTATATCGGTTGATAGTGAGCTACATATGTGTCCCCCTCGGAGGCTATCACCGACGGTTACCAGAGCACTGTGATCATCACTCCAGCGTACGATAATATTCACATCGTGCGACCGACACCATACTACCACTTATCATGGGCCCATCAGTCCGTCGTTCGTGTGCGATTTTCACGGGCGTGGGATGTGACTTCGAACCACGGGGATCGGACACGGAGAACATATAAGTGCCTCCACACCACTGGAGCGACTTTAATTTCTTCTCCTTTGTGTGGTTCGCTATTCCGCTGTCTCTGTCGGTTGAGTCAGATGATGTCGCTCGCCGTATCTCCTCCCGCAGGATTTCAGACAACCCAGGTACGTCTTCTACTGAGCCCCTCTCTGGTGTGCTGACTCGGGATAACGGGGTTGACAGTATTTCAATGGTATGTCGGTCGTTCACAAGCGATCTGCATTCATCTTCGTCGTTGTGCTCACATATGGATGATCCCTAGCTGCTGGCTTGGCAATTCTGGTAAGCAAGTCCGTATAACAAATACACATTTCACTCATGCAATCTGTAGGCATATGACTACCTGGTCACGCTCGAGGACGAAGTATGTGGTAGCGATAGGCGCTTGACCCAAGCGTTGATCTTTTGTTAGGTACGATGGGTATGGGGCCGTAAATGGGATGTAACGCGGTTCATCTTTACGGTGTCGAGGTATCTACCATTCGTGGGTGTCGCATTGACTGGCTATGGTGAGCACGCTACGAAGGTATATAATTCATATATGCTAACATTGTTTCTGGGAAGCTGCCTTCCGCTCATCATCACAAGTATGCCCCAAATATTGTGTACACCTGGTAAACTATGCTAATATTGGTTTTCCACTGTAGCCCTGTCCGCCGAGTTTGGTAGGGAACAGTAAGCGTATCACCCAAGTTGGCATCGCGACAGCGCTGTGATAACCGCTTCCCCGCAGTCATTCACATATTGGGTATCATCGCTGCAGAAAGTCTGTCCCCTTGCATCCCTAAACGCTAATCATGAATGAATGACATCTGTAATCAAGTCCTTTTAATTTTGCGCACGTACGCATTCTGGCAGGGTGATAAACGGGTGTTATATGGCCTTTCCATATATGCTTTCGTGAGCCGTCCGTTTTTATTGTATCTCTTGAGTCGAAGGTTGGACCTCTCTAGGTTACCATTGCTGCAGCCGTAGCAGCGAACGTCACGCCAACCCACCTTCTCGCTAGTCACAGTAGTCACAGTGGTAAGTCTCAGTGACTTGGGGTACCCGCCTCTCACTCGTCTATCTGTGCACAGGGGACCCGGGTTGCTTTTTGATCGCCAGCAGAAACAGCACCTTTGTATATCTATTCTTACTGATCTTTGAAATTGGTGAACAACCCATCGCATCGATTTTTTACTGCGCGTGCTGATTTTTGTTCAGTGATATTGTCTTTGACGGCGTATAAGCGATTCCATTCCTATCGTGATGCGAATTCACTTTTTGTGTACGCAACCTATCGAGACAGCATGTTTTACATCGTCTGCATTATACGTAAGAATGATCTTCACGCCAATTAGCTTGCAACTAACCTTCAGGCACAGTCATCACATTTGCCAATGTCATCCTCGATGGTATATTCCCGGTACGCGTTTTCTTCCACGATACACATTCAGATAACGCTAATCGACGTGATTGCTTCAGTTGCAATTCACTGATCTCTTGGATATGTGCGTTGACCTATTTTTCAACTGCTTTGGTGAAGTTCTTATGATGTTTGTGCGACTTACAGACCTCAGATCACTCTGCACAGTGTGCTTGCATCGCGCGTCCTGTTTAATCTACGTAGCAGTGTGCAGGAAGAGGGAACGACGGGTTCTGCTCCGCTTAGCCAGCTCGTGTTCATGGCACCCCAGAGTCAACCGGATCCGGCGGGCCATCAGGATCGAGGTTGCAGAGAAGTGTCGAACAAGCAGCTTGATGTAGACATTGACCTCTCAGGGTTCGAGTGCCGATATGACCCACCACTGTATTGAGATATGATTATCTCACTCGGCCCACAATGAAGCAAATTAATGTGGATTATAGCATACCTCTTCCCTGTCAGTAAAGAATTTGTGTCTGCATCCAGGTAACAACATCACGCTCAGGGTCCCAGATCGCGGCTGGTCTGGTAAAAGTTGGACCGTCTATGAGGCAAATCGTCGGTAGACGATCTTGTCTGGTGACCGTGGCCAGATGACAGCCCACCCACAGTAGCCGGTCTGGCTCTATGGTTCGCCTTGCACTAAAAACGACCGTATCGTCATAGGTCCTCGTCTTGCCCGTTTTTTTAAGCAGATGATGGGCATGGCCCATATAATTAAACGCAGAGTCGTTCAAGTTGGCGAGATTGCCGCTAAGTCCAGCAGGAGACTTTGGATCAAATTTACTTTCCCTCTGACGTCGATCTGAAACATACTGGCAGATGCCAATGCCGAAGAAGTGTGAAGTACCGGTGGTTGTTTTCGTTCCAACTTCCTACCGACCCCCTCGGTTATCTTGTGACAGTCTTTAACCTTCAATTCGTGCTCTTGCGAAGAGGCTTCAGACAATCCGTGTCATTGGATAAAGGCTGAGTTGGGAAAAACTTGCGCCTGCTAGTCAGCGTGAAGGCACGACCCTGCAACGTCCGACCGTAAACGGCACCTCTGCAATGTCGAAAATCCGATCACGCTGATCCGCGAAGTTTGTGATCAATTGGACAGAGGGAATGTGTTGACGGATACCTGTACTTGGGTATTGTCATGGTTGATTGCATAGACAAAGCCGTTGGTGCGAGGGGCATTACGAAGTTGTGTGCCAATTAGTCTGAACGCTCTCGCTCGCTGCTCACCTCACTCCTCCATAGCTGAGGATGATTACCTGTTGTATGACGCGGCCGCAGAGAAAAAATGGGCGTTCAGGTTTGCAGACGCGATAGCACGCGCAAAGATATCCGAAGGCGGTTCGAACCGATAGGTAGACATGAGAACAAGGCAACCTAGAAGCGCGTCACGCGGCAGAAAATAGATATGCTTGAGCCATGTTGACGCTCCGTTTTCTTATGGAGCTTTTGTATGCCAGCAAAGACGAAAATAGTTGGACGCATTGCGACCGTAACGATGTTGGAGTTACCAAGGGACTGGATTTAAAAATCTAGGTCCGGTGGCATTCCTTCTGTACCCTGTAGCGAAGTAAAACACAGGTTGGTAGCAAAAGCAACGTGCCGCTATGATCAATAGGTATTAGTAAGGGGTAAGCGATACAGGCAGATGGTTCCTCGGTGCATCATTCCATGTTCACAGTCCTTTCCGTAAAAATCCAACTGTTCTAGAAAAATATAAATAAACTGAGATAGTTCGGTGCGCCATTCTCGCACCTTGTCCTATACCTGACGCTCCAGAGGGACCCATACTTATTCAACGCGGCAGAGCATCTGCATCGACTAGTGGCTGACCGAGTGTATCCTGGTTTGCGTCAAGAAGACAGTGTGGCTGGCAACAAGTTTAAGCTCGGTGGTAGCCTCGCATGCAGAAACCGTCATGGCGGGGGGGATCGCCATTGGCATCATCGCTGGTGGTTTCCAATTCTGTCCACGCGTCAGTCAGCACATAGATATTAAGCACTCGGATGAGCAAAGTCGCGCACATCTTGCTTCCCAGAGCAGTATAGCTCTTCCAACGTTACTTTAAACACGCCTTCGTAACTCGTGGAATGGTTGTATAATCTCGGTGCAGTTCGCGCGTCCTCGATTGAGTCGCATGTCTCCGCCTAAGCGTTCTATCCAATGGAAAAGGAATGAGGGACAGCGCACGTAGTTACAGAAGTAGAGACCAACCACCGATCACTTGATTATGCGGGATGCATTCCTAATTGACAAGCGATCGTAGGTTCTTGGATACAGGCTTCGGCAGCGTCGATGCGTGCCATGACAAGTACGAATCCAGGCCACCGACTACGTACCAACATTGGCTGTTGTCAGCGAACGGAAGTAGAAGGGAGGGTACATACAGTACATCCGATAAGCTGACCCAAACATGAACAAACACTTCTGCCACCTGTCCCGAAATCCTGACTGGCATGCAAATTGTTTTTGAAGCAACCACAGAAGTACCCTCTGCATGTCTCGCACCCCTTGCTAGGAGATACCACTGGTAACTACGAGGCCTTAAAAGCCTTACTTGTTTATCATATCGCTGGGGTTTCTGTTTCCACCAAGTCCAACCTTCCGAATGGCATTCGTGTCACTTATCGTGGTCATGCCGGCTTCTGCGCAGGTAGCCTGCAGCCTGCCCTACGGAAATCAAGTTGTCGATCTCAACGACTTATCAAAATAGCCATCTCAATTATCTCGTCCTTCGCCAGCGCCGTACCCCGCTGTCTTATGGTTTCATATACGGTCCGGTGATAGTGAAAGGTTCCCTGCTCTAATGCATTCTCTAGCCCGCGATCTGGCTCCATCCATTCCGTACATCCTGGCGATAGTCCGCCTCCTCGGTCCCCCACCAGTCCAGAGACGTGAAATCCGACAACTTAGCTCCCGTAGCGACGTTTCGATGTCTCGTCTTGTGTCGACCCTGCTGGACACATTCATCCCAGATGAAGGGGATGTTAAGTTTGGCTGATCGCACATGAGAGCGACGTTCTTTTCTCTCAATCAACAAAATAGGTCCATACTCAGTTTGCTCGTATGCGCGAAATCCGGACCAGTGCTAGTCTGTATCGCAATCGCTCCGCACGTCACCCCTACGCGACCTCGGCCTCAGCCTACATCTATCGTCTCCAAACCATTCTCTCTCAGCAATGCAGTCTCGAGTATCGTCTGTCATATCCCCCAACTTCTTGGTCGACTCCACGACCTCGAGAACGAAGAAGCCGAGCTCGATGCAAAGGCACGCCAGTTCGTAGAACAACTTCCAGACACCAAAGACAGGCGAGGCAAGCTGTCCACGCCGGCCCGTTCGGTCGTCTTCACCCCAATCTCGAAACCTCGTAGTCGAGCCACGGTTGATAGAAGTGCCCCGCTTACTCCACCGTCCATCGATCCAAGTATGCACCCTTTCCTTGACCTTGAAACAACATTGAATGTGTTTGGCAGCTCACATCGAGACACCCGTGAAAGCCTTTCTGTTGATGGAATCATTTGCACTAGCGATGTCCGCGGCGGGAGATAGTACTGAGTTTGGAGAAAGAAGATAGTGATAACGCGTAAGCAGTGGGTTGGCGAAGAAGCATGTCATGTTTGGTGTCTGCTGAAACTTGTCTTGATGCTCCGGAGCAACCGTGTCATGCTAGCCTATGTACGCACGACAATCAAAGGAGCTGCCAACTGTCAGGTGAACTCGAGCTATCACACCAAACAGTGAGATCTTCAGACGGAGCCCGTGTGTATGTGCTGACTTGCTATAGGCTACCAACGTCGAGTCAGCAACTACCCACTGAACTGATATCCGTTGACTACATCATCCCATAGTTTTCTCGCATCGACAACAGCACCCAGTCGCGAGGCGAGCAAGAATGCACCGCTCAGTTTCCTTGAAACACCATTAATGCAAGCAAGGTCATGTTCATCTCACCTGTTGAGACTATACGTCTCTCGAAGGGGCGGAGTAAGTCTATGCTGAAGCATGACCGGAATACGTGCACGGATCTGACCCGTAATATCTGACCAGAGGGAACCAGGCCCAAACGCGAACGGCTGCGGCGCGGATGGTCTAAAGGGTGTCGCGAGTAGAATCTCAAAGCTGTATAGTGCACTCGCCTGTGAGGTAACCCAGTCTGAGACTCCAATCGGTACATGCTTTGCGGACCTCTCTTTCCGCGGCTTGGAAAGCTCAACGACCCGACGTCCTCGTCACCGGAGACCTTTCGCTTGAACAGTCGAAGAAACTGGAGTCCTCTGTTCCACCGTCGAGGAACGTGTCCAACGCAAGTGCCGAGCGCTCAAGCAACTCGAGTACCTCACCCGGGTAGTCCTGTTTTCTAGAACAACACACCCATCGGCTCTCGTTTACGCCTCGTGTCCCACGTCTTCGAGGATCCTCTTTGATCTGCGTGGTTCAGGACAGGCCAGCCTCGACGCGGTCCAAACCTACTTGGAATATTCTCCGGGAACGCAGGCAGAGAACGACATCTCTCCGCGCGAGGATCCTGGACATTCAGAGGGGTGGGTAGGCGGCGATGAAGAAGCACTGCTCTCAGGCTCACCATTCGACGACAAGTACGCGCTTCGACAGAGCCCGCGAAAGGCGGAGAAAAGGTTGCCTGCGATACCACGAGATCAGCGAGGCCCTGGAGTCGAAGATCCCGAGAAAGGTTTGTGTTCGAAGACAAGTTTCGACGTCGAGAAAGCTGCCAACGTGGCACGCGTGTTCCCGAGGACACGAGCGTGGTGGTGTACGTCCGCACGTGGACCTTGGGGAGTTGCTTCGGATCATCCAGTCCTGCTCCCCCGACTGTGGTCGACTGATGCGGTGAGGGTCCCACAGCCACGCTGATCACATGTCCCAGTCCAGGAAGGTAGACCGACTCCGAGAGGCTCGTGCATTGCTACATGGTAGCACAAGGGTGAGGATGCATTTCGTGCACCTGTGCGTACTAAATATGCCCCCAGATTCGCTGTAAAGTGCTTCGTGGGTGCGGTAGGTTAAATTAAGCATACTTACGTGGGATGGATTCCCGAAGTGCGGCGGTGCTGGATAGTGAGTAGATCATTAAAGTTCCCTTATACAATATAAATATAACACATGGATAGCAAGTCAGCAGCCGCGAGCACCTGCGCTCTGAATTCCATCCAAAGCATGGGTCTTGTTGATGTCATCTGGACCCAAGGTACCAGCGTTTCATGTCTTGATTCAACTTCAATGCTAGTCGTTTAAGAACTTTGTCGGCAGTTGCATGCTAGTTTCCTCTCAGTCAGTGTAACGGAAGGTCAACTTGAGCTATGTACGCTGTATCGAGCGCGTCCCGAGTTCCCTGTACAGGTTCATGCTAAATATTGCAAAGCCCGTTGTGGGAACACACTGACCGCTCTAGATGGGACCACTGTAGTGCCATTGCGAAGCCATATGATGCCCACAAATCGGTAACCATTTTACAGGCCACCTCCCCCCACTTAAATGGCTTCTGTCATTGTCCACGGATCCCCCACTGTAAACAAAAGCTGAACACCCGCGAAGATCACAAGTGATTCGAGAGCTTAATGAGGTATGCACATCCTGGGTTCTAGCGTGTATCTCTGTCTAGCTCATGCCATAGTACTACGAGTTCAAATACGGTAGGGATTGCTGTGTGAGTGACCTAATCGTTCGTCGTACTATCCTTATACACGCTCTACGCTGCTGCACCAGCATTTTGCCCTTTGTACGTGCCTAACCCCTGTTATTCTTCGCGTTCATTCTGACACTCCATGATACATACAGGGCATCGGACATACTCTCTGCTTCACCCTCATGGGAGCTTTAGTTATCCAGGCATGTGGGTATCCTCTCACGTCCTCGCCAACTATGTGACTTACTCTTTTGTTTCAGATATCTATTTTACTAGATTCGCAGATGACCGGAAAACTATCAAGGCATTAGGTGATTGTTATCACTATTTCTCGTGTAGCTGCAGCTGAGCATCCCTCAGTGATAGTTATCCTTCTATTGGAAGTATTGATCAGTGCAGGTGTTATTGTTGCATTAGGGGGATTATTTATCGGGTCACTGCCTATAACTGGCCTCGTGCTCCTAATTATATCACCCATGGCTGGACTAGGTAAGTGACAATTTTACTCGGATAGTTCGTCGGTGGCTGATTTAGAGGAGTAACCACATTGACTCATGGCTTCTACTGTTGGCGAATATGGTCTCTTCGCGAATCCTGGTTGATTGTATCTGCAGAGTTGCGAATAGCTCGAGAGCACTCAACGCATCTTTGTTTAGGTCTCCCTACTTCAACTTGCCAGCATCACGTCGCACAGCTCCGCCCTTCCAATTCCCACTTTAGCAGCAGGTTGACAATTGAGACCGGTCTTGTGACGTCGGTAGCCGCACTCCTGGAGCTCATCCTTAGTGTCCTTTTTCTAGCCTCTTTGTTCCATATTGCTGTGTAAGTCCTCCCGACGCTGATGGCAGTGTACCCACTGATGCCTAGCTAGCTTTTTTGCCATATCGAAACTGTGGGTTATTGCCACTAGCACTTTTGATCACTCTTTTCAATGCTAAGATACCTCAAGTTATGCAAACTGTTTGCTGGCATCCTTGAATTTCCGGCTTGTCCTCAGAAGTCCGTCTAATCCAAACTTGACGGCCAT
>JBBPSJ010000035.1:0-257882 GCA_038093535.1 Boletus reticulatus
CATGGTCTCGATATGCCCATGGTCAACAGCTTTGTGGAGCAATGTATTGCCATCATCGTTGGATACAGCGGGATCACAACCGTGCTCGATAAGGAATTTGATAGTCTCGAGAGCACAGTTACCCCGGCGCATGTACCAATAATAGTAACCACCAGTCGCTGCGGAATGTAACACGGTGTCTCCATTGTGTGCCTTTGCCAGGACACTAGCTCCCCGTGTGATAAGATATCTTGCAACGGAAAGGTAGCTTCGTTCAGCAGCACTGTGAAGAGGAGTTTCACCGCGAGAGTTGGTAGCAAGAGGATCACAGCCATATTCGATCAGGACTCTTGTCACTTGGAGAGCCTTATCGTCATTGTCTGAGGCCCGTAACACAACATGGAGCAAAGAGTCTCCGTTGCTAGTGTGTGCGAGAATGTCGACTTGATTCTCTTTCAGCAAGCGGACCATGGGTACCATGCTCCGACCCTCCCATTGACATTCTGATATGACGAGAAGGTCAGGAGGAGGATGGGTGCCAAGGGCGAGGAGATATTGCATAACAGACGTGTGGCCTTGCTCGACAGCAATGTGAAGAGGAGTCTTTCCATGAGAATTAGCTTCGCTGGGATCACAACCATATTCAACCAAGACTCTTGCCAGAGCCAAAGCCTCGTTTTCGTCATCTAAGTAACGCAACACGACGTGAAGGAGGGAATCTCCGTCGCCAGTGTGTGCGAGAACGCTGGCTCCATTTTCGACCAGCAAGCGGACCACAGGTACTTTGTTCTGATACCACCAGTGACGTTCCAACGTAACGAGGAAGTCGGGAGATAAATGGGCACCAAGGGTAAGGAGATATTGTACAACATAAATGTATTGTCGTTCTGCAGCGATGCAAAGAGGGGTTTTTCCATGATTATTGGCTTCGAGGGGATCACAGCCATATCCAACCAGGAGTCTTGCTGCATCCAAAGCCTTTTTATCATCATTCGAGGACCGCAACACGACATGGAACAGAGAGTCTCCATCGCTAGTGTGTGCGAGAGCGTTGGCTCCATATTCAACCAGCAAGCGGACCATGGGTGCTTTGTCATAATACCCTCGTTCCAATATATCGAGGAAGTCAACAGGAAGATGGGCACCAAGGGTAAGGAGATATCGTGCAACAGAAGTGTAGCCTTGTGCCACAGCAATTTGAAGGGGGGTGTTTCCATGAGAATCGGCTTCGAAGGGATCACAGCCATATCTGACCAGGAGTCTTGCCGCCTCAAAAGCCCCACCATCGCCGTGGAAGAACTGCAACACAACATGGAGCAGAGAATCTCCATCCTCAGTGTGTACGAGAGCATTTGCTCCACTTTCGACCAGCAAGCGGATCAAGGCTGACGAGATATCGTACAACAGAGATGTGGTATCGTTCGACAGCAACGTGAAGAACAGTCTTCCCATGAGCATTGGTTTCGAGGGGATCACAGCCATATCCAACCAGGACTCTTGCCACCTCCAGAGCCTCATCACCATCGTCTAAGGACCGTAACATGGCATGAAGAAGAGGGTCTCCGTCGCTAGTGTGCGTAGGAACATTTGCTCCATTTTCGACCAGCGAACGGATCATTGGTGCTGCACTCTGATACTGGTCATTTTGCAATGTAGCGAGGAAGTCAGGAGGAGGGTTGGCACCGAGGGTAAGGAGATATCGCGCAATAGAGATATGGTCTTGTGCAACAGCAATTTGAAGAGGGGTGTTTCCATGAGAATCGGCTTCAAGGGGATTACAGCCATATCCCACCCGGACTCTTACCGTCTCCAAGGACAGATCATCGTCATTTAAGGACCGTAATGCAACATGGAGTAGAGAATCTCCATCATCAGTGTGTACGAGAGGAGTTGCTCCATTCTCAGCCAGCAAGCGGATCATCGGTGCGACGTTGCAACCCCGCCACCAGTCATCTTTCAATGTAATGAGGAAGTTGGGAGGGAGATGGGCGCCAAGGGTAATGAGATACCGTGTAACAGAAATCTGGTGGTCTTCGACAGCGAGATGAAGAGGGGTCTTTCCACGAGAATCAGCTTGTAGGGGATCACAACCATATCCAACCAGGACTCTTGCTGCCTCCAAAGTCTCGTCGTCGTCATATGAGGACCACAACACAACATGGAGCAGAGAGTCTCCATTGCTAGTGTATGCGAGAGCATTGGCTCCATTTTCGACCAACAAGTGGATCATTAACACTATTCTCCGACGCTGCCAGTGGCGTTGCAATGTAACGAGGAAGTCAGGAGGAAGACGGGCACCAAGGGTAAGGAGGTATTGCGCAGCGGAAGTGAGGCCTCGCTCGACAGCGATTTTAAGAGGAACCTGTCCACGAGAATCAGCTTCGAGGGGATCGCAGCCATATCCAACCAGGACTTTTGCCGCCTCCAAAGCCTCATCATCATCATCCAAGGATTGCAGGATGACATGGAGCAGGGAATCTCTGTCAATAGTGTGTGCGAGAGCGTTGGCTCCATTGTCGACCAGCAAGCAGATCATGGGTGCTGTTATCCGACCTAGCCAGCCATGCTGCAATATGACGAGGAAGTCAGAGGAAGGGTGGACACCAAGGCTAATGAGGTATCGTGCAACGGAAATGTAACCCTGCTCAACAGCAATCTGAAGAGGGGGCTTCCCGCGAGAATCAGCTTCGAAAGGATCACAGCCAAGATCGACTAGAAGTTTTGTAACCTCCAAAATGTCACCTTCGTCGGCATCGTTAGTAAAATGAAATTCGCCCGGAGCCCACAGTACGGTATGGAGTACAGAATCCCTGCACCATGTGTGCACGAGTACATCGGCTCCATTCTCTACGAGGAACAGAATCATAGGTGCTGTCTTCCATAAGCCCGGATAGTGGTGCAACTGAATGAGTATGTCGGGAGGGGGAAGTGTGTCAAGGGTAAGGAGATATCGAGCGGCAGAGAGGTAGCCCTGGGCGACAGCAAAACGGAAGAATGCCTGTCTAACCATGTCCGCTGTGGAATGTTCATCGACAACCTGGATAAATCTTCGTGCGAATACAATGAGGTCTTGTTCGGTGATACTGGAGTGCGCGATCAACCAATCCAACGTTTTCATTGCATATACGGCCGAGTCGTTGAAGAAACTATTCACGTTCTCCGCAAATTCGTCAGCTTGTATGAATACCCTTGCAATAAACAATGGGTCGCTGTCAAAAACAATAATTGGCACATCCGGGTTGACTGAGTGCGCGAAGATACGTGGGGGTACAAGGCTCCCTTTCTCCACGAAGTAGGTAACCATGTTATAGTGCTGATGATGGAAAGCAACCTCGATCGGCAAAGACTGACGGTATCCGTCAGTGTCCCAGCCTCTGTGGTTCAATCTGGCACCTAGTGACAGTAGGGTGCAGGCATGCTCATCCTTGTCAAAGTAGGCAGTGTACACCAGTGGATTCGTCCCATCCCTGGGTTTGAGGGCAGTCCGACGAAAGTACGCGCTCATGAACGAATTTGAAGCGAAAGCGACAAGAATATAAAGCAGAAGATCATGTACTGCCGGAGGCCAACGTGGCTTGATAGTTTCGACTTCCCGTCTGGACCATCTAGCAGGGATGCACACGTTATCCCACGCCCAAGAGTGTCGTTGGATGTCCTTTACAAGTACTGCGACATCCGGCAATGCTGATTCAAATGTTGACCCGAGGTGTCCGAAGTGTCCAAGAGCGTCATCGAGCGCGTAGTCGAGCAGTGGGTATAACCTGGGGTGGAGCCGGACCGTAGGGTGAGAGGAGACTCCAGTGCTACCAGAGCTGGAGACGTCCACTAGTGCAGGCCCCTGTACCCGCTTGAGGCATATAGATATATAACACATGCACGACCGCACTAGCAGCAGGTGTGAGTGTTCTGGGTTCACGTGGTACGGTTGTAAATTGGAGCGCGTGCACTTGGCCATGAGGTACTCCTGCACAGCAGAGGGTCAATTGTATGCAAACACACATTAAGCGACTGCAGAATTCACCTTGACGCTGAAGTGAGATAGAATGATGGCTCCCGTTCTTTCAGTGTAAGTCACTAGGCTCCCACACGCGTCCAGCAGCGCCCCAATGTGCATCGGTCCAATGTCGAGATCCAATGTTCGGGTCTGAAGGTTGATTGACAAGGCTTCCATGATTTCGGATAACCGCAAAGGTCGTAGCGCCCCCACGAGCCAACTCAATGCTCGTTTTGCCAGCCGTCCTGCCAGACTCTCCATATCGATCGCAAGGAGGATTCTCTCGTATGTCTCATCAAGGCCCATGGGTAGGTCGTGCAGAGCATCGCGCACTTCTTTTCGGGTCACACACCGATCGAGCGTGTCAATTGAACATTGGACCCAGCGAAACCTAAAGTAGGGGAGGTTAGTTATCACTCCACTCTTTGATATAGAAGAGAACCCACATGCCGTCCGCCTTGTCACACAAGACGGTGCGGATCTCCATCTTGAACACAGAATCAAGGTCTCTCAACCGTCGGCGAACATCCAATTCTCGAGTGACATGCAGCTCGATATCCATGGACAACTCATATGTCATGTCTTCCATAGACACGAATGGCAGATCCGACAGTTCATCCATGATAACACGAAGAGGTCGGCTAGCGATGAAGAGCCGTACGTGATCTCCGATTGCTTTGAGAGCCTGGATAAGTTTCTGAACGTCCTTGCATTCGTCAAGGGCATCCACGACGACCGAAGGCTTCTTATTCGATAGCCTGGCAGCACGAGATACAAAGCCAGCGAGTTCCTTTGTATTGCTGAGGGTGTTTCCACCCCATTCCTTTGCCTCCGTTAAGGCGTCTAATATGCTTCCAATATCGACAGAATGACCACGAAGCTGACGAAGGAGCTGAGATAAGATGGAGCGGAAAACTTCTGCAGAGCTCGTGGATCGCTCATTTCGAAAGTCACAATAGAAGAATGCAAACATCTCTCCTTCGCATCGGACCTCCTTGAAGGAATCGATGACGAATGACCTGCAAGCAAATTTAACACTGTTTGAATACATAAAATGTACTAGTGGACATACACCAGTACGGATTTGCCTGCCCCAGCTGATCAGTGCAACCAAGTGAGTCAAGGATGATCAGCGAAGTTTCGGAGTTCTCACGTTTGCCCCGCAACCACAAGGACCCACTTTCAGCACCCCTCCACATTCTGTACTGGGTCGTGTTAAATAACCATTCGCACGTATCTTCTTGGCGAAGCGACAATGTAACATCATGTTTTTCAGCACAGTTCAGTCCATCGAGCCACTTCAACATTTCCTCGAGTTTCCTCTCTAGGAGGATGTCAGATGGGAGGTGATGGACGATGAACAGAAATTACTACCTTCTGCTTCCCTCTGCTTGTCACTCTTCAAATCGTGGCCCCTTTGCGAAGCTGCATGTCTATCCCGGTAGTGAACTGTCTCGTGTGGAACGGTGCTAAACAATGCTAAGAGGATAACTGTTCGTCCAATCATAAGACATACATGGGTTCGGTTTGCACGTCAGCCATGTTAGATCTAGATTCCCCTTGGACAAAAGTATCTCGAGATCGAGGAGCATCGTATTCAACAGTCTTGTCGTTGTCCCTAAGTGGTATTGTCATGCATTGGCTATCCAAATGACGAAGCGACCTACCAGACCTCGGTCGAGAACAAGAAATGAAAACATCCTTTGGATGAATTAAAGAGGTCGATAGCTTCCTTGATCTTGTCCTGCATGACGGTCGAACCCCTTCCTGTACGCGACATCGAAGGCATCCGTGAGGGTACATCTCGCTGCAGTAAACGCTCCAACCGACTCAGGGTGTCTAGACACTCCTGCGGTTCATCCGTGATGATCCAATCTTGTATCCGGACGTCGACTACAGGACCCCTTTCAGAAAGTGGTTTGTCAAGCACACTTGCGAGACATTCGCAAGTCACGGAGATTCGTCGCATGTCGTCTTCCAACTGGAAATGATAGCGCGATACTTTATTGGAGTCCTGGCGGTCAGCATAGTCGTTAGCTGTAGTGACGACTTGATGTGCAGCAGACACGATCTTGCGAAAAATTTTGCGAGAACGCTCCATGGAGCGTGAGAAGGAATGTAGGACGGTCAGCACTTCAGCCAGTACCATTAGACAACGCTCTTTGCAGTGTCTGCACCAAGTCTACATGCTCTCAAGCATAGCACGCGCCAGACCAATGTACTCGCCATCCATCTCATGCTCCTTGACACGCCAGTCCCGCTTCTCCTAATGCGAGATACACCCACCGATGAGCGACAAGGGCTCCTCTGGCGCGTACTCGTCGACCCAACGCGTACTGCTTCTAGCCACCCGCGAAGCGTGTGTGGGTGTGACAACAGTGACCGGACGAGGCCAAATGCGCGTTTTCGAGAAAGAGTAGTGGGCTGCGTGTGCATGGTGAATACACGCCAAGAGCTCGGAGACGAGAACTAAGGAGGCTCACCGCATGGTCCTCAGTGCCTTGTATTCTTCGTCAATGCTCTCGAGACTCCCACTCCGTTTGCTTTGCTATGTCTGGAGTTTACCACTCTCCAAGTGCTATCGCGATCGATGCGTGCAAGACAAATATTCGGATGACATACTTGACGATACCAGGCATGTACTCTGTTGTCCAACACAAATCAGGAGAACATGTCTTGGATCAAACGACGACAGCTACCATGGTCGTACAATCTCGGAAGCAAAGCTGAGCTTATCGACGAGGTCTTCATGTACAGACTCATTCCTGAGATGCCCGACTTATGATCGATCATCTTTTAGCAGATCGAACCTATGGAGCCTCGCTACAATGCCTGCGAGCTCTGCGCAGGTTATAAGTGGTCTGCAGCGGTGATACGAAGAGCGATTGATCTGTCAGCATGTGCGTGACAAGTGTGCCGTGTTGACATACCAAGGATATGAGGCCCTGAAGTATAGCCTCCATTTCCTCCCTGACCTTCTTTCTCGAATCCGTGATAAACGGAATATATGTAGTTTCCGCATAGACAGAATGCGACGGAATACTATTCGCGCTCGACGACGACGACAACTCGCTATCTGGAGGTATATGCGCCTCCTCCGAACCACCCCCGTCAGGTCCATCGAGCAGTGCACCTACTCACCGTCAGACACCCCCCAACACCAAAATGCAACACATGGTACGCACCCAATTCCGCAATGCTCAATGCAGCCTTGACGACCGTGCGTTCCTTGTCTTCCTCGTAAGTACTCCCCGGCCCCATTCACTTGCTGATTACGCTCAAGACGCGCCACGTTGGCTTGGAGCGCCTGATACGGCACCCGGATCTTTTGGCGTAACCTATTCGATCAAGGGTGTCCTTTCCCTTCAGTGCTGTCCCAAAAACAGTGCGAAAAAACACATACTCGCTTTTCGATTGACGATTCGACGTCGTCGAGCCCTCGTCGGATGCGAGAGATCCCGAGAGCTTGCTCGTGTTGCACGCGTGTTGTAATAGGTCTTCGGTCACCTATGCCACCCAATCGTTATGCTCATCATGAACCGGAAGAGGAAAAAAGGGAACGTACCAGCGCCTTACTGACATCCTCGATACCCACAGAAATATCCTCCTTGGCAGGCTCTTTACATAGTCAGGAGTGTGGTTTGGGAGCTAGGTCACGAGTCACGTACCATGTCGCGTCACGCACGGTCCGAACCTAGTACGCCATATAATGGTCCTACAGACCAAACGTAAAGCAAAGCGACACTACCGTGTGGTCCCTGGTAGTCCCAAGAGGAACCTCCGTCATCCTGGGCACGAACCGTGGGAGCTGTGATATGTTGACTGTCAATGTTTCCCCGCAAACCACGACAAACTGACGTCATGGGACGTGGCGAGGCGAGAAGCACTGCAAGTGGCGTCTGTAAGGACTCTCAGGTAAATTTACTTCCCCCATCCCCGAGCTTCTTCAGACGACACATGCAACGCGGGCGGTGCCTCACTAGCGCCCCTGTATTTTCCTTTGGCTGCTTCAAACCGGGGCTGCCACAATACTTTTCTGCTTCATTGGTCCACTCACTGGCATTTTCATCGGCACCCATCCGGAGTGCAAGATTCGACGATGTGTAAATATTCCGAGTGGATTTCAGAAGCAGGCGTTCGCAACGGATCTCTCTGGGACGTGCAGCTGAAGAGCCACTGGTTTCGAACTATCTGATCGTTTACCACCGCAACATCTAGTACCGACATGTAAAGAAACAACCAGGGAAGATTTCCTACCCTGAGAACATCAAGGACAGTTCAGACCATTCGAGTACACTTAAGGGAAAAGTCAAGACACTCCAACCTCATAAGTCGTTGTTTCACGTCTTGTGCTGTCCTCAGTCAGTTCAAGTAAAGGAGACCAGTGTCAAGGTGGTCACTTACTAGCAACTCTTGTCACGATTCACGAACGCTTGGCCCGCTTGGCGGTGGGGAGCTCAGGGCTCTCCGACCTTGTGCGACGATCCGTTATCATGCATCTCATCTTGCTCTGGACAGATGGTGGTGCTAGTGCAGTTGCTGAGAGGAGATCCTCCAGCGACGACTCGGAGTTGTGCAATGACATCACGGAAAGCAGGTACTTCACCACATCGACCTTCCCTTGCTTGATGGCGGCCTGCAGTAGTGTGTCTCCGTCTGAATTGCATGTCTGAGCGTCGCAACCAGAGGTGACAAGGGTTTTGATGATATCACGACAGCACTCGGTGTTCATGTCGCTCTGTATCGCGGTGAACAAGATGTCGCCAGGGGGAGGGATGCCCAGAGACAGAAGATATTCCATGGTCTCGATATGCCCGTGGTCAACAGCTTTGTGGAGCAATGTATTGCCATCATCGTTGGATACAGCGGGATCACAACCGTGCTCGATAAGGAATTTGATAGTCTCGAGAGCACAGTTACCCCGGCGCATGTACCAATAATAGTAACCACCAGTCGCTGCGGAATGTAACACGGTGTCTCCATTGTGTGCCTTTGTCAGGACACAAGCTCCCCGTGTGATAAGATATCTTGCAACGGAAAGGTAGCTTCGTTCAGCAGCAATGTGAAGAGGGGTTTCACCGCGAGAGTTGGTAGCGAGAGGATCACAGCCATATTCAATCAGGACTCTTGTCGCTTGGAGAGCCTTATCGTCATTGTCTGAGGCCCGCAACACAACATGGAGCAAAGAGTCTCCGTTGCTAGTGTGTGCGAGAATGTCGACTTGATTCTCTTTCAGCAAGCGGATCATGGATACTATGCTCCGACCCTCCCATTGACATTCTGATATGACGAGAAGGTCAGGAGGAGGATGGGTGCCAAGGGCAAGGAGATATTGCATAACAGACGTGTGGCCTTGCTCGACAGCAATGTGAAGAGGAGTCTTTCCATGAGAATTAGCTTCGCTGGGATCACAACCATTTTCAACCAAAACTCTTGCCACAGCCAAAGCCTCGTTTTCGTCATCTAAGTAACGCAACACGACGTGAAGGAGGGAATCTCCATCGCCAGTGTGTGCGAGAGCGCTAGCTCCATTTTCGACCAGCAAGCGGACCACGGGTGCTTTGCCCTGATACCACCAGTGACATCCCAACGCAACGATGATGTCGGGAGACAAATGGGCACCAAGGGCAAGGAGGTATTGTACAACAGAAATGTATTGGTGTTCAACAGCGATGTGGAGAGGGGTCTTTCCATGATTATTGGCTTCGAGGGGATCACAGCCATATCCAACCAGGACTCTTGCTGTATCCAAAGCATTTTCATCGTTGCGTGAGGACCGTAACACAACATTGAACAGAGTGTCTCCGTCGCTAGTGTGCACGAGAGTGTTGGCTCCATGTTCGACCAGCAAGCGGACCATGGGTGCTTTGCTATGATACCCCTGGCGACTTCCCAGTTTATCGAGGAAGTCAAGAGGAAGATGGGCACCAATGGTAAGGAGATATCGTGCAACAGAAGTATGGCCTTGTGCCACGGCAATTTGAAGAGGGGTGTTTCCATGAGAATCGGCTTTGAAGGGATCACAGCCATACCCAACCAGGAGTCTTGCCGCCTCAAAAATCCCATCATCGCCATGGAAGGACTGCAACACGACATGGAGCAGAGAATCTCCGTCACCAGTGTGTACGAGAGCATTTGCCCCATTTTCGACCAGCAAGCGGATCATGGGTGCCATTCTCCGATGGTACAAACTGGGTCCCAATGTAACGGCTCGAAGGAAGTCAACAGGAGGGTGGACACCGAGGGTGATGAGATATCGTACAACAGAAATGTGGTATTGTTCGACGGCAATGTGAAGAGCAGTCTTCCCATGAGCATTGGTTTCGAGGGGATCACAGCCATATCCAACCAAGACTCTTGCCACCTCCAGAGCTACATTGTCATTGTATAAGGACTGCAACATGGCATGAAGAAGAGGGTCTCCGTCGCTAGTGTGCATAGGAACATTTGCTCCATTTTCGACCAGCGAACGGATCATTAGTGCTGCACTCCGATACTGGTCATTTTGCAATATAGCGAGGAAGTCAGACGGAGGGTTGGCACCGAGGGTAAGGAGATATCGTGCAACAGAAGTATAGCCTTGTTCCACAGCAATTTGAAGAGGGGTGTTTCCATGAGAATCGGCTTCAAGGGGATTACAGCCATATCCAACCAGGACTCTTACCGTCTCCAAGGCCATATCATCGTCGTTTAAGGACCATAATGCAACATGGAGTAGAGATGCTCTATCATCAGTGTGTACGAGAGGAGTTGCTCCATTTTCAGCCAGTAAGCGGATCATGGGTGTGACGTTGCAACCCCGCCACCAGTCATCTCTCAATGTAACGAGGAAGTTGGGAGGGAGATGGGCGCCAAGGGTAATGAGATACCGTGCAACAGAAATCTGGTGGTCTTCGACAGCGAGATGAAGAGGGGTTTTTCCATGAGAATCAGCTTGTAGGGGATCACAACCATATCCAACCAGGACTCTTGCTGCCTCCAAAGTCTCGTCGTCGTCATATGAGGACCACAGCACAACATGGAGCAGAGAGTCTCCATTGCTAGTGTATGCGAGAGCATTGGCTCCATTTTCGACCAACAAGTGGATCATCGACACTATTCTCCGACGCTGCTGGTGGCGTTTCAATGTAACGAGGAAATCAGGAGGAAGATGGGCACCAAGGGTGAGGAGGTATTGCGCAGCGGAAATGAAGCCTCGCTCAACAGCGATTTTAAGAGGAACCTGTCCACGAGAACCAGCTTCGAGGGGATCACAGCCATATCCAACCAGGACTTTTGCCGCCTCCAAAGCCTCATCATCATCATCCAAGGATTGCAGGATGACATGGAGCAGGGAGTCTCCGTCACTAGTGTGTGCGAGAGCGTTGGCTCCATTGTCGACCAGCAAGCATATCATGGGCGCTATTATCCGACCTAGCCAGCCACGCTGCAATGTGATGAGGAAGTCGCAAGAAGGGTGGACACCAAGGTTGATGAGGTATCGTACAACGGAAATGTAACCTCGCTCAACAGCAATCTGAAGAGGGGGCTTCCCGTGAGAATCAACTTCGAAGGGATCACAGCCAAGATCGACTAGAAGTTTTACAGCTTCCAGAATATCACCTTCGTCGGCATCGTGATTCGTAAAGCGAAACCCGCCTGGAGCCCACAGTACGGTATGGAGCACGGAATCTCTGCACCATGTGCGTACAAGCACGTCGGCTCCATTCTCCACAAGGAACACAATCATAGGTGCTGTCTTCCATAAGCCCGGATAGCGGTGCAACTGAATGAGTATGTCGGGAGGGGGAAGTGTGCCAAGGGTAAGGAGATATCGAGCGGCAGAAAGGTAGCCCTGGGCGACGGCAAAACGGAAGAATGCTTGTCTAACCAATTCCGCTGTGGAATGTTCATCGACAACCTGGATAAATCTTCGTGCGAATACAACGAGGTCTTGTTCGGTGATACCTGAGTGCGTGATCAACCGATCCAACGTTTCCATTGTATATACGGCCGAGTCGTTGAAGCAATTATTCATGTTCTCCACACATTCGTCGGCTTGTATCGATACCCTTGCAATAAACAATGGGACCCTGCCATAAGCAATACTTGGCGCATCCAGGTTGAGCGAGTATGTGAAAATATGTGGGGGTACAAGGCTCCCTTTCTCCACGAAGTAGGTAACCATGTTATAGTGCTGATGATGGAAAGCAACCTCGATCGGCAAAGACTGACGGTATCCATCAGTCTCCCAGCCTCTGTGGTTCAAACTGGCACCAAGTGACAGTAGGGTGAAAGCATGCTTATCCTTGTCGAAGTAAGCAGCGTACACCAGTGGATTCGTACCATCCTTGGGTTTGAGGGCGGTCCGACGAAAGTACGCACTCATGAACGAATTTGAAGCGAAAGCGACAAGAATGTAAAGCAGAAGATCATGTACTGCCGCAGGCCAACGTGGCTTGATAGTTGCGACTTCTCGTCTGGACCATCTAGCAGGGATGCACACGTTATCCCACGCCCAAGAGTGTCGTTGGATGTCCTTTGCAAGTACTGTGACATCAGGCAAGGCTGATTCAAATGCTGACCCGAGGTGTCCGAAGTGCCCAAGAGCATCATCGAGGGCGTAGTCGAGCAGTGGGTATAACCTGGGGTGGAGCCGGACCATAGGCTGAGAGGAGATTCCGGTGCTGCCAGAGCTGGAGACGTCCACTAGTACGGGCCCATGTACCCGCTCGAGGCATATAGATATATAGCACATGCACGACCGCACTAGTAGCAGGTGTAGGTGTTCCGGGTTCATGTGGTATGCTTGTAAATTGGAGCGCGTGCACTTGGCCGTGAGGTACTCCTGCACAGCATCGGGTCAATTCTACACGAACACGAACACACATTAAGTGACTGCAGAATTCACCTTGACGCTGAAGTGAGATAGACTGATGACTCCCGTTCTTTCAGTGTAAGTCACTAGGCTCCCACACGCATCCAGCAGCGCCCCACTGTGCATCGGTCCAATGTCCAAATCAAGTGTTCGCGTCTGAAGATTGATCGACAAGGCCTCCATGACCTCGGATAGTAGCAGGGGCCGTAGCGCACCTACGAGCCAACTCAACGCTCGTCGTGCCAGTCGCCCTGCCAGAGTCTCCATATCGATCGCAAGAAGGATTCTCTCGTACGTTTCGTCAAGGCCCGTGGGTAGGTCGTGCAGAGCATTGCGTACTTCTTTTCGGGTCACACACCGGTCGAGCGTGTCAATTGAACATTGGACCCAGCGAAACCTATAGTAGGGGAGGTTAACTGTCACTCTCCAAGATTTGATATAGAAGAGTACCCACATGCCGTCCGCCTTGTCACACAAAACGGTGCGGATCCCCATCTTGAACACAGAATCAAGGTCTCTCAACCGTCGGCGAACATCCAGTTCTCTGGTAATGTGTAGCTCGATATCCATAGACAACTCATCTGCCATGTCTTCCATGGACACGAATGGCAGATCCGACAATTCATCCATGATAACACGAAGAGGTCGGCCAGCGATGAAGAGTCGTACGTGATCACTGATCGCTTTGAGAGCCTGGATAAGGTTTTGAACGTCCTTGCATTCGTCAAGGGCATCCACTATGACCGAAGGCTTCTTATTTGATAGCCTGGCAGCATGAGATACAAAGCCAGCGAGTTCCTTTGCATTGTTGAGGGTGTTTCCACCCCATTCCTTTGCCTCCGTCAAGGCGTCCAATATATTTCCAATATCGACAGAATGACCACGAAGCTGACGAAGGAGCTGAGACAAGATGGAGCGGAAAACTTCTGCAGAACTCGTGGATCGCTCATTTCGAAAGTCACAATAGAAGAATGCAAACATCTCTCCTTCGCGTCGGGCCTCCTTGAAGGAATCGATGACGAACGACCTGCAAGCAAAGTCAGCACCGTTGGAATACATAAAGTGTAGACATACACCAGTACGGATTTGCCTGCCCCAGCTGATCGCAACCAAGTCGTCAGTCAAAGGTTGATTAGTAAGGTTTCGGAGTTCTCACGTTTGCCCCGCAACCACAACGACCCACTCTCAGCACCCCGCCATACTCTGTACTGGGCCGTGTTAACCAGCCATTCGCATGTATCTTCTTGGCGAAGCGACGATGTAACATCCTGTTTTTCAGCACAGTTCAATCCATCAATCCATTTCAACATTTCCTCCAGTTTACTCTCTAGGAGGACGTCAGATATGGGAGGTGGTGGCCGATGAATAAAAATTACTACCTTCTGCTTCCCTCTGCTTGTCACTCTTCAACTCGTGGCCCCTTTGCGAAGCTGCAAGCCTATCCCGGTAGTGAACTGCCTCGTGCGGAATGGTGCTAAACAACACTAAGCGGATAGTCGTTCATCGAATCATGGGACATACATGGGTTCGACTTGAACATCGGCTACGTTGGACCTTCCCTGGGTGACGCACACCGTACCTTCATCTTGATGGACACGTGGAGGCAATGCTGTACACCAACCAGGGAGCGCTCCTGCATAGTGCAGAGGCATACACGATTTCGATTTCGATCTGAGCAGGAGCCCAACACCAAGATCGTATTCCCCTTGGACGAAGGGATCTCGGGATCGAGGTGCGACATGTTCAACAGTCTTTTCGTTGTCCCTACGTGGTATTGTCATGCATTGGCTATCCAAATGACGAAGCGACCTACCAGACCTCGGTCGAGAACAAAAAATGGAAACATCCTTTGGATGAATTAAAGAGGTCGATAGCTTCCTTGATCTTGTCCCGCACGACGGTCGAACCCCTTCCTGTACGCGACATCGAAGGCATCCGTGAGGGTACATCTCGCTGGAGTAAACGTTCCATCCGGCTCAGGGTGTCTAGACACTCCTGCGGTTCATCCGTGATGATCCAATCTTGTATCCGGACGTCGACTACAGGACCCTTTTCAGAAAGTGGTTTGTCAAGCACACTTGCGAGACATTCGCAAGTCACGGAGATTCGTCGCATGTCGTCTTCCAACTGGAAATGATAGCGCGATACTTTATTGGAGTCCTGGCGGTCGGCATAGTCGTTAGCTATCGTGACGACTTGGCGTGCAGCAGATACGATTTTGCGAAAAATTTTGCGAGAACGCTCCATGGAGCGTGAGAGGGGATGTAGGCGTGTGTTTTTCACTCATCGCTATAGTACACAACTTGTTGAGCGCCGAGGAACGTGTAAATATTTGCGCACCTTTAACCCACACGTGCGATAAATTGAAAACTAAATACAGACAACGACAAGCCAGCTTATAAGAGATAACAGTAACAACATAGAAACAAAGGAAGCATGTTAAACGAAGGAGAATACATAGTACAAAACTGAGAATAACAGGAGGTGAAACGCCTGGGAATGGTTGAGGAACACATAACAACATATTCAGTCGTCGAAGGGCTGCTCAATTCATTTTAAAAGCACGAAAGCTCGTTGTATCGACAGTATCTATTTTCTGCAACATTTGTGATGCATTAGATCTTTAGACTTAGACAACATCATCACGACACTCTCCGTACGCTCCAAAGCACAGCACGCGCAAGCCCAATATACTCGCCACCCACTTCATCCTCCTGCCCACGCCGATCCCGCTTTTCCCAATGTGAGATACACCCATCGATGAGCGACAAGGCTTCCTCTGGCGCGTGCTCGTCGACCCAGCGGACGTACTCGGCTTCTTGCCACCCATGAAGCATGTGTGGGAGTGGCAACAGAGACCGGACGAGGATATGATGCAGCACGACGAGCGGCGCGAGGCCAGCGGTACGCTCGGGCGAGGCCAAATACGCGTTTTCGAGAAAGAGCAGTGGACTGCGTGTGCACGGTGAATACGCGTCGAGGGCCTGGGAACAAGAAAGAGTGGAGGCTCACCGCATGGCTCTCAGTGCCTTGTATTCTTCCCCAATGCTCTCGAGACTCCCACTCCGTTTGCTCTGCGATCCGTCGGCAAGGAAGGCGTTCAAAGAAAACTCGAGCTCCGCCATGTCAGTCGCTAACTGGAGCTTACCGCTCTCCCCAAGCGGTTTCGCGATCGATGCGTGCAAGACAAATATTCGGATGACATACTTGACGATACCAGGTACCCTGTTGTCCAACACAGATCAGGAGAATACATCTTAGATCAAACGACGACAACTACCATGGTCGTACGATCTCGGGGGCAAAGTTACTCAACAACCCCGTCTTGACAAAGTTGAGCTTATCGACGAGATCTTTCATGTACAGACTCGTTCCTGAGATGCCCGATTTAGTATCGTTCGTCTTTCGCAGGTCGAGCCTATGGAGCCTCGCTACGATGCCTGCGAGCTCCTTTTTGATGGCACTCAGCAGTGGATCGACGATCTGATCATATCTGCTTCGGATTTTCTGACGAGACAGGTGAATAATGCAACGACAACACTATTTGCCGTTCACGTACGGTTATGCTGGGCCCGATGGTGGCAGACACACTCTCCATGTGTTCTTCCATCAGCTTATCCAGTTTAGTCCAGCAGCAATACAAACAGGTCGCAACCTGTCCGTTCAGCAATTGTTGTGGCGTGGCCATTGGGCCCAACAGCGACACAGCTGAACGATCAAATACAATCTGCGATAGACCACGTGAGGGACATTCTTGACAACGATGGGTTGCTCACCAGTCCATCCGCCCTTGTCACCACGCTTTCCAGACTCGTTGCAGCATTCTTGGCCACTACCCGCACCAGCAGAGGATCAAATCGTGCAGAGTCAAGCTCGTTGGTCATGGCCCGCACGATGTTGTTTCCTTCGTTTGCGCCAGGAGGTGCACGAGAACCACCAGAGAAAGCGTGAGCGACGGCTTCATTCATCCTCGTAGACGAACGAGAGACATAGAGTGATTCGAAGGTGGAAAGGGCACGGAGCAGGAGAATCGTTTCTGGACTTGGTGGGGTTGTTAGTAATGGGCCTTCCAAGACACTGGAATGGACTCACGACTGATATGACGGGGTATACACGGTGTCAGTGTGCACGGCAATGCTCGCAAAGAACTCGTGAAAAAGCCGTAAGAATTTGGGATAGCCAGAGCTGAGAGTTTGGTGGAGGAAACTCGATGCTACACGTGCTGTCAGTTCATCTCGACGTTGTCAAGATGATAACCGACCTTTGGCGGCGTCGCGTGCATGCTTGTCCAAAGACTTGCCTAAAGACGTCCAAAATATAGTACTCGGTTTATCGTCAGTCACCTAGTGTTGGTATAGTCAGCCACCTACAATGATAAGAAAAACAACACAAACCTTGAGAGCCTCGTCGAGGAACGATACCCCACTGAGCGGGTCCTTTTTGAGGTTGAGGACTTTCTCCAGCGTATACACCTGGACGCAAGAGGTCTGACTCCAGTGAGCCAATGAACCAGGACAGAACCCTACCTTGATGCAGCATCCCGCCATTTCCTCGACAAGTAACTCGATCTTCACCCATAGCGCAGCTGCAAATTGTGGTGCAGTGACGTTGGTCGGCTCTGTTCGCACACGCGACTTGTATAGCAAACCTGGCGATGCTTGTGTAGGTTCTACACTCATACCTGGTTTAGCAGGGAACGACACCTCCATACGACCACCCACCTTTGGCCACAATCTCTTTTGATATTCGGGACAGATCAAAGGCGCTTCGAATACGCTCCTCTACAGCCTCGCTCAAATCGCGCACAAGACCTGCCACTAGCGTCGGTAACGTGCGGAGGTTATAAGCTGTTTGCAGTGACGATGCGAGGAGCGATTGATCCTGCCAACACTGTCAGCATGTGCGTGAGAGGCGTGCCGTGTCGACATACCAAGGACATGAGGCCCTGAAGTACCATAGCCTCCATTTCCTCCCTGACCTTCTTTCTCGAATCGGTGATAAACGTAATGTATGCGGTTGCCGCATGGACAGAACGCAACGGGATACTATTCGCGCTCGTCGACAACGACGGCTCGCCATCCAGAGGTGTATGCGCCTCCTCCGAACCACCCCCGTCAGGTCCATCGAGCAACGCACCTACTCGCCGTCAAGCACCCCCCAACATCAAAACGCAACACATGGCACGCACTTAGTTCCGCAATACTTAACGCAGCCTTGGCGATCGTGCGTTCCTTGTCTTCCTGGTACTCCCCAGCCCCATTCGCGTCCCCGTTGGCACCACCAGTGCCAGTGCCATTCCCCAACTCGCTCATCTGCACCTCGAGTCGCTTCACCAACACCCCAAACCGGCCCATCCTCCGAAGCGCATCATTCGCTTGTTGGATACGCTCAAGACGCGCCACGTTGGCTTGGAGCGCCTGATACGGCACCCGAATCTTTTGGCGTAACCTGTGTCCCTTCCTGTCAGTGCTGTCCCAAACACGGTGCGTGAAAACACACAGGCTCACTTTTCGATCGAGGAATCGACGTCGTCGAGCCCTCGTCGGACGGACGCGAGAGAACCGGAGAGTTTGCTTGCGTTGGACGCGTGTTGTAATAGGTCCTCGTGGTGCGCCGTCACCTATCCCACCCCAAACGTTCTGCTCAACGTGGGCCTGAAGAGGAAAAAAAGGGAACGCACGAGCGCCTTGATCTGCTTACTGACATCCTCGATACCAATGTCAAGCTTGGAAATGGCCACAGAAATGTCCTCCTTGGCAGGTTCTTGTGTCAGGAGTGCGGTTTTGGATCTGGGGTGAGACGAGGACGTTGGAGGGTAGGGTTCGCCAGCGAGCACGGCGTTGGCATACGCGTTGGGGTCAAAGTCTGCGATGGCAAAGACGGCATAGTCTGAGGGTCAATGAAGTATGAGCTCGGTCGAGGAAAGATCTGATTAACAACGAATACCTGCCATCTCAACGTCATGCGCGAATGATCGTGCTCGACGTCACCCGTAGCGATGACAAGGTTTGTGGCGGTGCAAAAACAGTGTCGCGGGTCACGTGTTGTGTCACGACGCGTTTGTGACAGACGCGTCGCGTCATTTACTCGCCAGCCAATCCGAGAAAGTGTAATTCCAAGAAACTATGTGACAGTACTGCCTCCTACATTTCCTACGTTCCCCATGATATGGTACAAATCGCCCCCACGCTACATAATGGTTCTACAGACCAAATGCAAAGCAAAGCGACAGTACTACTGTGGGCACTACTAGTGGAGTGCTTCCGATCCTCAGAAATACAGAAAAAGAAGAGAGAGAGAAATGAATATAAAAGTAAAAAAAAGGAGCGTAGAACCACAGCGATCTCGCGAATAGTACAACCTGCACTCTACATCCACCTACATGCTTGTCTACCGGTGGTTCAAACTGACACTCGAACAGCGACATTGTATACAACTTGAGATCGAGAGAGAAAATGCGGTTCCTTCCTATGCGACAAAGGTATGATGATAATTCCAAATGCTGATGCCGATACCGATGCTGGAGTGATACATGTCCGGATAGCCAATCAGCGTCTTCGGGTCCTGGCCCTCGATCGTGCCTTCGGCCGCGCCTGCACGGTCGCATTCGTTTTCGCTTCGTCAGTGACGGTGTCTGTCTTGGTCTTGGTCGCAGTTCTCGCTCGGGAGCCACCTTTGGCTCTGGGACGGGCAACTCGAGCCTTCTTGGCAGTGGGGCCCTCGATGCTGTCCTCTTCTGCTTCTTCATCAGCCACCTCTTCCACTATCTCGGTGGCCTTGGATTTCGTGGCTTCTTCATCGCACAAGCTGACAGCTGTGCTCGATCCGGATTCACCCTCTGGGGTCACCGAGGTCGACGCGCGGGAGGGTGTCTGTGCCTGAGACAAGCCGCGAGCCCGAACAGACGGGGTGAGCGTGGATGCGACAGATACAGGCGACGCAGAGCTAGCTGCTTTCGCCCTGCGCTCTCGCTGACGCAAGCTCTTGCGCAGCTCTGGCGCCTCCTCTATATCCAGTGTGTCGGGCTGTGCAGAGTCATCTGCCGTACTCGCAGAGATGACGATTTCGGGGGATTCGATGCGCTCGCGCTTCGCAGATTTCGTGATGGTAGGCGGGACATCGGGCGCGAGTAACAACGCCGTCTGGACGGCTTCTGGGTCTCGGTTCCCATTGCCTTGTTTCGCATCCTCGTGATCGCCGTTTACATTGGACTTGGACCGGGCCTCTGCCGAACGAGCAGCAGCCGATTTGCGTGTCCTGGCACGCTTGCGAGGTGGGGGAGTGATTCTTTCCTCTTCATCTACAGTTTCGTCACCACTTGCACCATGTGTCGCCGATGGGAGGATGGCAGGTGGTTTACGCTTGCGAAGATTCATACGGTTCTCGGGTTCGGCAGGGGTGTACGCTGCGTACCAGGGAAGGGATGCGAGCGCCGGCGCATAAGCGAGTTGCATGCTTCTAAGGATCCAGAGGTTCTCTGGGATGTCGATCCATCCAATCGGAGGAAGAATGGGTGTGGGTGTGGTATCTGTGAAACGAGAGTCAGCACTCCAGGTGGTCGAGAGGCGGCTGGGAGTGAGACAGGACTGACCCAAAACAGTTTGAATCATGAGCGCGGTAACCTTTTTCTGGTCCTTGTTCCAGAACGCCCAGTGGGCTGGGTGGAGCGGATGGTAGAAGACGGAGAGAGCTACAAGCGCCAAAACCCGCTTGTCTGTGGGCAGAGGTGGACACTCGGGTGGGGAGATGAAGGCAGCTTCGAGGAAACGGCGAACGGAGGGCAGTTTGGCAGTGAGTACACCATCTGCGAGTACGCCAGGTGCCACCGAGGGTGCTGAGAGGACGCTGGGGTAGGACCGGGGAGGAGGCGGGGGGGTCTGAGAGAGTATGTGGAGGGGATCGTGGCGAGGATATATGGGTTTGGGAGGATGTGCTGGTGGTTCTGCACTCGACTTCTGGGGTGCATCTGGGCGAATTGAAGAGATTGGGAATCTGGAGGTAGAGGAGGCGGGAAAGTCGTATTCCACGGACGCAGGGAGGTCGCGAGGGGGGGGATAAGGAACAGGCTGACGGGGCTGCAAGGGCGACCGGAAATGGTCTGTGTGTGGAATGTTTGAGGTGCCTATCATGGTGGATGAGCACCGAGAGCTAGAGGTTGTGGTGCGATGTAAGCAAGCCATGGCCAAGGACGGCGGTGCGGTGAGATGCGGGACGTACGAATGGGGAGGGAAGGTAGATTTTGAGGATAGATATAAGTAAGAATGGAGGTGGAGCGAGGAGGATGATCGCGGTGGAGAAGAAGGAGCGTTGTGGACAGAGTGAAGCACTCACTCTCAGCACCGGCTTGCAAGGCGAGGCAAGGGCACGCTCTATCCAATTCCCGATCCAGCACTCGCCAAATCAGGACATCCTCACACGTGGCCCGTTTCATAAAGCAAGTCCACAGATAAAGAAAAAAGAAGAAAAAAACAGTAGTCAAAGCTACGCTCGCCGTTCGTCGGGAATGGCCTCCTTTGTCGCTTTGTCCCTCTCCACTCGGTTACCAGCGCTTTCAGCGACGCGGCGGAAACGGAGCCAATCACACCCGCAGTGCTAATTTCGGCATTCCGCTTAGCCCTCGACCATCTAATCTTATCGGCAATCCAACCCATATCAATGAAATCATGCCATATATCGTCGGCCCAGTGCCTCACACAAGTACACACAGTACCGCACCCTATCACAGATACACACCAGATGCGTCGAGGCTCCAGCGTGGGCTCCACACCCTCGCGGAGAAACGGACGCGGTTCAGATCAGCACAACATCCAGGTCAAGGCTTCCTGTTTACCCACAACGTACTCGGTTAACCCACGCCACGCCCCCATGGAAGTTGCCCTGCAGGCATGCACGTCATCAGCCGATTATTAGTGAGAGACAACTCCACGTCGGATCGCATGTCCGAAAATAATATATACTCATCCTCGGCGGGCGTGTACCGTCATCATGAGCCATGCCTCGCATCCCCCACCGCGCATTCCGGGTACGCCACGGGAGGCACCTCTGCCATTCCCGCGAGCATATCTCGCACCCGTCCAGTGCTGAAATCTTTCGTGACTGGGGCGATAATTACGGCACGCATAACGAGCGAAGGATCGATATCCGGTGGTGCTAAGTAGGCTGGAAGCATGGGTATGGGCAATTCCGACTGGTCGTCGGGAAAAAGCCGAAGCATGTCCTATGAGATCGTCTGAGCACATCACAAACCACTTTCACTTACATCAACACGCTCGAGGTAACCAACAACCCATACGTAGCTCTTTCGCTCTAACGCCCATCCATGTCCAATCTTGCGGTCCTTGCGGTCCTTCGCGCTTGGGACGTCTGCGTCAGCGCATAAACTTGCATCGACGAGCAATGCGTTGGATGCGTCGTGCAACAGCACAAGCGTGGTTTCGGCATCGTATGTGAGCATCCTGTATTTGGCGACCCCTGTACACGGTGAGGCATGCAACGAATGTAATCAAACCCTCACCTTCCTGCAACACGCAATTTCCGTCCAATATCGTCTTCGCAGATGCGATCTAACATCACGATCGTCGCATTGTCTACTTGCTGGGGCATTCTGATTGAGTAGGTATGATTTTATAAAATAGCCGTCGACACGCCTATAAGCCAAAGAGTTTCAAATTTAGATTAGTTGTCACGTCCAAAGGAAGAGAATCGGGGGGAGAGGAGGTCACGGGAAGACGAAGCTGTTGCTCGAGTCGGTGTTCATTTGCAGAACAGAACAGCCTCGCCGTTCTGGGATGAGGTGTTTTCTGGGAGCTTCTGATCCTAACATGCACAAATACTACACAAACAAACTCCCATCATTATCATTTTCTCCCCATCGGCGGGCAAGAGCACAGACCCCACTTCCTGCGGGTAACGAGGCACGCCCCGTTTAAAAACGACAAACAAGCCAGGCACTCGTGTCGTCATTGCACGCCAGTGACGTTTGTTTGTCGATGCAACCCATCAAAATGCGGCGATGTGGCGCACGGCCAGTCCTGACCATCCCCATTGGCCCATGCTGACATCCTCCAAACTTCCTTCACAGTACTCCCCGATGGTGGGTGCTGTAACGCTTCACACTTTTGCTCCACTCGTTTCTCTATGGTCTCTGACAGAACGCGGAACGACCGCGCATGTCAAGTTTGGCACCTCCAACTCTTATTTCCACACCGATCATGATCGCTCCCGCAAGAATGATCGCACAGGACGGCGTCAATTTACCAACTGCAGATCCAAAGGCATTTCCGGTGACACTGCTTCAGCCAATGCCTTCAAGACTGATTTCATTTGGAGCGCAATCAACACGCATATACCCTTGTATCGGCTCGTCTGCCATCCTGCTTGATACACTGGATATGATTGGTACGCAGGAAAGTTTCCCATAGGTACGATGCCCTTGTCCACATACTTCCCAAACAGGCACTTTTCACCCCTTGGTCAGACATCATCTTATGTTATCGTGCATCTCGACAACTCGGGTCCCTGACCCATATTCGCGAGAAACCGGGGCACCTGAATTATTGAAGCTTTACATACTTACGGTTGACGATTTAGTGCTAGCGCACGGAGTTGACGTCCATCGGTTCTTTTAGCCATTTATGGGCATGGCCGCCCATATGTACGTGACCAATCTTTGGGCCAGAAGAACATGCATTTAAGCAGATTAAAGAAAGGTAAAGCATTACCAGTTTGTCGTGCACAAGACTGCAGCCTCTAATAATCCGTAGGAGCCGAGTTCGTGTGAGGGGGGGTATCCACCTTTACCGAACTGCGCAGCTAATACGAAGGTGTTTCCGAGGCATGGCTTGGTATTTTTTCACTTGCGGTGGTTTCGATGACTAATGGATAGACCGTGCCATGTGTTCTTGACAGCATGGCGGAACCGGTGACACAGGATTTCCATCTGATGCGGGCACTGAACGCATCGTTACGTTCGACATCCCTGTGACTTGCAGTGTGCTGGGTGGTCCAGCCACCAGAATCGGTACTTGACCGAACTTGAACTGACCTACATACACCCACAACGTCTTTCGCGCTAACTATGAACGCGCGAACACACGTCACAACAGAACCCACAAGAAGCCTTCTCGCCAATGCGTTTTACCCAACGCTGGCAGGGCCACACGGCGCCCGCCGATCCCACGAATTTTGGGGCAGTAAATCAATGACGGTGAAACAGTGCCAGTAGTTCGGCAATACATCTACTGAACGGGAAATGTGACCTGGGTGAATTCTTTCGACTAGGGTACTTCCCTGGGTCCCCGGGACACGCATTTGTTTGCTCGCCGTTCCCCGTGGTCTTCGCACTGATCAGGCTCGGTGGTGTCTCGGGGGGCCAACAGAGAATTGCAGGCCCGATGGACCTTGGTGCGCCGCGACATAAATGGTCAAGACCTTGATTATTTCTGGGGTTTCATGCGAAACTAGTGTGGAAAGATAAAGCTTCCCTCTGTTCGGGAGAGGCGCATTCCATGCCATTGTCACGTCACGGTACAAAAAAGTAAACTTTACATTATGGTTTGTTTCCTCGTGTGAAGCGGTTCCTGGATCGTCCTACGACCGCGGAAGGCGTCGAGGGTGGGACTGACCTGGAGAAGCGATCTCGCACTCAAGCCCGTCTGCTTCTTGAGTGCTTATCAAGAGAGAAGGGAAAAAAAATCTTGGCGTTTGGATTTGGTACTTTGGGGGTGTCATGACGGATGAGTCGATGCATGGTGACGGGTGGACTTCCTGGAAAGGTCTATGGCGGAAAGAAGTCCGGAATCTAGGCGGGCGTGCTCATTTCGCTTAGATCGGAATCGTAGTGGCGATGATAATTTGTCCATCAGGTATGTGAGTCCCCCATATTGATGGCATGTGGCCGACGGTGGGGATGTCCATCGGTTGTCTGTTGAGCAGGGCTTGGATTTGGACATGGGACGATCCAAGGGATATGTGGTAGGGAGAACGAAAACGAACGACGGATGCCTACCGAGTGGAGCATTCATATGGCGCTTGAGGGAGTTGATATAAAAGGGATGGCATCTGGAATAGATGTAATCAACGTATCACGGCTATTCTGGGATGTTCGGTGAAGTTCCTGATGAGAGGCCGGTGCGGACATTGCCTGGTGGACCATGTGTCACGTCTGAGCATGTGAGAACGTTCCACAGCGACGAAAACCAAGGACGAACGTTCAATTACATTGACACGGAGGCTGGCAGAGGTTGGCAGGTTGGATCTCGAGGCCAAGGCCACTGAGTGGCGTTGCGCGTGGAGAGGGACTGTGTGATGTGTGTGTGGACTCGTTACAGATCCGAAACGTGGTAAATATGCAGATATATTTTGCCAAGAACCACAAGGGGAAATGGAAAGCCAGAAAATGCGAAGAAATGGGATTACATAGCATCACGCGGTCCAGAGGCGTGCATGGATCCGTTCTGTCTCAGGATGCCGACCGCGCCGGTTGCACGGAAAACGTTGTTGGCCAGCTTATACATACATAAACGTTGGTCATCCCCAGCAACGTAGCAGTGGACGCGTCATATCTCCATTCATTACAATAGTCGGCGGAGGGAGGGCGCGAGGTTGCTGGGGGAGACCGGGTTCTAGCTTTCGCGGAAAGTTTGAAATGAACGTCCTCTCCACAGCCTCTCTGGGGGGGTTAAGACGAGGGGGGGTGTCGACTTATCCAGTGGAGGCTATTCCCGTAAGCGCTGTGACCGGCAAGGCACTCCCTGTTTAGCCAAATTCTGCACCCGCCTTAGCGGGTCCTCACAACTCATCCAGCCATTGTTGCGCTGGCCACCGCTCTCTCTTCCCACTACTATCACCATGTCTGCCCTGCCTTCCTCTTCCTCATCCGCTTCCTCCTCACACAACTCAAAACTAAAGAAACGGTCAGTCCTCTTCCTCACCACCTTCTCACCCTCGCTCATCCTATCGCCAACAGTAATTGGACGCGCGAACAACTCCTCAAGAGTCTAGAGGTCACTGCTTGCTCTCAATCATCCACCATTCCTAACCTCTCCTCCCCACTTCCAGATCCTGGGTCCGCTCTCAGCCCCGCTGCCACCGGACTTGCCACCATCTCCCCCTTCGTCCCGGTCAAACTCCCCTGCCCCTCCCCCACCCAAACGCAAGCATGATCTTGCACAAGAAGTCGACTCCAGCAAACGCCAACGCATATCCCATCACCCTGATGCCCTATCACAGCATCCCCACCACTATCTCCACCCTCAGCCGCCTTCCTCCGCTCCCCACAGGTCCTCCAATCAACCACCCACGCACTTCAATCTACGCTCTGAACCGTCAGAAGACGGAGAAGTCAAAGAGGACTTGGGTTTAATACCTTCTCGTACAGCAGCTCCCTCTATACTACCATCCTTTGTACCCGTCCGTCGACCACGGCGAGGCAAGATATCTCAGCTCGATTTCGACGCCATACACCAAAAGTACCATCATGCTGGCCGTCTGCTCAAATTCTCTGGCGACGCCCGGTTCTGGTCAACATACCCTTCTTCGCACAAGGAATATCGTCCACTATCGCATCCTCCTTCACCAAACTCGCAATACCACAAATTTGGGGCGATCATCGCACGACTAGAGCTCGTTGACGCCCTCGTCTGTTTCGCTTACTCGTTATGGATCAAGGATTACAGCAAGAAAGCATGCTTCCATGAAACTTGGGTCACCATCGAAGCATTCTTGGGCTGGTGCAAAAATAAATGGACCACCGAGGATACCTTTGGCGAACGCGAAAAAGCCCTACTGGGCTTGATGTAAGCAGTTTACTCAACTCTTGTGGCTCGCTCACACATGCGTGTTTTTCTTTCGTACACAGCTGGATGATCGAGGGCTTCATCCGCGCGCGCAAGTTTTATTATGCAGCGAAACTCGCAGTAGACCCTGAACTGGACCGCACATGGGCAAAGATGAAGTCTGAGATGGCCGCGCTGAGCCGGGAGGCGGAAAGAGCGGAAATGAATGGTACTGCGGGGACCGCGGGCCAGCTCTCGTTAGGCTCTCAAGCGACACCCCAAATGCTTCCCTCTCCCGCGAGCATCGCTCCCGCCAGCAGCGCCAACTCGACTCCCATCACAAACAGTGCAGGGGGTACACCAAACACAAATAGTTCAAGTGCCACACTGGTGGCTTCCCAGTCATCCAACCCACCACGTTCTACACAGTCCGCCCAAGCTGCATTACCACCCCACCTGGCAGCTCACGTGCCTAACTCCTCTGATGGGCGTGCGCCATCTGCCAACATGATCGCAGCCGCCGCTAAAGCTACTGCTTCGTTTGGTCCTACCCTTACATTCACCCTCAAAGAGCAATCAAATGGCATCGTTTCCGCAGGCTATTGCATGGAGCACGCTCAAAAGTACTTGACTTTGCCAGTTCTGGCCAGACACTATCCTACAACATTTGCCCGTATGGTGGGAACGAGCCTCTCTGCGCACGAAGAGCATGAGCCAGATATTGAGGACGAAGAAGGCGAGCTTTTTTGGCCAGGCCAATGCGTTACTGGCGAAGGTCTCGGCTGGGTTTGCCTCATGGGCAAAGCCATGGTCAAGGAGATTGGCCGTGACTTCGGGTATATCGGGATTACAGGCGTCGTTCCGAAACCAGAGCCACCTTCTGGAGCATCACCGGCAGATTCCCTGCGGCAATCTATCCATCGGTAACATGATATTGGAATCATGATTGTCAGCATCGAACAACTCGGGATTCGGAGGCATGATCGGATTTGCACATCGCGCAACATCTTTTGGACGAATTTTTCAACTGGATTTTTAGGGGAGTGGGGGGATGGATTCTCATATGGCTGACTGGCATGTCTTCCGCTATTAGCCCACAACACATGGCCGTATCGCTTCTTCCACTGCGAACGTGGAACGAGCCCGATCAGTACAATCGCTCTAACGCTTCAAACGATCTTCGCAAGATCACCGTCGACGACGACGACGCTCCACAGCCTCACGCAGTTGTATGACCCCAGAGTCACTCGGGCCCAGCTGTTTTGTATTATTACTCATAATTGCCTCGGACCAAACCCATCCCATACGGTCGTCCAAGGACGCACCCTGACTCGAGTTTCATATTCCCTTACAGTGGTTTCTCTCCCTTTGATTCAGTATACAGCATATTTTTAACCCGTTGCTCTTTCTGAATGGAACCCCATCCTGGTTTCGTTTTCCGGCCCGAGCGCTGCTTTTTATTTATCCCGGATCTATCCGTTTCCAGGTCCACACTGGGGACACTACGAACGTAACCCGAGGGGGCGAGTCGAGCCAGGCTGCCGCTGTCTGAGCTTGCCTCGCTCCTCCGCCGCGTTCTTTGGACTACAGACTAGGCGCGCCAAAGGAACAGGATGGGAGGGTGAAGTGGAACCACGATACATATGTTGTACTTGATACTATATTTATCACGCTCGTGAGGTGGCATCTACTACATAGAGTCTGTTTTCGTAGTGAGACAGTAGCAAAGTTTGTGTCTAGTGTCGATCGAGCATGGAATAGTGGCAGTGGCGCGATGCCAATGGACAGATCGGCTGCATGCTCGTTGGTGACCACAACAGGCTGATCACCGAACTGAGATGGATTGGATTTTGTTTTGACGGGTGTCGCGGTGTACGTATATGTACTAGAGCAAGGGCAGCGTGGCGGTGTCGGAGGCGTTCAGGGTAGATAAGAACGTTTTAGTACAACCTCGCCCGAATTCCATAACGCCTTGGAGACACACGGGGGTGTAACGTGTGACGATGCGCAAGTATCGGTACGCCGTGTGTTGGCTGTGTTCGAGTCCTGGTACGAGGTTGGTAAGGCGTCGGGTGGTGTCGAAGAGACCGGGGATCGGAGCCGTCACATCTCGACCTCGGGCATGTCTAAATTTGTTTTATTTGTTTTTATTTCGTTATTTATTTATTTTATGACATTTTTATTCTCCGATTTCCTCGGTGCTTTTTGGAGATGTGACCGTGACCCCGGTGGTGACCGGTGACCTCCGATGACTGACACCGCCATGGGTTGACCGCCACTGGGTTATGTACCTCACACGTGAGTTCCCCGCACATGCTTGCCAGTGGGTGCATGATGGAGTCAACTATGTACACATTCACCATTCGCATTCAGATCTGAGACACAGGCATGTATCACCATGAACTCTCTTGGTACGGTTACCCTTGCGATCTGTTATCGAATGGATGCTTTACATGGTGTGTACGTTCACGTGAGCCAAGCGAGGTACCATGCGGACGAATCGGTCGAGGGAAAAAAAGGTCGAGACGCGAGGGGCAACACACCGCCAGGCTCGACGTGCCTTGGGTGTATCGTTTTTCCCTTGGTATTCCAACCCCTGACTGACTATGTACTGATACGGCGGCCCTAGGTGTTTACGCCAAACTGCAATGCGCTTGTGCCTCGAGGCTCGGGTACGACCCCAGGATGCGGCTATGACGATGTGCTGTCAACAACTTGAAACTTGAACGTCACGTCGGCAACTGTATACTTACTTTTTCGTCGTCCTGGTGACCTTGACCTCGAATACACGGTACGCTCTGTACCCACCGGCAGGGTGTAACATGACATGACTCGATGGGGGTACTCGTCAAAGACGTGCGACGATCGTATGGTATGTGCTGTATTCAACATTGGGTGTTTCACGTTTGACAAGGAGGTGCGATCTGATCATCTAGGACGCATCTCTTTAAAAAAGGGCGGATATACTCGATTTTGGGCGTGCTATTTGGCGGCGGTACATGCCAGATTGGTACAACTTGTATCGTGTATCGCTCGCTCTCGAGGGTTGGACCACCAAGGGGGGCGAACGTGCGCGCATACACCGTAATCCGTGCCAAGGACCAAGCCGCGATTTCCAACGCCAGATCCACGATGCCCCCAATAAACGGCAATGAGCAACCTCTGGCTGGACGGATACGGAAACGATACGACCGCTCACCAGTGCGCCGCCGTACGTTGCACCGCTACCAGCAGATCATATGCACATCATACATCTGCATTGGGTGCTTCCGAGATCCGTTGCAAGTATCACATATGGATGACCGGTCGGCGGTCACTTTGAGACCGGGCGCTGCACGCCCATTCGGATGAGAGAAAAAAGAGCAACACCATCATCTATGATTCAGCGTACTCGTCTGTTACCATATACGAACAAAGGGGCGAGGCAGGGCGGTGGGGTCAGGGTGACGTGAGAGAAGAGTCTCGTCATTTATGTTAGTACACGGACTTTTTTTTCCGACGACGTGCATCCAACTCTCTTCGATTTTTCCTTTCAAGTGGTGCGACTCGTCCATGTGAACGTGTGAAGGGAAAAAATATCCTCAAATGTTGTGCAAGTGTAATAGTCACTGCTTTCCAACGATGGCTACATTTGTACAATCAATATTGTGAGAGTCCTCTGAGATATCGGATCCGTGGTTGGGGCACCTGTACCAGGACACGCTCTGCCTATCCATGGGCAGTCAGATGCCAAATCCGAGGGGGTGAGACGGATGGCCATTCCCTGTCATTTCGCTTCATGCCTGTTTTCAGAATCAATGAATGAATGGAAGACTCGGAAAATGCCAGGTATCTCGCAATCGATGCCTTGTTTGTTCACCGCCCAGGCATTCGCCGGCCCGGCGGCGTGTGTCAACTCTGAAGAAGCGGAAGCCATTATGAACGTGTGGTTGGTCGGATGCTGTCGGAAGCACTCGTCACGGTACTTGCATGCCGTCGAAGAAGGGAACGTGGATAGAAAGCATGGATTGCATTCATGAGGGGCAGATGCAATAAAAGGAAGAAAGATATGACGGGAAAGAAAGAAAAAGCCCATAGAGTGCAGCCATACTTGTACCCCGAGTCCCCCGCATATCCCTATATGCCACTGCAGAGGGTACACGATTTCTTTTTTTCACCGGTTGGATTTGGCCACACGTTCGAGTTCGTCCTTTTTCTGTCGTGCACAAGAAATCGCATCAGTACATGCACCATCCAAACCGCACACAACACAAGTATGACCGACCTTGATTGCGTACGAGTTCGAAGAGCCCTTGGCGGCGTTAATAAGCTCATCCGCAAGACATTCTGCGATCGATTTCACATTGCGGAACGCCGACTCGCGTGTCTAGAAAGAGCATTTATTCATGTGAGAACTCAGTCTACCAGTAAGTGTTCGACGCTGCTACTTACACCAATGGTCAAGAGCGCAATCGCCTGGTTAACTCTTCGGAGGGGAGACACATCGACGGCTTGACGACGGACCGTACCCTGCGACCCGATACGCGTTGAGTCTTCTCGAGGACCCGTGTTGACGATCGCATCCACGAGGACCTAGGTACACACACCAAGAAAGACATCAACGACACAGAGCCCCATATGGCGCGCGTCCCAACCCAGAAGCACATGTACGAACCTGGATTGGGTTCTGGTCCGTGAGGAGGTGAATAATCTCAAATGCATGTACAACGATGCGGAGGGCCAAGAGCTTCTTGCCATTGTTACGGCCCTTCATCATCAGACTGGGAAATGCAATAGGTCAACCGTGTCTCAGGTCGTGATCGTCTCGCCAGGCTTACCTGTCGACGAGACGCTCGACGATGGGCATCTGCGCCTTCTTGAATTGTTTCTTCGCATAACGGCCGGCAGTGTGGGGGAGGTATACTGCGTGGCGGACCTGGATGTAATCGGTCAACGAGATGTCCTTGACCTCAACGCTATGACCACGATCAACGACCAGGCTCCCCTTCGAGCATGTATGGATGCCTACTCTTGGGTGTCCCATTTTCCGAAAAGTTTGACTTCCTGCCCAATTTTCGAGACGTCCTTGGGAAGTGTTTGGACCGTGGCCATTTTGAATCTTGAGTGTCTTGAAGTGCAAGCGTTGATACCGCCTCGGCGACGAGCTCGCTGTTTGTTTCACACAACAACAAAATAAGGTTTGACGCCTCCCGCGGTCATTGCCGAAACTGTACAGTTTTCTTTGTGGGAAAAACCCCCCTAACATATGCTTTGAATTATATGCATGTAGTACTAAAGGGAATATACCGCATGTACAGTACAGTAACTACAATAAAAGGCGTCATCAGGTCTATCGGTCACGGATCCCAAACAATTGTACGAGATCTAAAACAATGTTGATTGAGCAGCTCACTAGCAAGAGAACCATCGCTCACCTTGAAGCCTTGCTTCTCTCTTCTCTCTCTGAGTCTCCGTTCGTTGGATGCCGGAAAACGCCTGTGGAATTGTTAACCCTGTCCAGCGATATTAGAGACAACTGCACACATGCTGGATCAAGAGTTTCTTCTTCTCCTGAATCTCAATTACCTAGGAGAACAACATTACAAAACCACTCTACGACAATCAAGTTGATGACCTGCCTTAGATTCGACAGTGTTTTCGGCGATCAACTGATATACGTGAACGGGTTTCTTCTGTCCGATACTACAGGAACATCAACCAAGATCTGTCATGCAGGGACAGGTCTACTTACCGATTGCATCTATCAATGGCCTGACTTTCGATACCCTCCTATAGATTTATTAGCAGAGAACGTCACAAGTTAATTGGTCGCATTACCTGCCACCATCTAAGTATGAAGCGCATGGCCAAGAACCACCGATCAATATGTGAAACGAATAGACACGATGCGATTACTTACGGATCCATCCTGATGGAATTCATCAGTATCTCAATATACGATATATGCAACCAAGGGAGGTAAGACTCACAAAAAGACGTGGTTGGCAACTGTGAGATTGAGACCCAAGGCACCCGCCTTGAGGGAAATCAACAAGACCTTGGGATTCTCTCTGTAAAATGCAGACGCGTGGAAAACCTGCTTCGTGACGGGAGTAGCTTTCGCTTTGCCCTTGCCCTTCTTCTTTTCCTTTGCCTTATTCTTCTTTACCCGGGTCGAGATGTCTTCTTCAAACTCATCATCGTCGGTGTCATTTCCGGCGACGAAATCCGAGTCATTCCCATCAGTGGCATGTTCATCATCTTCGACCGTCAGTTGGGATTGTGTTTGACGCAGGCGAGTAGACGGGAGGGGTTCTCCGGGAGCAGGGGATTCGTCAGGATCAAGAGGAATAGAGAACCGCTCCAATACTTCTTGTCTTTTTCTTGCAGACAACTGACCGTCAAAGCGAACGTATGGGATGCTACAGACATATTCAGCACAAATTTGATCGTGTTCAACTGATAGACTTGCCCATTTTCCTCCAATGCTTCCCCGATCTATCCAACGTGTCAGTGCAAACAAGCGACCATGATCCTGAAATACATTACTTTGTCCAAGAAAGAAGTAAACTGGGAGAAAACCAAGCTCTTGGCGTCGTGAGGAATCAGTTTCAAGAGGTGGATGAGTTGATCAATTTTGGCAGACGACCCGACGCATAGGTCACTCTCGTCAATCCCTTGTTTCGTAGGGGCTTGTGTAAGGTCCGTGGGAGGTGGCGGCATCACCAGATCTTGCATGGTAAGAGGACGACGATCCTACAAGCGACTTAGTAATGCAGTCTATGGAGATATATCAAATATGATACCATGGGACACTTTGGATCCCTTGCAATCACCTCCGATATACTGATCTATCATGAGTTGAAAGACGTCAACATACAACCCGGAACTTACCAGGTCAAGCAGAAGACGTGGGTACACGACGTTATTCTAGGATCCGCTATCACACCAAAACATATAGGACATTCTTCGTTGTCTGCTATCGCTTGGAGGATAAGTGTCTCCAGCTTCGCCTTGAGCTCGGGGGTTATTTGGATGGCACTGCCGCTGGAACAGTTAACATCCTCATTCGCCCGAAGTTGATCCAGATAATCAGCTGGGATCAGTCCTGGGTGAAGAGCAATCTGACGCAGACGCGTGAGCATGCTCAGGACATTGGTGGTCACCTAAACATACATGAGCTCAGCAGATGGTGAGATCAAGGAGACACTTACGACAGGGTTCAATCCTCCGACTTGATTCATTAGGTTTTCGACTCGCAGTCGGGAAGCAAGTTCTACGGCATCATAGAGTTTCTGGAAAACGCATTGGATTGACACAACACGGCGAGCACAATACTTACGCGTGCCTCGTCGTTGAGTGTCACAGGGACTACAGTAATGTCGACCTATTATCATGAATCAGTCACGGATGGAGAGACCGACCGACAGTGACTTCACTGGTGGGAGTGGCACAAGGGATTTTCCTTCACTATCTTGCATCTTTGGTGCAATGTTAGGTCTGAAAGTACTACTGCAGTGCGTCAATTGAAAGCTTACCTCCTTCGTTCTCCGAAGGCATACATGACTCATTAAGGCCTAGCAGAGGGTCAGACCAACCACTTAACTGGCGGAACAACTTACACGAAGCAATTCTGCACCAGAAGGATCTCCTTGTTTCAAAGGACGCAAAACTAGACGTTTAAAGAAGTCTTCGTTGTCCAATGGGTGACAAATTTGAAGGAAGGTAAGGATAGAACCGAGATCCTGTTGGAAGTAGCAGCGGAAATAAGATACAAGTCAAAGAACGTGACTAACACCAGGTGAGTTGATCTGTGGAGGGAAGGTCAGATAAAGGACGGACAAACAGTTCATTGCTCACGATTGGGGTCCCAGAAAGGACCCATCGCCTTTCGGCAGTAAGCATGCACACTGCCATAGCCATCTTCGTCTTGGGATTCCTGATGTTGTGGCCCTCGTCTAGAACGATCCTCTGCGGACCAATCCTTACTTCAGATTTCCAGGCATGCCTAACGCATTGTCACGTGCGCACCTTCCACTTCACCTCGAACAAGCCCTTTCCATGCTTTTTCTTCTTCTTCGCGGGTCCTTCACCATTCTGCCCGACAGTGCTGAAATCGGCGTCACCTGAAACGACTTGGTAAGTGGTGATCACCACATCACGCGTCATCAGTTGTTGAGGAGTCATGTTGCGTCCAGCACCGTAGTAAAGACAGACAGACAAGGTGCCTCGGACGCAGTGCTCCTCGATCTGTTTTTCCCAATTTGAGATTACCGAGAGTGGGACGACTGTCATCAGCAAAGCGAGTGAGATAAAACAGCGTTATACACCATCATGTTGTTGCGCACCGATGAGGGTACTGTTGCAGTATCCCTTTGGGACATCCTTCTTGGTTGCAAGGATAAGGGAAATCATTGTGAGTGTTTTACCCTACAAGTGATGTTAGTTTCCGTCTCACATCTTCACTGTACCACATACCAAACCCATGCTATCGGCTACCAAGGCACCTCGGCCAAGCGTTGGAGGCGAACCGATATCCTGTGGACTCTTGGTGGCGACTAGAAAAACAAAAAATCAATCGCTTTTCTGGATATCTACCAAATTAGACCGACGATTGAAATAGTACGGCTGGCGACAATCACTAAGTAGGGTTGATGACTATTCATCAGTCACGACAACATACCTTATTTCCCACTTTCCTATACTGCCAGAACTGTACTGGGCTGTCTTCCTCCTTGGTAGGTAACTTGGGGTACTCGTGGCCGATGCACCATTGAAGAGCTTGACTCTGAGGTTTACATGGTGGTCAAGTTGTATGACTACAGAACGAACGACTTACTTGGTGTTTTAACAAATCCACAACCAACTCTCCGTTGGCAATACCCGGTGGATTAGGGTGCACGGGGAGATTCAAGATGTCAACTGTAGAGAGGAGCGTATCGAGCAATGAAGCACGCCGGTTTTCGTCGTCCACTCTCTCGAGGCCGCTCAGCATCTGCCTAAGCTCCGCAGCCTTCAGATATGCCTCATTTTGCTTTCTGATCGCTTCTTGCTGTGCTTCACTCTGGGGGTTTGTCATCCCACGAGCTTGGCTAGGGCCAGGCATTCCCATTGCCGCCGCAGGCGCGGGGGCGTAAGCGGATGGATACATTCCTCCTGCGACAGAGAGGGCGCCGGCGGCAGCTGTAGCAGCTGCAGGTGATACCCCTGGAACTCCGCCTCTTGCCCGTGCTGAGAAACCCTGTTGTTGAGGGGTAGCCCAGGTAAGCATTGGCTCCAACATGTCTCGTTTGTCAGAAGGTCCATAGATGTTCAAAGACCTAAGATTTAAGAAAGGTAAGCAGAGAACGAGCGAAACTGAATTATACTCACATAGACAAGGAATAGCAAAACCCATACACTAGAAAGAGTTGCATCAGTTTACGACAATAAGATGCATGGCGAGCACCTTACGGTTTCCTTCGTGCATGTCACCTTCTACCGTGACCAGTCCTCGATCGAGAAGCGGGGCTAGCTGGGAAGCGACATTTCTTGGGATATGCCCCACTTGAGCCCCACCTATGTTCTGAACTTGGATCGCATTCCTTTCGATTTTGTCGTAGCCAGCATGTCGGGAAGAACATCAACCAAAGTCCTACCTGTCATATCGATTGTTCGGCTCCCTAACAAGCCTAACTTGTTCTCCGGGCCCAACCAGACCTATAGACTGGGTAAGCTTGACAGAACAAGACTCTATGCGCCAACGCATATACCCTTGTAATATTGAACGCCCACAATACTAGTCTTCAGGACACAATAGAGCTCGTCAGCTAGTTCCGGTTCGTTGGGTGCCAACTCCTCATCTTCGTCACCGAGTGACCCGCGTGCGCCTTGTGCGCCATTCATGTTCGGAAAACTCGACTGACCAAACGACTGGGACGCAGCCATGTCATCCTGGTATTTTCGTTTTTGTCCGACCATGGCCATTGCACCGGAGGACGGCCCGGGCATAGACGAGCCAGGCATTGCAGGTGCAACTACTTTTCTACTGGCGGGCACGTCTGCAGGATCGACGCACTGCACCGCGATGGCGCGTCTCACCTTCTTCTGGTCCTCGGACCTAAACACATTCGTCACCACCCCACATCTCGAAAAAAAACACGCAAAACGCACTTAATGGTATTAAACCCAGCGATGGTATCCAGGTCAGTGACGGCAAGTGAGAGCAAGATGTTTGGTGTGACACAACCCCTATGTCATCGACGCCCCTTTATCAGCTTCTTTTTCACAGCAAAGTTGCCGAGTGACGGGAACCTCACCAGTGTCGCCACGAGACTGTTTCACCGAATTCGGTCTTGGCAATTTGACCGTACCTCAGACTGCCTACGGGAATAGGAGAGCCGGTGCAAGGTGCGGGCCCTTTGCATACCGCGCGGGTGCTTCTGCTGTACTGTAGACGCTCTTATAAGCAAGACTGAAGTACTGACCTCCGACATTGTATATTGTACTTACATCTATTGCGTGCGCTGGCATGGTAGTCGACGTACGTGATGATAAATTGGAGCGGACCCGACACAAACGATTCAGGTGAGTCTTTTAGCGCTGCCCTCGTCGTCTCGGACAAAGAGCCTTTGCGCTTATGTTTGTCCTTGTTTGGACAAAACGCGTCGCGCTAATATAGCACGTGCCACGTGATCGGCGCATGACATAAACCCCCATTTCCATGCGAAGAGTCACGACACGGACGAGTTTATATCTACATGTCCTTACTATCGTACAACTACCTAGGCGAAAAAGTTTAAGATAACTGGATGATCGAGATTGTATCAAATAATTGCCAGTAAGAACCACGGAAGACCAGGACGAAAGCAGCAAAGAAAGTAAGTGATCCTCTCGTGCATATCCCGAGACGATCCTTTATGCTCATCTAGCACGAGGTGCGGGGCTTGAAAGGAAACTTTAATCTGCCATTGACATCGTAGATCCCATATCCAGGTTCTTGGATGTCTGAATAAATGTGTGCAAACCACCCAATACCGCCTCCAGGAGCTTTCTTGAAATCTAGGCAATGACGGTCAAGCAACTTGTAATATTGCTGCAAGACATTACGTTAGTGGGGTAGGCGTGGCGGTCAGGCAGACGTGACGTACGTGCTCACTGTCGACGCTAGCAACTGCGTACGGGCTGTTGGGTTGGACATTCGGAGACGTGACGGAAGGCCAGCCGTTCTAAGACGTGCGGTCAAAAACTGGAAATAGCCGAAATTTGCTGAAAGACTGACCTCATCAAAGTACATCTTCTTTCCGTCCCCATGCTGAATGAACCAGTTCATATCAGTCTCAACAATTGGCCAAGCCTGTGACCCAGTAGTCGCACGAGTCGAGAAGAAAGGAAGCATGTGAATATTGATGTAATCGATGGCATTGAGAACATCTTGAGCACCACCACGCTCCTGATAACCGTACGCGAGCTCAGAAACGGTGACAGGAATGTATACACTCCTAAGTCGAGCCTTGGCTAACAAGACTTGGGAAGCGAGTACAGCGTGGGGGAGGACGTTGTCAAATAATGGCTCAGAGCCGAACTGTACCCCACGGGTAACGAATTTAGCTTTGGGATTTGTGATGAGCGTGTTTATGAGTGAATCCCGGCGGGACTCCCACTGAACACCACCAGTGAAACCAAACTGCGGAGAGTTAGCGAAGGGGCCAAGAGAAAACACGAATCATACCCATATCAGTGCATGAACCCCGAGGCCGTTGTTCCATGCAGCATTCACGATTTCATCGCTGAGGCCCATGTTGGAGGAGGATGACATGTGTCAGCGAGAGACTGCACGTACTAGAAACCAGCGTCGTCACAAAAGCCGTAGAGACGGACATAACGGCCATTGAAGTTGTTCCTGATGTCAGCAAATTCAGCATTGAGTTGGTCTGGGCTCTGGCCTGAGTCCACGTGAGTCTCGAGGAGTAGAAGGCGAGATGAAGAAACGGACAAGCAGTAATCTCATAACTGAAGCCCATGAACGCGTACTCGCCATCCATAGGGCACCACCAATTATGGAGTGAGTCGGGTAGAGTCGATGGCATTTGAAAATTCAACGACGGAAAACATCTCGATGATGTGTGGAAAACAGAAGCGTTGGATGCTGTTGTGTCAGTGGTGATCGGGGGAGGCATAGTTGTGCTTATGGGTGCAGCATCCGAACAGGCGGATGATGGCACAAGTTCGCAACTTGGCGGAAGGGGACTAGCGAAGAGGGGGGAAGAGAATGAGAGCAGACAGAGGAGAGAAGGGAACATATCGAAAGGAACGGTGGGCGGAATGAACGTTGCATGGTCGACTTTATGGCATAGCAGTATGGAGACGGTACGAATGGTCCGAATAGTGATGTAATGGACCCTTCTAGATCCAGCTCCTAGAGCTTTTACAGCTGGTTTTTCATCCTTGGATTTTATGAGCAAAACAAATAACACTAACCCAGGTGTAACTTATACCTCGAGGTATCGATTACATACCCGCTTGGACTTTGAGCGGCCGAGAAGTGCAGAACCCAGGTTGCCAGGGGGGGTGATGTTGCTGGTCCTTTATCTGGTTTGCTGCTGGAAGCTATGGTCGGTGTACATAGTTCAAGTTGAACCTGTGCGCGCAGGTGACAGAAACACACGACTTGGGAAATAACCAGCGTTGAGCACGGTGACTATCATGCTTTCAACGGCGCCATTCCAGTCCGTCCTCAAGCTGATAGTAATGACGGAGTAATGACGGAAATAACTGACCTCGAATGACTGATTATTTGGTATTCTGCATCATGGAAGTTCCAGCATTTGCTGCACATGACCGTTTACTATATCCTTTTTTCCCGTGTACACTTCTCGGGGATACGCAAAGTACCTCCCTTATAGGTCTCGATAAGTATCGTACAATATGTTAGCGATTGGACGTTTAAAATACTCACTGATGGCGGGTGAAGAGGGTGTAATAGTCGGGGAAAGCTGACGTTGGGTATAATAGCGCACGCGGTTACCCATCCGAATATGTAACATTCTATACTTTGTTCGAACCGGACCCGAGTCGGAACCATTTTATCTCCATTGATGATTGCAGACTGAGCCCTCAGCCCAAGCCCCGCGATCGCACAGGGGCTCAGGATTGTCGCACTCACTAGCAACTTGGATTAATCTCCATTTAGATTTTTGTTCTCCTCCACTCACAACATGAGTAACAATCCCAAAGTCCCGAGTTTGGCACTTTTAGCTGAATAGTCTCGTTGTCGTGTTCGGATCCGCGATAAAACTCAAGAAACCACGGGGGTGACCTATGGGCAGGACATTGCACCGATAAACACATTGTCAAAGAACCACTTATGATAATATTCCCATGTCTTCGGCTTCTCGTGAATAGACAACCTGTCAACTGATCCTTATCGTCAGATAGTCCCAAATTCGGCACACGAGTATGGTTATCTCCTCAACGCATCTCTCGTGGGGGTCTCAACGAACTTAAGGTGGAGAACAAGCCACTGGCATGTCTGATTATGCCAATAGAGCGAGATTCTGATGGTATACTCACCTTAAATCCTCTTCCCATAATATACCTCGATAACACGAGTTGGCACACATCTCCTGCTATTCAAGTGAACCTCCAAAGAGGACGACACCATCGTCACCGACAAAGAACCTCAGCGGGGCAGAAATCACAAACGCCGTTTATCCTTGTTTGGATGCAACGCGTCGCGCCAATGTAGCACGTGATGAGCGCGCTTCGTCGCTCGTTTTCATCCCGTCGCTCGTCACGACTAGTCATCGTTCAACATGGACCGCACAGACAGCCCTGCGTACGACCCAGACCAAGATGCAGCAGAGAAACGCGATATCCGCAAGAAATACCGTCTCCTTGAAAAAAAGACAGGAGGTACGTCCAACGCCCGTCTTACCCAAAACGCGGCATGAACCGAACACGCTGACGCAATCCAGAGAACTTGCGACCCCAGGACCACGACGCAGAGGATCTTGCGGGTCAACTCGCAGAAGCGGATCAGCTATTTTCCAAAGGTATGTGTGCACGACCATGCCGTCATGCCGTCTCACCCCTTGAGCGTCTACTCGTACAGTCAAGAATCCGACTGAAGCGACGCTCGACTCGACGGTCCTCCGAAATGTCTCGAGTATCGGCGCGCAAAAGGCGCGCGCCATGAAACTCGGCTCAGCTGCGTTTGACATGGACGACTTTGTGTCGAAACTCATTACCTTCATGGGTGGCAGGCAGCGATTCGAAGATGAAGAGGGGGAAGAGATGGAGGTGGTGGAAGAAGGTGCACTTGATTGGGACAAGATTGGCCGAATGGCCCTGGCAAAAAGCAAACGAGTCCCAGTCACCGGCTTTATGTGCCTGCCTTCCGTCGTTCCGCTTGTTTGGGTTATTAATCGACTTCCAGGTTAGGCCCTCTCTCGTTAGAGCAGAAAAAACGAGGCCCGATTAAGCGTCAGCAGCAGGAGAAGGTCCAAGAGGAGGAAAGTAAACCCCAAGAAATAAAGGAAGAGGATATCAAGAGGTCCGACAATGAAACAACCAAGAACGTCCTCAAGGTGCGCTGAATCTCAGGCACTTGAAGCTGTGTTACTGACAAGAATCCCAGATTAAAAATATTCTCGAATCCACTGGCCCAATCAACATCTTTAAATTCGTCGTCAATCCAAATGATTTTGCGCAGTCTGTGGAAAACCTCTTTTATCTTTCGTTTGTCATTCGCGACGGAGAATGTGCATTCGAGGTCAATGACAACGGCGAGCCCATCGTCAGTAAGTGAAAAACACCTGTCTCGCCTAACGGTGATCAAAGCGTGTTGCTAGTGTGTTGCGAACAACCGACCATGGAAGATAGAGCTGGCGGCGTTCACGCTCGGCAGATTGTAATGGAATTTGACATGGCTACATGGAGGGTAGGTTTCTTGAACTACTTCAACCACAACGCATTGATGTGTGTCGTCGTCCAGCGCGCCATAGAAGTATGGAACATCACTGAGTCACAAATTCCCCAACGTCCCTCTGCAAAGTCGAAGATTGGCGAGAAATGGTATGGTTGAAGGCTAGTGATAGAGTATATCATCAACTGCTAGATCATGCACAGTGCCAACCTAGCATATTGTACAATACAGGTAATCTCTTGTCATCAGTTCGTCTACCTTGTACATATCCACAAATCCTGTTTGTGGACCTATTAGCAACTATCACAATGAATATAATGATCTATTAGTTATGTGTATGTGCGGGGATGCCGATGATTGAAAGAGGCCGAATGAATGTGAGTAAAAAGTATAGCAAGAGTGAAGGGATGTTCTCCATAGACATCATCCAACAATATCGTCTAGCACGAGGTGCGGGGCTGGAAGGTGAATTTCTGCACGCCACTGGCGTCGTAGATACCATAACCAGGCTCTTGACTGTCAGAGTAGACGTGCGCAAACCACCCGATGCCGCCCCCAGGAGCATTCTTGAGGTCTGTGCAGTGGCTGTCAAGCAACTCGTAATATTGCTACATATCACCCCATCAGCTCGGGTAGGCGTGCTTAGACGGATGTAACGTACTTGCTCACTACTGACGCTAGCATCCGCAATGAAACTGTTGGGTTGGACACCTGAAGACGTGACGGAGGGCCAGCCATTCTACGACGAACGGTCAAAAAGTGAACACGGCCGAGATGCTTAAGGACCAACTTCGTCAAAGTACATCTTCTTCCCGTTCCCATTCCGAATGAACCACTTCATATCATTCTCGACAAGTGGCCAAGCCTCTGCTCCAGTGGTCGCAAGGGCTGAGAAGAAAGGGAGCATGTGGATGTTGATGTAGTCGATGGCATCGAGTACGTCTTGAGCACCACCGCGCTCCTGATAACCGTAAGCGAGCTCTGAAACAGTGACGGGAATTTGTACGTCTGCGAGTTGAGCCTTTGCTGAGTAGACCTGGGAAGCAAGATCATCGTGGGAGAGGACATTGTCGAATAGTGGCTCAGAGCCGAACTGAACGCCACGAGTGACAAATTTGGCTTTGGGATTTGTGGTGAGCGTGTTTATGAGTGAATCCCGACGGGTCTCCCACTCGTTACCACCATCGAACCCAAACTTGAAAGTATGAGCGAGGGGGCCAAGAGAAAGCACGAGTCATACCCATATGAGTGCGTGTACTCCGAGGCCATTGTTCCATGCGGCATCCACGATGTCATCGCTTGACGCTCAAGTTAGAGCCTAAGAATCATGTGTGTCAAGGAGAGTCCACGCACTAGAAGCCATCGTTGTCGCAAAAGCCGTAGAGCCGGAGGTAACGACCATTGAAAGTGTTTCTTATGTTGGCAAAGTCAGTGTCTAATTGGCTTAAACTCTGGCCTGAAGTCACGTGAGCATGAATTAGCAAGTGGGGAGAAGAGGGGGACAGACAAGCCGTGATCTCGTAACTGAAACCCAAGAACGCGTACTCGGTATCCGTAGAACACCACCAGTTGTCGAGTGAATCTGGGAGACTTGATGGCATCTGAAAATCCAGTGACGGAAAACATGAAGTGGGACAGGAGCTTCGCGGAAGCGGTCTGGCAAAGAGAGAAGAAGTGAAGGAAAGTATGATAAGGAAAGGAAGGAACATGAGACGAAGAGACGGACGAGGAGAATGGACGCTGCATGGACGACTTTATCTTTAAAGCACTCACAACACAATAAAATGGGTGTCGCTGTGGTACCGAGCCAGTTCCGAATCGGGAATCGGGACATGTAACACCACCGTGGACCTACCTCATGTTACAGGATCAAAACGGTCTGAATCTTTCCCAGTAGAACAATGCATTGACCAGCCGGATTTTGTTATTGTCCAGTTGTGGTGTGGGACAAAGACAAAGCGATGTGCTGACTAAGCAAGTCACCGGAAGCTAAAGTCAAACTTTGCATCGTACATTGTTTCTGACAGATCGTCCTCACAGATTACCCGCATCTCGGTGTGCAATGTGCATCGCTGGTGTATAAACAATACGACGATGTGATCAGTGAATGGCATGACTGCGCCATGGCCACAAATAAATATCAATCAAGTACAGCGCCGCACCGGATTATCTACTACATTAACAAGGTTGCTGTGCGCTCCCATGCCGAGAGGAGAGAATATAAATGGGGTACGGCGACATCAGAAATGCGCAGTCCTCTTCTCTTCTCTTCTCTTCTCTTCATATCGTCTAACTTTTTTAATCGTCCCCTATAACTCTCGTCATGTACTTCAGACCCACACTTCTCTTCGCCGGCGCTGGCCTCGCTGTCGCTCAGTCGTGAGTCATACACATATTCCCAACGACCACTCTCGCTGATCCTACCTTCCCTTCAGTCTTTCGAGCCAATGTTCCTCAGCCCTCCTTGCCATCGCGGGCTCTCCACAGGCTACTTGTCTTGACCTTGCTCTCCTTGCACCACTTGCTGTGTCAAACACCACTTCTACTTCCGTCATTCCCACCATCAACAGTTGGTTGACCGGTGTATGTGGCCAGCCAGCCTGTACCAATGATACTCTTCAGGCTGTCGTAACGAACATCACAAGCGGATGTTCTAGCGACCTCGCCAGCCTTGGATTGACCACCAACGACACTTCCTCAGTCATAGCGACCGTTCAAGCTGCCTACCCTACCGTTCGCCAAGTCGCATGCTTGAAGGAGTGAGTCGACCTTTCAATCGCACTCTTCTCCATCAACTCATTGTTGCTACACAGCACGTCGGCAAACACCCTTTGTGTAACTGAGGAACTTACTGACATTCAATCGGCAACCACCACCCTTTCTATCAACAACATTATTGGCTTGATCACGCAGGTCATGTCTGGAGCAACGATTAATATTCCTCAAAGCGTAACATGTTCCAACTGCTCAAAGGCCGCATACACCCTTGTCGCTCAGTCGTTCCCTTCGGTTGTATCCGGTGAACAATCTGCCGTTCAGTCCGAGTGTGGCACTGCTTTCACCAGTTCGTGTTCTGATCACTCCCTAATACGACATTGAATTCATGGACTTGAATAGATGGACAGATGCCCTCCACCATCCAGGAGACTGCCACCAACTCGACGAGTTCGACAGGTGGGGCTGCCCCTCTTTCTGTCGGCAGCCTTAACATCGGTGTTGCCGTGGTGGTTGCTGTGTCCTCCGCTTTCGCCATGTTCGCTTGAGTAATCTGGGAAACGTTCCAAAATGAGGACTTTTGTTGCGCCTCACGGATACTACACTTAAACTTTGACCGTACTCATGGACGTATTTATGCTCGGACGCTTGCTTGGTTTTCCCCAGTGCTTGCGCGTGGACAGTAGTTAGTTAGCTGAGTCGCAATATCAGCGCTTTTACGTCAGCGTCACATTGCACCGAGTGCCCTTGTGAAAGAGTCATTGCAACCCATTTCAATCTCCCTCAAGCCGTCAGCTAGAAAAGAGCCAAGACCGCAACTCTTTTCCTTCAGCGATGTCGACCACATCCACATCTGCTCGGTTTGATCTCCCCCCTGCCCCAACCCACTCCCTTTCGACCGCATCCGACACTGGGCTTACAGAATGGACAAACAGAATAAAGGCGATGCAACGCCAGGTCGATGCAGACGATGAGGCCGAGAAACGGCGTTTAGAAGAAGAGATCATGAGAGCCAGGCTCGCAAGATCGAGAAGGAATAGAACAGGCCAGAGTGGCGATTTCGGTGTGGGCATGCACGGGATCGATTTGTGTAGGTGGCCTGGCCCTACCACCGAGGGGAAAAGCGCTTGTCTGAACCGGTCTCTGTACTCCAGCTACACCCCAGGACGCCTCTGTGCGTGCTGCCGAGGCTGATCCGGGAACGTCTTCCTCTGACAAGCGCTTACCTGCCTCGTTGCCAAAGCCTGTGATAAAACAGACGATGACGGGGGCGAAGCCAACGCCCATGTCCCTTGCGGCTTTCATGGGAGGGAACGCAACTGGTCCCCGACTCAGGCGGCAGGACCCGCAGGCGGATGCCAGCTCCGCGTATGATGGGCGTGGGGACCATGGACCGGTACATCCAATATTCGGTCGTGGCGGTATCGCAATGCCTGGCATGGTCGGACAGGCTAGTGCTGCTTCGACCTCGCCCTCTGCATCGACTCTTGTGCCACAATCCCCTCCGTCCCAGCCCATCCTGGCCACCCCGCAGACAGTGTCGTCAGAGCCCTCTCGTGCACGTACGATGAGCACATCGAACGTCGCTCGTAGGTATGTCGAGAAGATCGAAGAGCATGCTTCTACATCCTCCAAATCGCCCTCTCAAGTCATTCGTGAGCGTCGTCAAAGTACGCCCCATGGCAGTTTTTCAGAACTTAAAGTTGCTCCCACTCCCTCGTTAACTTCGCGCCCAGTCTCTCAGAATCTCGAAGGGAGAGCCGTTTCGCCGGCCAAAAGCTCAATCGTCGAATCGCGCAAGACCCTTTCTACTACAGATATTCGTCCAAAGACGCCCACAACTTCAGAAGTGCATCCCACGACACCCATGTCTGACCTTCGGCCAAAGACGGCATCAGCCACCACCGAGGCGCGCTCAAAGACACCCTCTATAGGTTTTCCCACAAAGCCCCTCGCCGATGAACCACGTGCCAAAACTCCAGGTACAGGTACTACGCGGGCAAAGACTCCCATCCAATTCAGCCCCACTCGTACAAGTTTCTCCGGGGCACTTCCATGGCAGACACCACGACACCAACCATCTCCCTCTCCCCAGTTACCGTCGGCATCGACTGTCCCCCCGAAATCCCCTGCACCACCGTCACCTGCTCGTGGCACGTACGCACCGCAGCCTCAGCGCGGTATGTCCGCCGGGTTATTGCGTCCGCCAGTCAACTCTTCCGTGAAAGACCCTACGCCGAGTATTAGCAGATTGCAGGGTCGTGGATTTGTCCACAGCATGGTCCAAGCGAGCGATAGAATTAGCGGTGACGCTCATGGCAACCAATCCGCCGCTCCAAAGCATGTGTTTCCCTCTACATCGCCTGCACCTAGTCAGGGCGGGAGTGATGCGCGGGAGAGGAGTACCAGACGCGGTTCTGTGCTTGACCGATGGACTCCTGTGATGAATGCCAACGGCAACTGCACACCACCTCCATTTCCGACTTCTAAAAGTGCTACCCCAACGAGACCATACACTGTGCATCCGAGTGGCAAGTCGGGATCAGGGGAGGGACAGGACGCCTCGGTGGTCAAGACGCATGATACGGGACGGTCTGTTCGGAGCGCAGTCTCCCTTCCGTCGATGCCCAAGACGCCGCTCAAGAAATCCGACGGACTACCTACGCAAGACGTGGAAAAGCTCGGATCTTCAAGTACGATGATATCTTACATCAAGCCTATCAAGACTGGTGATGACCCCGTTATACCCGACGTTAGTGAACTGGGCGTCAAAGCATCTGAGGGAGGAGTTCAAGTGGGAGGAGCAGTGACTAGGACAAGCGGAGGCGATGCATATCACGGGGCTGTAGCTGGGACCAATGCATTCCTGGGCAAGGCGAAGACGCCGAGAGTGTCTGCATCAGCACTGCCTTCGTCACCTGACAAACCACTGAGTCATGTGCGTCCTCTTTGGTGACACTGAGCTAAAAATCGATGGTTGATGGATCCTCTCTCCTTTTTTGTATTCTTGGTTTTTGGTTGAACTTGGGTGCACATACCTCATGTCGATTAATGGTGTAAATGCTGCCTGCGTCTTTGCTCTTTCTTTTAAAAATGGCATGTGTATATCGATCGTCTGGAACACAGCCTACCAAGGAGAGGGCTAAGAAGCCCCGGAAAGCGAGGTTTGAAGAATCAAGCTCAAGTTCAAGACCAGGCGATGCACCTGCGGCACATCCCTCCACCATAGGCAACCAATTAGTTACCGGCCAGTCACCCGATCCAGCTTTACCTTCGTCTACTAGGTCCGCAGGTCCCGCTCCGAGCCCATTAGATGGCACTTCAAGCGCGCCTGCCTCTTCCGGCTTGGGTGGATCCCAGACTAGTGTTACTGGCACGGAAGAGCCCCCTGCAAAGACCAGTCCACCGGGCAGTCATAGTATGGGGGGGATGATCACGGACCACTGGACAGAGCCTACGCTGATCGGAATCAAGTCCACGTCGTCTCGGCCTAGTCACGGTACAGGTCTAGTCAAGCCGGATGGTACAGCTGGTATGGCCGGACGTCGGGCTCTTCCCGCTCTCCCCAACGCTGCTGCTGCTGTCCCGGGTCCAGATGCGGTGGGCGACAAGGACGCGAAGCCAAGAGAGGGACGCACGACGCACTCACCGACACGTCATACGCGGATCCCGAGTACGGGGAATAGAGCATTGGTGATGGAGGTTGCGCAGGCGTTGAGTGAGGCTGCGCAGCAGCAAGACAAGGACAAGGACGCAACGGGCGTTTCTGTCTCCGCCTCTGGCCCCGCCCCTACCCCCGTTCCCGCACCGGCACCGAGCCCTGCGCGCGAGGTACCAAGCACGGGATTTAGTCCAGCGGCCGAGAAACGCAAATCGAGCTATGAGCGGTATTCGGCGATCACGATGCCCCCGTTGGCGGAGGAGCGGACGCCTGCGGTGACGCCAGCAAACACCATGTCGCGGACTGTGGGGGAAAACGTGATGTTGGGCGGCAAAGTTGTCAGTGAGAGTCCTAGTCCTTGGGGGAGTTTACGCGTTGGCTCTTCTGCGGGCGCTGCTGAACAGCCTCCGTCTCCGTCTGTATCTGCCAAAGTGCACATTGGTGAGGATCGACGTTTGTAGTTGTACGGTCGAGCGTGTCGTCTGATGTCTTTGACATACATAGAACATGTCGATGTGCCGTTGCCCAAGGTGGATGTGACGACGCTGCTCAAGGTGGATCGACCAACCGGCGGGTTCGTGCCTAATCTGGACCTACACACGATTTCGGTTGAGGTCCTGTCCGTCGTGCACACAAGCGCGGTGTCCGTACAACGTGACACAAATATCTTCTACGACGGCGAGGTCCTCGTGATCGTGCATCGTGCCAAGTCGCGTGAGACCAGGCTCGTCGCGACCAAAGTGTGGTGTTGGAAGGGCAACAAATGTCACTTTGGCGATAAGGAGGAGATGAAGGTGGGCGAGCTCGCGAGGCGGTATGGGACCTCGGCGGTTCGTGTTTTCTCGCTCGTCCGTGGGTTGCTACGACTGACGAGGTCTTGTTCGTGTAGGATGTGGTCGAGCAACAACGTGAGCCAGCGGAACTTGTTCACGTTCTCGGAGGGCAACTTGCGATACGCCAGGTGAGGGGTAATGTGGTTTGAGGTGTTGTTGACTTGACTGCTCTTCCAGGGCACTAGGGCTCACTGGTCCTCGGAGAACACGGCAATGCATGTTGTGAGGTCCAACGATGGTCACGTCTTGATCGACGAGATGGATTTGGTTCGTTTTCTCGATGCACTGTACTCTGAATGAAACTTTGATGTCAATCACAGAACATCAAGAGCCTATGTTCCGGGTACAGCTATTGTGTCACCACCATCTTGGATAACATTTATGTGTGGCATGGTTGTGGTTCGATAGCAGCGGAACGGACTGCGGCACTCCGATATGCACAGGATATGGCTGCCAAGGGGAGTTTGGTGAAAGAGCTTGTGGAAGGCGAGAACGACGGGGATGAAGAAATGTTTTGGATGGTCGTTGGTGACTCTGAATCGTACGCCAAGGCTGATTATTGGAAGTGGAGGCATAGCATAGTGCCGTCCGAACCTCGCTGTTGGCTTGTGGACGTCACCAACTTGGAGACTCCGGTGAGCGATCCGCGCTACGACTCGTGTAGTGAATGTGAATATGCTTACCTTGCATAGATCCGTCCAGTTCCGACCGTGTTTGCAGAGACGATCCAGCAAGAATCAGTGTATATTATAGACTGCTCCTGGGAGTTTTTTGTTTTGGTGGGGAAAGATGCCCGAGCCAAGCGATCGGATATTACGCTCGGTATTAACACGGCAATGGTACGATTCGTCGTTCTTGACCATCTTGAGGACGCTCGCTGATTGTCTTGGCGGACGGTTCAGGCCATGGCACCGCTCGTCGCTGCATGGAAGCCGTTCTCCCCCACAATCCACGTGCTGATTCTGCCCACACAGCTGCCACTCGACATGCGGCACGCGTTCCGCAACCTGGACGAGCTCGCATTGGTGAGTTTTTTCGAGGTTATGTACTCGATCTGAGCTCCCTAATTCATCACTGGGATGATCAGAACGGTGGGTTCGTACCGGACCACATGAACATTCTATCCACACAAGAAGCGATCGAACATGTAAGTGGCGTTTTATCTACTAGATGTACGTCGTTAAGTGGGATTGTACAGCTGCGCACGTCGTCTTGGGATCGATCTGTGTTGAGAGACCATACGATGCTCCCACTTGGCCTCGATTCGTCGCATGTTCCATTGTCCTGATGTCCCGATGTTGAACATTGAGGCTTAGGCCCCTTGGGGGTCATGTATTTTGGATTGGATTGCTCCACAGTGCATTTCTTGTGCGCACAAGCGTTGGAACCACTGGTTTCTTTGCGATTTTGTGCTACATACCCGATACTACTACTAAGTCTACTAGTGCTATTGATTAAGTAATACCAGCACAGCCATGACTTGATGTCAAAAAGATCGACCATCAGCCAAGAAAAACTCTTTCCCCGTTTCTCGTTTCTCCATTTACACTTTCCATCGGGTCGCCCATGTGTACGTCCCCCCTTACCGCACTGTTTCTCAAGCGCCATTCAAGGAGTCGCCGTGATCTTCCCGCTCGGCGCTCGGATTGTAGGTCTCCACTGAGCACTCGAGTATTATCGTATCGGATTAAAGCTTCGCCCCACGAATCTAGCCTGCATTGCGAACTCGATGTAGTCGCGTCTTCACCCAACACGAGCTCTCCTTCTTTCCCCTCTAAAGCGATGTATTTCGATCTCGACTACACCATGTCTCAGGGTACCGAACCCTTTCGCCAATCATCCATCCCACGTGTCTCAGTGGTATTTTGGGATATGCGTTGACAAGGCGCACTTGTTGTATGCTTCAGCATTGGATTTCCGTGCGACGCTCGCAACTCGACTAGTCGTTTATGTCCACTGAGGGAACAGTACAACATTCGAGGACAGCCGTCTAGATCCCAGTGGTTTTGGTTTGGTACGATCTCCAGATCAATATCACGGAGTCGGTGGCAGGCCATCGCGGACGCACACTCGTTGGAACAGGTCTCCTAGAGATACTTGGCTAGGGATGTGGTCACACTCGGTTAGTTGCAGCCCATTGACTAGAACTTGGCACATAGAACGTTGACCGAAGCCATCCAGGTCTCAGGGAAATAGTATGATCTTCCAAGATTATACTGATGTGGTTACTCGGCGCGGATTCCATGGGAACCACATCTATGATCTTATCTGGTAATATTTCCTGTGGTCGGAAATAGTTACATAGAGTATGATGGATGGCGCAGAAAAGCATTCCCAGACCCTGGGCGATGCTCAGGGACATTTTGATAGCCGCCAGCAGGCTCTCGGTTAAATAAATTGACCTCTGGTTTCTAGATCGTGCGCTGTAGGTTGATCAGCCTAAAGTGAGAGCTCTAAATTATGACATGTCCGTGCCACGTGTAACCCTGGTGATCTACCAGTATTGTCCTAGTCTGTTCTCCCTCCTAAGCGTACCGATAAAATATCGCATCGAGTATATCTTGTAGTATCGTAATGTCTGTCATTTTTATTGGAGCAAAAGTGTCAACAGAACCTTTGGGAGGGTGTGCACAATAACGTCGATCTGAAACCCATAGTTGGTCTTTGTCCCACAAGTCAGCCACTGCCAACTCAGCTTGTCCACTCTCCAGCATGAAGGACACAACTCGTCCTCTCCCAACCCCATCCTCGCGGGCTGTTCCTTACAGAAAACGCAAGCCGTCTGGCAACGCATCTCCCATTCGCGGAACGCGTCGGACATACGACGCGTCCCAGACACAGCCCGGTACCCGCGAGATGACATCTCCTTCAGACAGAGCAAACAATTCGCGCGGCGGCGAGGCACAGACCTCGCGTGCAGCAATAGGCTCTGTCGCGGACGGCGAGCGTCGCGCACTCTCCAAAACAGGGGGGGATCATGCTATCTATCGCACGCGGAGACATACCAGCCCGGACGGGCCCGCACGCGACCGGCCATCACATACAAGTGCGCTCAGCACACACGCAGACATGCCAGGCCCGTCTCTTCGACTCCCCCTCGCATCGGCGCCGCCGACGACCAATACCTTCACTGGTCATAGCAAGACGGAGTCCCCCCCGCCGGGCTCGGTGACCGCGTTCTTGCGCAGTATTGAACTTCCAGATAAGCCCTCCAGCGCACCACCACTTCAAAAATCCTTTGCTCCCAGTACCCCCCTTTCTCACCGCCCCCCGCCGTTATCAACAGCCAACACGAACGGGAATGGCCACCAAGTCAGCCTGGTTTATAAAGGGTACCCTTTCACTTATGATCTCTCTGCGCTCCCCGACGACCCGAAGGGCACGATTACGCTACTCAATCTCACTAAAAGCGATCCAGGCGCATATATCCTGGTTAGCGCACACTATCGGCGCACGGGCCGCTCAAGGGCCGCGTGTGTCGTAATTCGATCTTTGCTAGATAACTTGGATACCCCATCATCCAACGTCGATAAAGCAAAGGGAGACGGTACGCCCCATGCATGTCTGCGAATCCTGTTAGTTTGAGAATATGTTCACAGCTGCTCCCATTCCTACCTCGGCCGCCTCTACGGTAACGTTGGTTTCTCCAGGTTCGCCGTATCTCAAAACGATCGACTGCACGAGGCCAGTGGTTAAAAATGCGGCCATGCGACCGGCAATGCTGCTTCTGGCAGCGTGCGAGATGGATATCAGTCGGGAGCGTCCCGATGATCCGGAGAGTGCCGGGCATGCAAATACGGCACACGACCTCTTTCGTGCCATTTACGGGACCGTAAATGACGCTATCATTTCTGGGGCGATGCGTCCCCAACCCAAGAACGCGCTCGGCCTCGAGTTTTCAAGCAACAGAATTTGCTCGTCGTCCTTGTCGTCTGATTCAAATAGTTACCCACCCAGCAGTGCGCCGCCACCTCTACCGCCGGCGGGGGCTGCGTCCTCGGCACGCGTCAAGGGTCTGGAAAGGGAATTGAGCGCAGAACGCGCTACGCAAAAGAAGTTGCAGGAGAAATTGACGGTGTCGAATGACCGCTTGACGCGGGCCGAGGACAAGGTGCACATGCTGGAGTCTCGCTCTCGGGAGATGCGCATTCAGCTAGACGCATCGCGAGATGACAATTGGCAGCTGCGTCAACGGCTGAGCGAGTCTGAACAGAGGGCGAGAGACTTGGTTCAATGCGCGCCGAGCGTCGAGAATCGGGTCTGGGGAAGGCTCAAGGATTTGTTGTTTGATAATCTGGGGGGAAGTGTGCGCGGTGTGTAAGTACCGTCGCCTGTCTTCTTCCCGTGGCTCCAAGCCAGCATTGACATCCGAGTCTCTCCAACCATGATTGTTGTTCTCTTTTTCTAGTTGTACCCCCATACCGCATTCCCCCAGCATTCGCATGATCCCCTGTACTACCAGTATAAGTTCTCAGCATGGACCAACGCCGCGCATACATCATTGTTCAAATGACGCATCGTATTCTACTTTAACCTCGCAGTTGTAGCCCATGGCAGTTTCTTTTTTTTTCAGTATATATGACCCATTAAGGGATCACCAGATGGAATTATAATAATTTATGGCATCATTGGGAAGATTTGCTCCGATTTATATTGGAATAGTGATACAACTCGGAGGTCGGGGTAAGCGTTGTGCTTCTAGGGTGTACATTTGCATCTACCCGATAATACTCTGTGCGGTAAGGTAAAGAGTCTTTGGCGAGGATTCCCACTCATGAGTTGAACTACCGACGAGATGAGCTTCCTTGCTCGGTGCCGCAGGCAAGGTGAACTCACTGCAGTCAGGTAAGACTCGGCAACTGTGCGCGCCCGGGCATTGAGGCTAAGTTTCATCTCGCTTATTTCTCTGTCCACTTCTTCCATGAATCTGTGGTTTTGGGAAGAGATCACACCCACGCACGGCACAACTGACAAGGACACCTACTGGATGATGAAATCGACGACCTTGTGCTTGAGCATCGTTTCCGAATGAACGTTGGTGATCAAGAACGAGATATCGTAACCCTTGTAATGGCATCAGGGCTGGCTTCGATCTCGTCACGTCCGATCAAAGACCCACCGGGACAGGTTTCCTGCGCAGCACGACGAAGCTTTCGGCGCGCTGCATCATGAAGCGCGTGAATTTATGACACAGGATACGTTCAATTTCATCTGCTTGTTTGATCTTGATGCTCATCCGTATCGAGTTGACCGAGGGCTCGATCAGCACGCGCTCGTTCTCATTGCGTGATATCGTGAGGGGGTTGAGGAGAACTTCTTTTGATCCACTGTGTGTACAAGGCGCGGTGGGGTGTTGGAGGTGATAGTGGATCGGATTGGGAGACGTACATACCGTGCTTCAGCTTCTGGTTTGTTGTGCCGCTCGACGACCTAGGTGCGATCGGTCGTCGTGAAAGATATGGATAGATGTCCACACACCTGCGACGAAAAGTTTTCGAGTGTGAGGGCTGCTGTGAGGGACGATCTGACCGCGGCGAGATACGGTCGAAGTACGTTGGACTGTTTGCACGCGTCAGTTTTTCTTCGATATTCGAGCGTTGACACTGACCATGGTGACCACACGAGATTACTGCAAGCGGAGTTTGAAGTTCCCTTGTGTGACAACAGTTCGATCTCGGAATTTTTTTTTTGGTTTGTCCCTTTTTCAAAAAACTTGCTTGTCATGGTCGTTGCTATTGCACCTTGGTACGCGTCGTGTCCGAGCCTGCACTAAAGTACTGACGAGCCCATGTATCCCATAGGAGCATCGTGTTGACACCCGGCAACGTAGAGGTCATCGTCCCTCAGGGTGATCTCCAAATTAAAAATGCGGCTCTTCCCGACGAGCTGCAAGACGACTCTGCTAGGACGTCCGTCAAGCTCACCTACCAGAGTCTCGCCTCGCCCGACTTGGAGGATGAGGAGGACGAAGACGAAGATGACGATGACGACGAGGCCAAAGTCGCTGCGGTGACCACTGTGCTTTGCTCGCTCACCCCCGGCAAGGTACGCGTTCTCTTTTATATGGACGCGTCCGAGCACGCGTTTAATGTGCTTGCTAGATTGAGCAGTCGACGTGCGAAATCATCCTCGAGCAAGATACAGAATACATCCTCGAAGTTGTCGGCAAAAAGTGAGCGAGGACACGTCGTGTGTATGTACATGGCTAATACCGCGTTGTCTCTTTTTTTTTTTCTTGACAGTTCGATCCATTTGTATGGCAACTACATTGGTATGACGTGACGCGCTTTCTCCTTCATACTTTACTCACTCCATTCACCAGACCAGGTTCCCGTTGACCAGCCACCTTTTGGGTCGGACATGGATTCAGACGAGGAAAATGAAGATGACGAAGAAGAGGCCTACAATCTAGGTGAAGTCAGCTCGGACGTTGAAATAGAGGTCGACGCTGATGAAACCGCTCTGGACCTGGAGGACGAAGACGCCGCGTGAGTCGGATCATCTGTGGCTATGTTACAGAAATTGACCGTGTCGCTTTCTGCAGCCGCTTCGAAGAGATACACGACGAGTCACCTAAAAACCTTAAGCGTCCTCGCGACGACGATAAGGAGGCTGAGGAGCATGACGAGAAATTGTCCAAGTCGCAAAGGAAAAAATTGGCAAAGAAGCTCAAGGGCGCGGACGGCAAGGCTGTTCCTGCCCCTACGCCGGAGAAGAAAGTGGTAGAAAAGAAGGTCGAGGAAAAGGAGGAGGATAAGAAGAAGAAGAAGGAAAAGAAAGACAAGACGGACAAGAAGGAAAAGGCTGAGCAGAAGGATGGTGAGAAGAAGGAAAAGGGAGACAAAACGACCGAGCGTAGCCTCGAGGGAGGTGTCAAGGTCCGGGATTTCAAGGTCGGTACGGGCAAGATGGTAAAGAAGGGCGACAAAGTCGGCATGCGTTACATTGGCAAGTTCCTCGACGGCAAAGTCTTTGACAAGAACACCAAGGGAAAGCCTGTAGGTTTGTTTCGTCATGTACTTTGAATTACTTATAACTCTATGTCTTAGTTCTTCTTCAAGCTCGGACAAGGTGATGTCATCAAAGGTAGGACAAATTATATTGTGCGCGAAATATAGTGCGCTGAATATGATTTCAGGTTGGGACGTTGGAGTCGCCGGGATGCAGATTGGAGGGGAACGCGAAATCATTGTTCCACCATCGATGGGTTACGGCAACAGGAAGATGGATGACATCCCCGCCGGTTCAACGCTAAAGTTTGGTGCGTCGCGGGTGATGGCCCGTCAAACTACATGACTGATGCACGATCTGTTATCAGAGGTCAAGCTTTTGGAAATCAAATAACACGGTACGCCGTTCCGCGGTCGGGTAAGGGTGGTGAAGGAGGCTTGGTGTCACATGCGCGTAGTCGTTAGCAGTCGTACTTGTGGTTGCCCATATATCAAATTAGACAAGGCGTTGTTTTGTTATGAGTGTTGACCCTGCATAGCCTGGGGGTGCGCTCGCCGTGCGGACGCACTGCTTTCCGGACCCTGAAATTTTGAAACTACATCCGTGCCACGTGCACCAGCTAGACGAGTTAGTGATGGTCGCTCATCAGCCAAGAATGTACTGTAACAGCCGGGGACTACGAATTAAAAATAAAATAAAAACAGGGCTGTCAATCAGGGGCGACGACACCACTTACACAGCCAGCTTCTGAGATCCCACGTACGAATTAAATACCGTTGTGGGCGATTCATTCCACACACGCAGCGACCTCCCTTGAAGAAGTCCCATTTGGGCCACCGACCGGTGGATGGTGTGGTGCAAACCCATGACATGTTGGTGGCGGTCAAAAATCTTGACAGCTAATTGTAATTGCCATCGGACAACAAAGGCAAACGTGTTCAATGGGACCGGATCGGAAAAAAAAGGAGGGAAAAAAACGCTCTAGGGGGAAGAAAAAAAAAGGGAATCGGACATTTCATCAACACGTTCCGAAACGGTCGTTCATATACAGACAGACAGTGACTTGGGTGCGCGGAACGGCTCGCACCCGTTGATGCTGATGGGGGCCAGCCACAATACTCGATCTGTCTGGTTCAATCATCGTCGGCTGGAGCTGTCACGGTCCACGTCTGATGGTGAATAAATAAGCTAGTGGACAGTGAAAAATATATATCCAACCTGCTGCAAATACTACCGGTCGTCCATGTGTACTTTTCTGGTGTGATGTAGGACATTGCGGCGAGCCGAAGCTCGGAGGGTGTAGTGATTACCAGGAGAGGAACAAAACGTGTCTGTATTCGCGTTGAATAATGCGAGAGTGTCGGCAGAGTAGAAGCGACGAAAATTATAGCGGATGCACGACATAGTCAGGGGTCATTTGGAGGAACGGTGGCCATTTAGGAAACCAAAGGGTTGCGTGAAAAGAGGGTGGTGGCGCGTAGAAGTAGGACCGAAAAACGCAGGGTTGCGACCACATGAGGCATGGTGTGGTAGGGTGGTTGCAGACGGAGACTTGAGCATTTGAGAGAGGTGTAGAAAAAACTTTCTGTTCGATTAGTTGATCGGAAAGCTGAGTCGTACCTTGTCCACCTGTCGGTAGTAGCCATCTCATCTCACCAGAAAATAAAATAAAATAAAAGAGAAAAGCCTTCAAATGGGAACAGATGAAAGCGATAAGAAAGAGAAGTTTCTGCTGTGTGGAAAGGTGGCGCTTTTCGGAGAAAAGAGAGCATGTCACCACCGACATATGAAAGTCCGAAATCCATCTGAAAACTCAGATAGAGGGGCAATTAGGGCTGCACGTCACGTCTGAAAAAGAAAAGCGTATTTCGGGGAATGAATAAACGGTCCAGGCGGTCCCTCGATATGGTGCCTCACCAGTATAATGGTCTGCCATCGTGATCGTGAAACTGATAAACACCCACTAACAGGGTGCCAGCACAACCTCATGGTGCTAATGACCTTGGTGTGACCGAAAAGACACCGGCCCACGAACTATAAAATTCGAGCGGACGTCAGCATGAGCATTCAGACCCCTCCGGGCATCCACTCCCTGAACTTCACCAATACGCTTCACAAGACTAGAAATGACTTCGCTCGATGCGACTAGTCTCATCATGTTCACGTATCCCCTACCTGGTGCGTACCCTCCTCCCTGTCCACGTAACTGGGTTATGGGGAATGGACACCGCCAGCGTATATTGGCATTGACCTTCAGGGACGCTGCGTTCTCTGGTGTGTGCGCATTTGCTGCTGCATGGTCGGAGGCACTTCCTTCCCATTGTACTGCAGACAGCTGCCACTGTTTCCTGGCTCACGTCCCAGTACATACCATGGGAATGGAAGAAGCCTCGGACCATGCGATGTGGATGTCAGCATCGCAAGACCAGTGTCCTTGAACGAGTGTGGGGAGAGCCCTACACTTTTCCCCCGAAACAGAAGACACTTACCTAACTGTTTACGTCCCGTGTCTAGGCCAGGACGCTAGTCTGAAGGACTGCCTGAAGCGCGCGTTGCCTGGCGAACCCTGAGAGCGAACTAACTTCCTGCATGCTGTCCAGGACCTATGGAACTGTCAGTAAGAAGCTGTTTCTTTCTACTCCTCGTTCACTTACAAAGGTCGCAACAGTAAGTTCTGCCCATCATGACGAAGTACTGTTGCAGAAGAAGCTCTGGTGGCGGGTGAAACGTCAAAGTTGCGCTTCCCTGCAATTCAATTACTTGATCCTTAAATAATCTCACCGGGATGTTCGGCACACGATGACGTTTTCTCGCAAGAGGCTCTTGACAAAAACCCCCTCCTCCACCTTGGTCTTGTCTGTGGGCCCGCCTTTGCTGAGCCCGTGGCTTGAGAAATAGGCGCGTCGATCAGGGGAATCCATGTGTCATCAGGCTGGTGATGGGGTGCGAGGATTGGTTACCAGCCTGCCGGCTGGACACGCCTTGCGTCGGAGGTGGAAAACAAGTGAGTGGCGACCCATGCTCATGTTCGGTTTTTGACAAGTAGTAGTTCAGTATCTTTCTTCAACATCAAAGAGCGGTATTTAAACGGACCCGTGCTCAGCGCAGACTCCCGCTGTGGACTTTTTTTCTTCCTCTCACTTTGTCTCTCATCTGCCGTCTAGGCCCGCAGGCATCAGTCCTGTTTTGCAAGTAACACAAGTTTGTTCCAAGTTCTAGCTCATCGTTTTTGGGGGACCCATTGCTTGGTTGGTTTTCGAGGTGCGCTTTGCACCCATCTCTGTCAAATTCTATCTTCCTCACGATACATCGCACTATATCGGGTTCCTGTCACTCGACCCGTCTAGTTCATGCGCTCGCTGCGGCCCGAGCACGCTTCAACGCCAGCAGAATGGAAGTGGGTATCCATTCTACGTTACAAGATGTGACCATTGACGTTCACATGTGAAGCAAAGGACCATCATTGTCGTTGGACTCGGAGCACAAGCATCTAGACACTTTCGGCAGCGTTCCACTCGGTTCGGGACTCTTTTCCAACTCTCTTTTTGGATCCGGGCTAGACAAGCAACGAGTGGCGGAGGATCATCCTCTTTTATTACCAGCGTTCAAAATGCGGTCTGCTGGTTCCCTCTGGCCCTCTGGTCGACTTATCGGGCAGACATCGCGGGTTCTTGACTGGCCTCGACCATTCTAGTCGTCTCTCGATTTGGAAGAGGTCGTACTGTAAACTCCGCGAGCTGCATCCGCTTAGTGGGACGTCGTACCAAGTCCGCCTTCGCGGAAGCAAGCTTTACTTCACGCTGAGATACCCACACTACCTTCCTTTTCCGGGATGTTCGCCAATTGGGCTTCATGAGGATTCAAGTACATTCCGTCTGACAGGTAGGAGGTTCAGATAGATGGGATGACTAACTTACATTAGGAATGCCAGATGCGGTTTGTGAGCTGCGAAACTCAGTCTAGTGAGGTAGGATAAATGAACAATTAGATATATAAATGTTGAAGTTGCGGAAACAACCTGTAGTCACTTGACTTTAGCGGTTACGGCGTAGTGATGCATACCGAGAAAGTGTTGATTACACCAGCTAGGTAGCCTTAGTAGCTTTGGGACACTTTCGATCACTAGTCCTTATACCCGTCTAGCACCTCAATCACTACTTCCAGCTACTGCTGTTCCAAGAACAAGGGGAAGATCACATGAATGAAATCAACAGAAAGTAAAGTCACAGCCATGAGTACCTGGGTGAACAGGTATCAGCGATATGTTTACTTTTGTTTGTACTGTCGAAAGGATATGCAGTGGACACTGCCAGCATTGGGTATGATGATAGGCTCCTGACACCTCATAATACATTATCAGCGACAACATTGCAGCAAGTACACAAACTACATGGTCTCAAGCCCAGTGGCCAGGGACCACAGGGATCGAAGAAGACAGACCACCATCCACAGCGATGTTCTGTCCATTGACATAGCTTGCTTCATCTTCAGAAGCAAGGGAGATCAGCAATCAACCTATAGCCCACTATCCGAGCCTCACCGGATGCCAAGAATAGCGCCATCTGCGCAATTTCTGCACGCGTGGTCAGCTCGTGGAAGTAAGGTTTGCCACATGAAACACGTACCCTGCGAGACTCCGTATCGGCCCATTGGATTCAATTGTCCGATCTTGCTTGCCTTACCTCGTTCACGAGCGGTATCGAACAATAGTTTCGTCATGTTTGTCTCGATCAAGCCAGGGCAGATCGAGTTTACCCGAACGTCAGTCTTTTGTAATTGGTACACACTCGTCTTCGCGATCGAGTTGACGCTGTAATAGGGCTAAGATCGTTGTACGAGGGGAATGGCCGAGTGATCTTACGCCGCTTTACTTGCACTATCTGGATAATTGTTTACATCTCGAATGTAACATGAAGGAGCCGGACTTACAATCGATGGTTCCCGCGCCAGAGCGCAACCCGGCAACTAGTAGAACGGAATCAAAGGCAGAAAGAGTGATGGCGAGGGTAAAACGAACCAGAAGCGGTCAATATGATACTACCGCTACTCAATGTCTTGCCGCTCGAAGGATTCGTGCGCATCATAGCTTGCGAGCCATATTTTACCGCTAAGAAGCAGCTGCAGGCCGGGTGTCGATCAAAGCGTTCCCAGAACCTGGCAAGTCTACTTACGAAAGTGTGTTGATTCGCAGAGTCCCCATGAACTCCTCTGCAGTCGTATCATGCAGACCTGCGTTCGATGCTACTCCGGCCTAACATACCGTCAGGGGTGGGGAATGGTGAGAAGAAAAGACGGACATTTGCAAAAAAGACATCCAGCTGGCCTTCCTCATCAACGGCTTGCTTGCATACTGCAGCGATTGCACCATCATCGGCAGCATCAGCTTTGATGGTCGTAACCTGCATGGGTTCGTAAGCTGGTGAAATTTGATAATCCCATCTCGTCTCTGACCTTGACGTCTGGGTACGAGCTTTGGATCGTTGAGTTGAGCTCCGGTAGGCTCTCAGAGGAATAATCCAGCAAATAAAGGTGTTTTGCACCTGTACAAACCATGGACAAATACGTAGATGAGTGAACACTCCCCTCGAAGGAATCATATCCCCACCTTCGTGTGCAAAGAGAAGGGCAGAGGCACGTCTGAACAATACGAAAGACAGACGTGAGTAGGCGAGCAGGTCTTGAACGGCACCAAGCATTACCCAATGCCATGCAATGAGCCCACTCCAGTAACGATGCAAACCTTGCCACTGAGTCGTTGTCCACGTGAAGTTTTCTTCAGATGCGACTGAACCTGCTCGATACGCGTGAGGGTTCTCTGGTAGTGCTCCGCTTGGTCATGTTTCGGCATAATGCTATCGACTTGCAGGGATCGTAGTAGGGTATCGCCGGGTGGGTCAACGGTGCTTGTCGTTTTATAGCACCCGCGTGTTACGGACGTTTCAGTACTAGACGCCTCATGCCAGGTGGACCATATCACATGCACTCCGGGAGAAGAACAATACAATAATCTAATGGTATCTACAACAAGACCAGGATACACCAGTATGTATATTTCTCAGCACAGAGAATACAAATACGCTACACGTCCATGTTTCCGGAAGAACCAGAGACTCGGAGATAAAGAAGCCTTATTAAAGAAAAAGAAAAAGAGAACCAGACACCGGCAAGCCGAACTATACCATCTTTGTAGCGCAACTAGTCTAGTTTCTGCGGGGTGGGTATGAATAATCATTGGTGTCGGGGAACGCTGGAATGCCATGCGGCACTGGTCTCCCATAGGCAGCATCAGTGTATTGCATAGGGTAATTCTGTGCAGGGCGGTCAATCGGGTAGCAGTAGGGGTCCTGGTGGACCACAGGTTGCTGTCCATATCCCTGGTTGGCATATCCATACATATGCTGACCGGAGCGCGCATAATCGATGTGGAGGGCAGTATCGGCAGCGCAAGCGGATTGATCAGATGGGGCCGGGGAGGAAGATGAGGCGTATGACGCGGGAGAGTCGTAAAAGTCACGCGCAGCAGAACCCACATCGTTCACGTCCGTGCATGGAGTGTCGGGATAAAAGGAAGTGGAATGCTCGGTGGAAGAACATTCTGGGAAGATGCGCAGCCGTTTCTGCACGTCGTATCCGTTATAAAACTGGTCGTGGATCTCACGATCAGCAAAAAAGGTCGTCTGCTGCTCATCTTGGGAGCTTGATGACGACTCCGAAGTAGATGGCCTAGAGTGCACGGATGGAGACGGGGGAGGAACCTGTTTTCCAGAGGGAACAGTGTTAAACTTTGGATGAAAAGCCAGGGCTGGCGTGGAGGGAATAACGGTCTTGCGCTTCTTCAGGGGCCGAGCTGGCGGTTTCTTTTCCCTATGATGGGGCAGCGGTTCATTGGTCAACAATGGTTTCATATCCTCCTTCGGCTTCTGTTTCAGAGCATGGTTAGAAAGAGAATGAAGCACTGATGAGACCCACATACCGGCGCCGCTCTGCGGTGGTGGACGCCATCGAAATGAGGGGCTGGGGGATCGTACATGGGATTGTGAGACATGATCGTCGCAGGGAGTGAGCTTGGTGAAGACTACCGTTCTACGACGCTGAGGAGACTGATTTTTGCTAACCAACGGATTAGTGGGTGCGATATATACGACGGCTGACCGGTTTTTTTTTTTTGGCGACCATATTGTGAGGCACTGGCACGTTGGAGTGATAGAAACGCGCCAGCCTGGTGCCGTAGCTGTGGGGATAGCGACATTAGTCGTGATGTAGGCGAGTGCGTTAGGTCAAGGTCGAGGTGATGGTTCATATCCAAGCTTACCGATTTGGTTCTCCGCCACGCCAGACAATCTTCTTCTGCTGCTAATACCCTTCTACTTGCAGACCAACCACCACGTCGGGCTGGAGCACCACGTTGAACACAATCTTTGATCATGTCGTCTAGTATAGAACTGATCAATCCAAAAGCCGAGAGCGTTCGTCGCGCTGCGGCGCTGCAGGTAATTTCAACTTGCTGCATGTCTCTCCTCATCCGCCTCCCTCCCACCAGGTCAATACAACGGGTGCGATGGGTCTCGCGAATGTGGTAAAGGGTAATCTCGGTAAGCGTCTCGCACGTCCTCTCGCCCCCCATTTTCGTGATCGAATCTGCCTCAGGTCCTAGAGGAACACTCAAGATGCTCGTGGACGGTGCCGGTCAGATCAAGATGACCAAGGACGGCAAAGTGCTGCTCTCCGAGATGCAAATACAGAATCCGACCGCCGCGATGATCGCCCGTACTGCGGTTGCCCAAGACGATCAAGTTGGCGATGGCACCACCTCCGTCGTTCTCCTCGTAGGGGAGTTGCTTAAACAAGCAGATCGCTACATCTCAGAAGGCGTGCACCCCACCGTCATCGGTGAAGGATTTGATCTCGCGAAGAAAGAGGCTTTAGCCGTCTGTGTCCGATGCTTGCTCCTACTTCCGCCTATTGCTGACGCAACCTGCAGTTTCTAGACACGTTCAAACAGCCATCGAAGCTGGATCGGCCAACCCTGATTAATCTCGCACACACTTCGCTTGCAACCAAGCTGCACGCATCGCTAGCGAAGCAGCTCGCAGCTGACGTTGTAGACGCCGTGCTGACCATCAGGCCACCGCCGCCCCCCAAAGGCACGTATTTAATCAAAGAAATCAGGGTCTACACGCTAAAAGTTTACTGAAGGTGCCAAAGATCAGTGGAGAGACCCTATTGATCTTCACATGGTTGAAATTATGAAAATGCAGCACCGCACAGCGTCAGAAACTCAGCTTGTGCGTGGTTTGGTCATGGATCACGGCGCAAGACATCCAGATATGCCAAAACGCGTAGAGAACGCATACATTCTGACGTTGAATGTCAGCCTTGAATACGAGAAGACGTGCGTTGGCGTGCACTGCTTCCCGCAACTCTAATTCACAAAACCTTAGGGAGGTTAATTCTGGCTTCTTCTACTCATCGGCAGAGCAGCGCGAGAAACTCGTTGAATCCGAGCGACGCTTCGTAGACGCCAAGGTCAAAAAAATCGTTGAGCTCAAAAACCTCGTCTGCGACCAGGCTGTTGGTGGTAACGAGAAGCCGAAGAACTTCGTCGTAATCAATCAAAAAGGAATAGACCCCCTCAGTCTAGATATTCTTGCAAAAAATGGCATTCTTGCCCTGCGACGTGCTAAGCGACGTAACATGGAGCGGTGCGTCTCCGACGTTGGGACGTAATAAGATGTCCATTGATCGCACCACTTTTTATCACAGGTTGCAGCTCATTTGTGGAGGCATAGCACAAAACTCCGTTGATGACCTCACCTCGGACATTCTCGGTTGGGCTGGTCTCGTCTATGAGCACACTCTCGGAGAAGAAAAGTTTACATTCCTCGAGGAGGTCAAGGATCCCAAGAGCGTGACGCTTTTGATCAAGGGCCCCAACGCACACACGATCCAACAAATTCAGGATGCATTACGCGACGGGCTTCGTGCCGTCAAGAATGCACTCGAGGACGAATGCCTGATTCCTGGAGCCGGCGCATTCGAAGTCGCCTGTGCTGCGCACCTCAGTGGACCCGTCAAGAAGGCTGCCAAAGGAAGGGTCAAAATGGGGGTACAGGCTTTCGCAGATGCATTATTGATCATCCCAAAGACCCTGGCTCAGAATGGTGGCTTTGATGTTCAGGATGTCGTCGTGGCCTTGCAGGTGCGTGTGCCTTTCTTCTTTGGGACTTTTATGTGATGATCAATCTTGCCTAATCTAAATTGCTCCTAGGACGAACAATCGGAGGGTAACATCGTTGGTATCGACCTTCAGTCTGGAGAGCCGTTCGATCCTACGGTCGAGGGAATCTGGGACAATTATAGGGTGAAGCGGCAGATGTTGAACTCCTGGTGAGTCTCGCCATGCCACTCTCCACCAACACATGTTGTGCTCATTTAGGTACGCAGTTCCGTCATCGCCGTAAATTTGCTGTCCACAGATGAAATACTGCGGGCTGGACGGAGCTCGCTCAAGCCAGAAGGACAGTCATGATAGATAACGAGAGGTCGCGCGTAGTGTTATCGTTTCCCAGTGTCAGGCTAGATGAACTCGTCAAACCACACTCGTGACTATGAACATTAACGACTATGATACTGTTCGTAAGATACCTAAGTGTATGGATTTGCCCACGTGAAGAAAAAAAAACCTTCAACAATAGATAAATTATCGTTATAACGCGGTCGAGAGTTGGCAAACGAGCGAAGCAGTGGCGAGCGCGAAGGAGGGCTTATAAATTACATCAAAAATGTCTTCAAACAAGAGGTTGCAAGGTCAATCGGAAAGCGTATCAGAGGCAGAATCCCACCCCGCATGGACAAGATGTGTCGGCGAAGCCAACTCATCGCCACAGAAAGAAGCAGACTTCTTCAGGTAATGGGACATGGGCGTCGCCTGGGCATTCTTCCAAGGCGCGACTGCCGGGAGCTCTGAGGTGTATGTAACACGGAGATGAGAAAGAGGGTCTTCACTTGCGGATCCTTCATGGCTCTCTGGAGTTTCTGCCAGGAGCCCCTCAACAGCACGGTCGTCGTCGGAGTTTGTACTCTCAAATGACTGTTCACCAGGAAACGCCGTGCGAGGCTTCAAAAGATTGTCCGGGAAGTCTCCTACCTGCGGGATGCTCAATTCTGTGAATATGAAAGGGCCAGGAATCCATACGTACGGTCTCAGTTACTGCTTCTGACATTGCCTGGCCAGCAACATCGACTACCGTGGACTTCTGCGGTGATACCGATCGACCAGCAAGTATTGTCCGTGTACTCAACGCGGATGATATCTCAGATTGAGAGGTAGCCAGAGATAAATTATTTTCGTCAGGGAGTAAAGACCTCGGTCGTAGTCTCTGACTCCGCCGTGTCCCGCTCCCTGATTCTAACGGTGACTTGATGGTTGAAGACCATCGTCGCCTGGCAAAATTAATGGGAGATGGTTTGAACGTCAGAATAGAAGATATGCTGTGTGGATAACGCCGAGGCGTGGGGGGACGTGGAGCAGGTTCTTCAAATTTGCTCTCAAGGCTAGTCTTGCCTTGGAACATTAATTGGTCTGGGCTTGCAATGGGCAGCGGGGTGCGATCTTGAGGGGTGACGGGCCCATTACTCTCGCTTTCTATTGTAGGGAGGGAACCCTCAGCGTCTTCGTCGTCGGGGGAAATGTCTTCGGGTGGGACAGAAGACCAGGTCCTGCGAGCGAAATTTGTAGGATTAGGTCGACAGAGGAGACCAGCGTTCATGCCCTTGAACCTCAGCGGAGAGGAAGCATTGGAATTGTGCGGAACCGGGTCTTCATCTCCGTCTCCTGAACGTGGACTACTCCGCAGTTTCTTACTCGGATGTGGCGACTCGTCAGGAGAGATAGCGCGCCCACGTTTCCCGCTAGCGAACACATGAAGGTCCTCAGCCTTGTCGTTGATATCAAGCTGATCCTGCTTATCTCCAAGCCAGCGTTCAACCTTTGCCCTTTGTAAGACCCTCTGCGCTCGGGTTGAACCGCTTCGTAAGATGCCAATCCTCTTTCTCACAAATCTACCGTTTGTTGTCGCTTTCTTGCCGAAGCGACCATTGGAGTCCCTGGGCTGCAATTTGACGGCCAGCGACTTCGGCTTGAGATTGCCTCGTGAAGACGATGGACTGGCAGGTTCGCTCCTCCATTTTACGCTCACAGGAGAAGAAATGCGAGATCGTGTGGTCTCAACAGGCGTAGAGGCTGACGATTTCGGAGGTGGGAGTGCACGACTTGGTCTTGCAGGGGATGATTTACGCGGTCTGCCTCGTTTGCGTTTAGGAACGTTCTCTGCCATAGGATGTTTGCGAGGGCGACCCCGTTTCCTCTTGGGAGCCACCAAGAGCTCCTTCGCTTTGTCCGACATCTCCACGATTGGTCCCTGGTCAGTCCTCCTTCTCTTTGCTGGCCGCTCCTCGTTGGCAACTGCATGTCTAGCCTCTGCAGGAGAAACGTTCTTTGGGGCAGGACGTTTTGACGACAATTCCCCATCATCCCGAGGAGCCGAAGCAACGACCTGACTTGCTAGACGTGCAGGCCACGGCTGGGAATAGATAGCAAAGTGCCGCATGCACCTGGCGCCAAGATAAAACGCCACGACGTGAGATAAACTCTACCTTCTAAATGAATGGGAAACTCGACATACCGAGGACACTCTTGTGGCTCCTTGCGCTTCTTGCCTCGCCGTGGCGTCGTGTCAATGTTAAGGCCCCAAACTATTTGATTGTCGACGGAAATCATTGGCAGAACGTTGTGGCATGTTACACAGGTAGGCAGTGGTCGTCCATCTGGTCCCATGGGCGCAATATGGTTGGCAGTACTTAAAGACTCGTTCCTATCAACATGCAGGGAGGGACGCGTGCGTAGGATTCGCGTTTCAGGTTCTTCCTTGATTGTGATCCTGTCCTTCTCCTTACTGTGAATAGGGGTGGAGAGTCTGCTTGCGCTTTGTCTTGTACATCGAGAAGGGGGTAGTGCAGGGTCAGATGGCGTAGGCGTGAGCGACTTCGCAGAAACCTCGGGGGTAGCTGTAGCAGATGCTTTCTGCCGCCGCCGCGTGGACCTAAGCTGGGCCTTCTGCTCATCAATTAACTCGGAACGACGACTTATGGGAGGGACAGAGCTGTTGAAACGAAGGTCAGGAAATGAATAGCCAATGCATTGCTGACAAACCTCGAGGCTGATCTTCGCGACGCTGATCTGTGGACAGAAGAGGAGTCACCTCCCAACTCCAGGTCGACCTCTGCGACGTCTGAAGCATTTGCGAGTGGCTTGTTTCCTTCCTTTTCGTCATCATCGCTTTCGTCTGAATCATCGTCTTGTTCCTGGATGATAGCATATACGCCGCGTCGAGTTCGGCGCTCGTTCACGTTTCCTACTGCAGTCGGTACAGGCTCGGAATCGGTGAAATTGTCATCGGAAGCACCGGCGTCCGATTCACAGCCTGAAACCTCCCCTTCAGGCCCGTATCCTCCCCGACCATTCTTCTCGCATGTTTCACAAAGGCAATACCGGTTCTTGCTGCCAACTAGACGGCTCAGTCAGATGGATGGCGCAAAAAAAGGCAGCTCGGACTGACAGTAACCATCACCGTAATGTGCTGTTATTTCTTCACCGACGGCGATAGGCCGGAGCACCCGGAATGTGATGTATTTGCCTTCCCGAAACAGCTCACAGTTGTTGTCACAATCATGCTGCAGAAGAGTGTGTCATGAGTCAATGTTTAGGAAGACCATCGTGACCTACGTTCACAAATCGAGCAGGACCCAAAAATAGATGGTTTTTCTTCATCTGGCGTGAATGTATTACGCTAAAGTCCCTCCTGATGTCGAGATTTCTCAGGTCTGTCCGCTTGAGCTCCTTATCTTCTTCTTTGGATAAGTGCGCCATTGAGCCCTTCAATTCCGCGATGACCATCCCAGGAGACAAGGGGCGGGTTGCAAGGATGCATAATTCCGACTTGCCGGTCTTGTGGGAGTATCGTGATGTGTGCGCTATCTCGATACAACCTCCAGGATGGTACAATTCAAAGTACCGCGACGCATGTCTGTGGCAAACCGAACATGAGACGTTTTTAACGAAAGAACAGGGTCGTACACACGTGGCGAACGCATTAATCTGCTTTTGTGTATATGGCTTGAGGTAGTAACGAACGGACTGAAGACTAGCAACGTGGAATGTTGAGATATAAAGTTCTCAGGCAAGAGAACGGGGACACTGACGAGAGGAGGTCGTCCACTACTTGACGAACAGCGTTCTGGGGAGGTCCCTTGCTTTCGACCAGCTGGGAGGTAAAAAAATCATGTATCAAAGTAGTTTGAATACATACGTTACGGGATGAACAAGATAGCGTGGCTGGAGGTGGAGATGCGACTCACGCGTCTAACAGTTGCCATGAGATCGCTGGTAGGAACCTTTGGGAGTCTTCGGGAAGGATCCATCTTGTGGACACAGAGGGGGACGTTCCCGGTACCGAGCTTCTCGACCAGTAGATGACTGAGAAAATCATCATCCTTGGCGAGGTCACGCATGTTCATGATTTTCGTGGGCCGCCATGTCAATGGGGCCCCTCGGAGGGAGTGGGAACCAGCCGCCGACGCCGAGGGCATCGAGCTCGACAACGAGGACGACGGGGGCGCGTTGAGGGAGGATGCGAACAAGAGTGAAAATAATGACGCGAAGAGGCAGAGCAAGAGCAAAAGAACGGACAGCTCCCTGACAAGTCTGGCACTGGTCCGGTTACGGCACAGTGGTTTATCCCGATTATATAATCCGACTTTAACAAGGGGGGACAAGGTCTCATAGCATAGTAACAAGTGAAATGACAACAAAAGACTACTAGGCGGTACGCGTTCCTCATATTTTTCAACACACACACACGTCCCCAACGCAGAATCTTATGCGTTATGCGCATGTTTCTGCTTGCCAGTCCGCAGCTTCCTGATGTAGAACTGATGCATTGACGTCAGCACCCGCAGCAGTTCAGTCAATTGCATTCGACTTACCTCGAGCTCCTTTCCCTCGAGAATGAACCCGTCTGCACGACCAGACTGTCCTGGTCGGCTGGAAATCGAAGCATACAGGCGACCAGCGAGGAATTGTTGCTCCAAGAGAGGGTCGATTTTAGCGTCTGGTGACGGATCAGCATCTCCGGCATCAACTGGTGTCATTCCGATGTGATGTCACCTTTCTTCCTCTCCTCCAAGATGCGCTGCACGTGGTTGGACTTTTTGGCTGGTTCCTCGCTAGCAGCGGCTGCTGCCTTGGCGCTACCCTTCTTAGTGATGGGCTGTGCGTACTACACACCATGCACCTTCAGCGACGCATACAGATGAGGGATGCCAACCACTCACATGAGCCTCGTACCACTGTCTGAAGGGGGTTGCATCAACTTGGATGATGGCACCCTTGACGAGGGTATTGGTACGGACCAACTCGTTGTTGGAAGCATTATACACCTAATTAGCGCGGATCACAATGAGCCTCATCAGACGTGTATATCGAGAGCCTGACGCACGACACCGATGATACGGGTCTTCCTAGTGGTGTGCTCTGAAGCCCAAGCAAAGTTGCCAGAGTCCAGACGGAGAGCGCGATACTTGAAGTTACCGCCGCGAACGCGCACGGTGTGGATACGCTTTGGGCCAAGCTTGGTGCTTGCGGGTTGACGGCCGAGCTCAAACTTTCTCTTCTTGCGGTAGTGGGCCCGTTGGGCACCCGTTGCGGAGCGCTTGTGCCGTGATGAACGTGAAATACCTTGCACATACTGTCAGCGAAGACGATCTTGCAGGAGGATAACACTCACCCATGTCGAGGAGTCTTGAGGACGGAAATCGTGAAGGTTTGTGATGATGATAGCCACAAAATCAAGGTTTGAGATTTTCAAACACCGACGGTAATTTCCGGTCCTGATCCTCCCTCCACCTGATACATGCATGTCCCTCACTTTGCTTTCTTCCTCGCTTCCCTTTCGCTTCCCCCAACGATACATCGTGTTCTTAACCTGCACCGCCCGCTTTCGCATATTCCGAAGGCGCAAGAACACTCGGTCGACTTCTCTTTCCCAATCAACGCGAAACGACCTCTGATTTGATTGTGCGAAAGTGCGTCGCTTGCTTCATTTTCGCATACTCAAATCGATCGACCTTCTTTCAGACATTCGACGCAGAGATGCAGGCATTCTTCGAGCTTCACCCTCGCTTGTCGACGCTGGTTGGGAGAAGATGATTCAGACGCCTGATGCGGATTAAATTGCGGCTCATGCCAACTTCTCGATTCTGGAACGTTATCCAAATTGGCGATACTCAAGTTCAACGGCGGCCTCGGAAGATCCATCGGCACGTATCGCGTTCCACTTTTCCCTTGTGCAGTGGACGCGAATAACCACAGGCATGTCCGGCGCGAAGAGTGTTTTCCAAGTCAAGGACGGACTGACGTCTCTCGACCTCATCGTTCGGCAAGTCGAACACACGGACTGTCGACGTTCCCCTCCTCATGACATATTCAATACGCACGAAGACATCTTGCGAATCATTCAGAAATACGACAACCACGCGGTCAAAATAAATGCCTTCAACCACCCGCGGATCTTCGCCGACACTCTGAAACCTTCCCCGAACGTGCCGGGACAGAAAGAAACGTTTGGTATTGATTTGTATGATGCGTACGGTGATTTGGATTGCTTGTTGGCAGACGGAAAGTAATATTTGTTTGTATCAAACTCTGTTTTGGTGCTGTGTAAGTGATAGTGATTTGGCATGTGAGCGAGCTTCGAACGCGTCAAACGTTGCCAGAGTGGATCAGAAATTCGGTGAATACTGGCACAGATTTCTGATGGAAGTCACTAACCGAAGGAGAGGTAGTAAAGGTAAATCTCGTCCACGTTGTTTGTTCACCTCCACCAAAATTTGTTTGACAGGGCGGTACTATCATGCATTGCATCTGCTCGAGATTGCTCAGGGTCCTTTTGAGTACGTGGATGAAGTCTGGCCGGCAAGAATACCGTCAAAGGATAACACTAACAGACAAGTTCAAGATCTTTAGTACGAATAATCTGTGGATCAATCTCAAAGGTTCGTTGCATGTTACTGGAATGGTACGTAGATCATACGTTCTCCAGTACTTAGAAGGTCGTGACATGGACGTTAACCCCAAAGTCACCGACGACGGCCAGTCTACCATTCAGGTACCAAGTACAATCCATACCTAACGCCACTCGGAAATTATCTCAAATTTGCACGATGAACCGTAGCTGGAAAAGGCACCAGGCGCGGCAATGAAGCATTTCAAGAATGCCCGTGCAATCAACGTTCCTGTAATCAAACTCGGGGGGTCATTTCAAACCGGTAACTACTCCGTAACTCTTGACGGCGCTAGAACGAGGAACACTCAGGAAATGCTAGATCCAAGACTTTGAAACGCGTATGAAGGAGATACCGGGGATTACCGGCTTGGATCATTTGACTGTCGCTGGTGACGTACACTGTGGACAAGGAGTGATAATGCGGGGTATTAGTACGTGAACACCTTGCTCTTCAAAATGGAAACTGATTCTTTGATTGCGTCACATAGTCGTATGAAGGTCAGACATACCTGACGAGACAGTACGATCTGTTTCTGTTAAAGCATCATGAGGCTGACTAAATTCCGTGACGACGGTGAGGGGTAGCTGTTACTATCGTGGACGTAGTGTAGTGCTTTGTAAATAGACCTTTGGGAATAAACAAAACCAAACACCGAACTCGTCCGAACACTTCTATCATGGCTGCGGGTCATTGTACGTTTCTCCACAGCTCTGTCACCATGCACTAAGCCGTTTCGCGTCCTTGTCTGACAGCCTCAGGGTTTAACCCTCATCTCCCCGGAGCCAGGTATCAATTTCTGGCCAAAGCCCTCGGCGCGACCATGTGGTTCTTTATTTTCTACCGCGCCCGGTGAGTTCCACATGGCCCATTTCCTTGCACACACTGACATGTCGCGGATTTTCCCTTCTTCTCTACGGCGTGGTATAGCGAGGATGGTCCAAAACTATTGGTACGTCCTGCGCACAGTTTTTTCACCGTCTTGCATGCAACTTACACACGCTTTGGTCCGCCGGGTTTTCTAGGGATTGCGGCATCCATGGGAAGGACACGGACACGGACAACACGATGGGCATGCAGAACACCATTGATGTTGCGTATAGATTGTCCTGTGCCAATACTGCTCCTTGCCAATGTATACAAATTACACCCGAGATTGGATATTTACTGCGTGTACACCTTCCTTGCAGAAATTGTGCGCTCGAGTATCGAGTTCCAGCAGTGTACCGGGAACATCCCTTGGCTCTTCCCAAGGCCCGACTCGGTTGGGCGCGCACCGTGGCGACACTGGCAGGAATTGCACGATCATCCAAACTCCAGCCGAGCATGTCATGTCATGACGCAGCGTTACCCGGTTGAGCGCCAGTATAATGCGCAGCCTCGAGGCCTCAAAGCCACGTTGCACCAACCATCCGGTCTATAAAAGTCGACTGCGTTGTTGTGCGCAAGCTGTCCTCTGCGCGGTCCGAGTTCGAAAATGCTCAAATTGGTCTGGCGTCTAGTACGCCTTTTCAAGTTCCTGCTTTCCTTTCCCTCCCGCTTGCGAATATCAATGTTCTCCAAATGCAAGGCTGCTTTAACTCGGGTCGCTTCACTTTGGTGCTCTATCCAGAGACACAAAACCAACCCGGACGTTCCGCCTCACATTCTGTGCCCAAACCAGTCCGAGCTACCTCCGACTGATCATCATCATGTAGTGGTGGAGCTGGGTCCGCTTGATCCCTCTGGTGACGATCCCGGGGTACCGGCTGCAGCCCACGATACAGTTAGTCCGCCGATGCCAGCACCAGCCAAGCCACCTACAACATCGGACAAGCCTACAGCGCAGTCAGAGCCTGCTTGGGATATTCAGCCTGGAATTGCAGATGGAAGGATGCGATCTGCCAAGCATAGGAGCGCTGGGTATGTCAATGTTGGATACTTACACAGTAGACATTCAACCTAGACGTCACTCTAGCCAATTGACTCAAAGGTTACTCGTCCCGGATGGAACACAGAGTCTCACGTGCGCTACTTGTCTCATCTCGATCGCAATGATCTGACTGGCAAGAGAACCGCAGGGAGATCCCACCGGGTTGGCAACGATTCGTCCATCCAGATGGAAACGTCCTATTCTATTACGCAGAACTGGTTGAGTTGCATTTGATCTCTAGTGTATCTCTCTTGTGACTGCTTTACAGCGTGTCTTTAGTGACACATACATCATGGAAGAAAAGGGGCTGGCTGGTGGAATCATGTCGATAGCAAGCCGTCTCCGTAACGCAGTAGCTGGACTCGCTGATGCAGAGACGGAACTCGTGCTGAATGTGACTGCGAGTGACGATGGCAGACGGATATGCTACTATTATTTTGTGGATCCCACCAACCGTCGTCTCTGGTGGCATTCCGATGTGGAATCGGAAAACTTGTTTGGAATACGATTCAAACAACCAAACCAGATAAGTAAGTTCATCGGATATCTTTATTTTCGTTCCTGACGCGTGTATAGAGTATCTTCTTGAGGCATGTTATTGGTTAGCTCCTTTTCGTGCACTCCAGGCAAGTTTTTTTCCACTTGTCACATCGTCTGGCAGTTGCTCACTTCAGTATCATCTAGTCATTTGGCTGAAGTCGCCTGTCGCCAGGTCTCACTGTCAGTACTATCCTCATGGACGACATTTTTGCTTGGAAGTGCTTCACGAACTAAGAGGAATGCTGTGCTACGCCAAGGCCGGTATGTAAAGTCAGCGAGTTGTACACCTCGCAACGCCTCACATCTCATTCAATGTGCAGACATAACAGTCTCTGATGCCTCGCTAAGCCTCTTCGAACGGGATGAATTAAACTCGCTATCAGATGTCGTAAAACCATTCTCAGGTATGTTTCTTCCAACGTTTTCGTTAGCAACCACGATGACCCGACCCGTGCAGGTGACCCGGAGACGCAGGATGAGTACACTGTGTGCACTGTTGGTAAGTCTATGCTCTCACCCTCACGATGTGCCACTCAACTGTCTGGAAAGCGCGACTGATGTCTATTTTCGGTGAGCACCCCATCTTCTTTTGATTATGTGCAGCGAGGTTGATTGGCGAACCAGCTCGTGAAAAGTTCTTGAATTTCCACGGACAAGAATATGCACGCATCGACGCAGACGCGTACGTCTTTGGGGAGGATCATTGGGAGGATCAGATAGTTTTCAAGATCATAAACTGGTTGTTGCCTTGGTCATTCAAGAAACATACTCTCCGGGTACGGCGTGCGTTGGCCGACATCTTCATCCGGCGGCGTTGCAAAGACTTTGTGATCAAGGTGACGAATGAGCTGAGTCGGTGTACGATCTTCGTAAGCGCGGTCTCTTTTCCCTCTTTGCCTCTCTTATGATGAACAGTCAACAGTAATGCTCACTGCCAACTTGGCCTTCCTTACCGTACCAGGCGTGACGGTCCCGTTGCAAGCTATCATCCATGGTTCAGCGCTCATGACGATTACCTCGATCGTGGTGTCATTCGTGTTGTTGAACATGTATGCTAGTACAAAATTCGCCCACTCTACCACAGCAGTGTGTTTCCTTGTCGCATTTTGATACAACATCTGATACATTGGCTTGCAGGTGAATGTCATGTGGAGCATAACCAACGGTGTAGGAATTCCCGGTCTTGCAGTCCTACACAGTCTGCCCATGGTTTCCCTGATCTGGTCGTGCGTGTTTTCTATTTCGCTCGCCGCAAGTCGTGTCATCTTTCCTTCCCCCCTAGGATCCTGCTCTTTTTTGTCGCTCTGGCCTACCACGTTTTCGTTCAAGGACAGTTGACTGTCCGCATCATTTTTGGCGTCGTGTATTTCTTGCTTTTCTGTGTTGGTATGTTGGGCAGCATGATACTGTCGTTTTTCGCCAGAGTGGATGATTGAGTCTAACACTTCTTCAAATGTAACCTGCCTCTTCTTCCCATCGCGGCTATCGTGCTGGCCGCGACATCATGACCTCTTGCTTGTCTCACGTTTTTATCACTCTTACATGGCTTGGGGTACCTGTAGTACATACTTGCACGCGACCGACCTATGTCTGTCTAGTTGTCAAGACTGCTTCTTTAATAAAGGAATGGCTTGAAACCGTGTTCCTCCCTAGCGACCTTGTAAACCCCTACGGCATGGAACGCTGAGTTGCTTGAACAACTTGTCAATGGTTGGTGGTTATAAGACTTGGACATGGGTCGGTTGTCGTTGTTCAAGTCATGATCGACGATGCTGCTTACATTCTTTCAAGGAAAATCGTGATAGCCATTGTCCTATCGAGGTCTTCGATCACCTTTATGCGTTACTTCAGGACACGACTCAGTGGCTAACCGAGCCGAGAATTCTGTGATGCCTGGAACAGACTAGGAGAGATCATGCCTTGTATCATGCCATACCAACAACGGATTCAGATTCCAGAATGTCGACCAGGACCGGAGACACCCCTACTCGATCACCACATCCACAAAGGAGTCCGTAAGGGCAGCCAAGTCTGCTATGAGCGCCGTGCCCAAATTTCCATAATTCCCCGACGCTAGCCGATTGGTACACAGTACCATCAGGGAGGTCGCCGTGTTACCAACTGGCATGATCAGTTCGACGTTACGACAGGACCCCACCTCTATGAACTCGACGAGCTGCTCGAAGTGTTGGGTCCCTTCAAAATATTCTTCATCGCTGATTCCGATCGAGGAGCTGTGGATGACGATATTCCTAACACACTCCGATTGGCTGCTGGTGGGGGAAGCTCCTGAGCTGGTCGAAGGCTGAACGAGTGATCTCTGATCACAGTCCGTCGTTCGACTCCCTTGTACAATAATCAGCTGATTGTTCCCCAACACATATCTGGTGACAGTCGTCATCGAAAGGACATCCATAGTGGGTCTCCATATCCGCCATTCCTCGGCTCTGCAACGCAACTTTGTGCCGATGGTCCTGTCGTACTTGCAGTCTTGGATGGACGATCGAAGATATGTCGCTCCAACAGTGGGATCTCCACCAACGATCCTAGGAAGTGCTGTATCTTTGTGTACGTTGCCTTGGTTGCCCCTCCAGTCTGTACCGAGAAGATGCGCGAGCACAGTGGGCCCCATGGCCTCGAACACCCGTAACCTGGCCTCTTCGAAACCAATTTCGTATTCCGGGACGAAATCTTCCATGTTGAACGTTCCCAGAGCGGAGTAGATCATATCTTCAGGGCACGTCGACTTTCGCATGGGCAGCATCTGGAGGGACAACCGTGCTTGCACCAGTGGGCCGCCGGACTCTCGGATCACTGCGATCTGTTTGTACATCGTACTCCGCGACGCCACTTCGCGTACAACGTCCCATTGGACACCGGACGTGCCAGTCATGAGCTTTTCCATAGCAACTGTGGCAAAGTTCCCAAATGCTCCTTCTGCCTCCATGTGACACGTCACGACGTGCCCGCCTCTCCTGAGAACGTAGATGCCACGGCTGTATCGAAAGTCGTCCAGAACAGGAGAGCCCAACCGTGTGTCAACCGCTACCTCGTCATCATCTGGAGATTCAGAGACCCCACGGATGTCGTCCACGACGTCACCCTGGAAGAGATAACAGAACATGACCCTTTTTGCCAGGATATGCTCTTGCGCTGTCCATGCCCTGGTTTCCCAAACAGGTTTTTGGACACTCTCGTGCATAACGGAAGGGGCGATTTCAGCTCCTGATGGGTATGCGTGCGTCTCATAGGTATCGTTGTAGAGCGTAGCCATCCGCGGTACGAAGAATTTCTTTTCTTCGATCCTCTCCTGGTTGATGCATAATATGTCCATCCAGAAAAACTTTTTCCCCCTCGTGAAGACCATGAACGCGACGATGGTGAAGAAGAGATGAGCACGTGTGACAGAGGCTTGGTCGACGTCGTTCATGCTGACACTGCCGCCGGCCAATGCCTGCGAGACGGAAGCGGAACCCCTAAGGATCTTGTCTTCGTACGTCCGTCCGCTACCCATCTGAACGATCTTCTCTCTCCACCTCTTCATGTCTTCTGACCAGGTATAAGAGACTGCGATGACGTCCATGTCTCGAAAGTCATCTGTCCGAACCAGTCGGATTGTGCCATTGTATATGAATGCTCGGGCATCTATGAGTCTCCACTGGTGTGCAAGTGGCTTTTTGACCTTGGGCAGAGTGGGCGCTTGGAGAGGTGGTTCTTGCCCAGTCGGTTTCGGCAAGGTATGTTCGCTAGACCAAGGTCGTCATCAGGCCCCGAACTTGAACACATCACTGAGCGATCCAGGCTCACGCTTCTGAATCTATTGCCCTGTAAGCAGGTGAGTGGGCCCAACAGCGAATGGTTCAACGGCATATGCTTACTTCGATGTTGTAGGTGCTTCATCCTTTGAAGTCTCGCTAGTGAGATCAGGTAAAGGGTGGGCGAGTAAGACTGATAGTAGCTGCCCCATCTAGGTGGTATGTACAAAGGTCCGCCCGGCGGTGGATTCGCGAGTACTTATACAACACTGCGCCTTGCGGCAGTGGGCACTTTACGTGATTCTTGGGATAGCACCACGAGGCTGCGTTACCGCATGCTCCAACGGAAAAAAAGGGGGACCGCCTGGAAGACGGCGCAGACACATGCTTGCGGCGTGAATTTGCTAAACACCTGGCATTGCAGTGCTGGGTGATACGACGTGGCCACAGTCATCTTGAGGTCTGTAGAAGCAAGTATGTATATTTACCTTTGAAACGTAGCAGCCACAATGTAAACTCGATGCAGTACATATGATGTCCAGTCTCGTCACTCTTGCGATGGGTTATGGGAGTTCAACCTCTCCACTGACTTATTCCTGATCTGGATCCTCGTCCTCTGACCTAGATCCATTGTCCCAGGTAAGACGGATCGTCATCCTGAGCTGGCGATGCGTCGGGTTGCTCCGAAGGCTCTGCTTTGAGTACCCACCACCACGCGATTTCGGGGCGAGCAGTGTCCCGCTTTCCTGTCTCGGACAATGTCTTATCTTCACTGCTTTGGATCCGAGTGCCAATGAACCCGGCTACTAGGATGGTAGGGTTCACATCCCCATCCTCTCCCACTTGAAGCTCTACGTCCACCTGGGCATAGCCGGCTGGAACGGCACCGCTGTCGAGGAGCGGATATGCCACCCCATCGAGTACGAGCTCTTTTTCTTCCTTGTAGTAGTGATAGGCATGTGACTGATCAAAAAGATATTGAGGATTGATACTTCAACGTTCGTTGGGAAAGGAACGTGCTCACCCCCTTGTTAGCATCCCCCATCCACTTGCCCTTCTCGTCAAACATCATGAAAGCCGTGATCCAACCAGAAAGCCAGGTAGGCCCGCTCCCTAGCCTCTCCAAATCGGCGACCTTGTTCCAGAAATCGAGGTTGTCAGGATGATGGGGTTCATCGAAAGCGCGCAGGAACCTAGACAGTACGGGGCGCAACAGGCGATACCACGCCGTAGCATCGCTGCCAAACTCTTTCAACTTCTCAATCCTGTTGAGGATCGCTTCCCAATCCCGTTTCTCGCCTAGAAGAGTGACGCGAGGAATGCCGCAGAGAAGCATGATGCGGAACGTAAAGTACTCCTTCACTGTTCCCAGCATGACGGAAGCAGTGGCGACGAGGTCCGTCCTGGTCGTCGTCGAAAACGCAGGGAGCATCCAACTACGGAGTTCTGGATCGACGACGTTGTCCTGGACAGCCTCTGACATCTTTTCCGCGAACGTTCCGACGAGGTTGTCCATGTCCAGAGAAGTGCGTGGAAATTCTTTGAATACCATCGTCAGCTGTTTCTTGCCATCGTGCAGCACAAACAGCGACCGCAATTCTTCAGCGTGACCATTGACAAAGCAGTAGAACTGCGTCATGATGGCTAGCCAGACATCATCAGGACGCAGGACAAGTGCTCTGTGTTTGCTGTAGCATTCGAGGACAGTGTGAACGAAGCCGTTTCTCTGAGGAATGATATCGGCAGTGTCGCCGAGAGAGCAGTGGAGCGTTTGCTTGCATAGAGGGTGTACATCTGGGTATGCTTCTTTCAGGACTTCCAATGGGGAAACGGTGTCGGTTTGTGGGAATGGGTTGGCGGGATGAGAGGCCGGGGAAAAAGTTACACCAGTAGGTGGTGACACTTGTGCATCGTTGTTGGGTGCTTGCGGTGGAAAGGGGAGACGCCAGGCTATCGACCTGCGGGTCGCGGCAGTAACACGGATGATAGCAGAAAGAAGATTCGCAAATATTCCCCCGAGCAACGTTCGAAAGTAGTCCATAACGATGACCGTCTTCAATTATTGCGCTACGGGATGCGAGTTTCTGGGGGAGACATCTTACTAACACTTTATAAAGCATTGACCAAGAGTGCCGTTGCCTTCTGGGATAGAAGGTTCAATACTCCACCCTAGGAGATGTGATATTACATGAAGGTTGTTCTTTTGATGGCAAGTCACCTGCACGACTGCAGCGTGACTGAACTTTGAATCTCGTTGCTGCGTGGCAGGAGTCCGTCTGGCCGGTGGACTCACCAACTGACTGCCGTGACGTTCAAGTTTACGACTTCCAGCTGGTTTGGCCATCTGCAGACAGGATATGAGCGTGACTTTTAAGAATCTGTCGCCTTGGCGGTCATGAGAGGGTGGTGCCGTGATCACCAAGTATCTCTTGGTGTATCCAAAACTGGACAGTTTCACGTACAGGAACGGTAGGGCAGGCTTTCCTGCAGGGTCGAGGGTGTCGGAACTTTAGGATGAAGTGGAAGGGCTAATCTGCAGAGCATAGTGAAAGAAAGTGACTCGTACTATGCGGGCTACCCACCGTCATTGTTCGTGATTTGATTTATACGCGTCAATCTGCACTCTCAGGAAGTTATACCAACACCCTCTGGCAAATGTTGTCGTCCAGCTGTCCTGTCGAGGTCCTCAGAGGGACTTAGTAGGAGACGTGAGGTGAGTACTTGAACGACCCGGTCATTATTCCATAGGCATGTCAATATCCGTTGGAGCAAAACCATGTACGTATGTACACGTCAAAGCACGAACGAGTCTAAATAATCATTACGCCATCGACGAGCAAGCCACGCCAGTAATCTATCCCCCTCCTCATGCACAGTAACGTCCTCAAAAGAACAACCAGCCGATCACGGCCCATACAATGACCGCAGGAAACCCCACGTTCACACAATCGCTCGCAAACCGCCATACGAGTCCCCGTCCTTTCCACCTCTGGTGACCCGTCGACGTCGATGTACTCAGCCAGCTTCGCCACCCCATCCAGTCGGGCACACCCACCGTCACCCGTCGTCTCCGCCCCCAAAAGTCAAACGACCACGACCATCGTGCCCGCGCATGCTGTGATAAAGGGGGCGGGAGAAAGTGTGGTGTGGGCCCGGCCCGCGTACGTGGACGCTCCGGGAACGTATCATGGCCTCGTGCGACGTCATCATCGTGTTCGCCTTGCCATCCGCTACTGTACGGTAGATCGCGCCGAAGGGTGTAGTGGGACAAACCGATGTGGTCTTCCTCCGCGTCGCCTTCGTCCCCGGATGGGAAGAGCGTGATCGGACTGAGCAGTGGGGAACTTTGAGGCGTGGATATGGGAGAGGCACGGTAAGATGAAACAGATTTTGAGTTGGGGAGTCGCGCAGAGAGGGGAAATGGTGCGGTGGGACTCGTTTGAAGTCTTGACTTGAATGGGGTCCGAGAGGTCCATATGGCCGACTCGGGCTCTGGATGTGACGATCGACCGTGGCGCATCAATGATATAGGCGAGAGATTACAAGAAAGACTTTTCTTGTGACGCGAAACGCGGACGTTCAGGTATAGCAACACAAGCGCTGTCAATATGAAGCAAGGAACGTATATTGAGTGAAAGACACGAAGTGTGTCAGGCAAATGGCAGGGCGTATCCACGAAAGCCGGCCCAATGGGTGAGGAAGATGGAGGGATCAGGGAGAGGAGCTGGAAACCTGGCCGGCGGATGTGTCGACTCGGAGAGAACGCTTTGACGGTAACCTCTCGAACAGTATCGGGTTGCAGATCAGAACCAGGAACTTCGTGTATGACTTCACAATAGTCGCGATTGTCGCCACTAGTCGTGTCATTGACTCAAATTCGACGCTCAACGAGGATCGTCTCACCTGAACACCACGGACGGTCGCAATGTCTTCAACAAAAACTCGGTCGTCTGTTTGCCAAGCATCGTCTGGTAGCCATTCCCCGCCCCTGCGCGTATCGAACCCTTCTCACGCAACGGTCCACAAGACTTGCTCGACGGCCGAGAGAGCGGTATATGACTGAGCAATATCTTTGGTGCTGCTGCATGACCGTCTTCTTGGGTAGAGATTGACTGGACGAATTCGATCGGTCCACCGGGAAGTGGAACCCAATGATCGTAGGTTTCCCCATGCGCATGACGGTGATAATCCTCCTCTACCAGTCCCGGTGCGTCCAACAAGATAAACTGATGATCCGCAATAGAGATCACTCGATTCAGTGGCCCGAAATGGTTTTCAAAGGACCGACGTGCATCCTTGGAGAAAGACGACGAATCACCAAGCCTGTGAGCATGGGTTCAAACCTGAGCTCGTTCGGAAGAGACTGCGACACACCCTATATCGTTATTCCCAGGGATGAGGTAGAACGACATGGAGACATCCCTCGGGAAAGTCGTTTCAAAGGCACGGTAGTATCGATCGTACCTGTTTCATGTTGGTTCAGTACCACCCTCGAACACGTCCACATTGGCATGAGAGGAACATACTCTGTGTCGCTCACGACATAGCGGCCCGAAGCAAACGTGTCCCCAAGAAAGATGACCACATCGGGGTGGAGACGTGACGCGACCCTCCAGCTCTTGCGTAAATACGCTGTGTTAGAATCGTAACCAAACCAAGAATTCAACGCAGAGACAGAAGGGTTTCGCAGTCGAGCATCTGTGACGAGGAGGACTCGTGTGGGCTTCACACCGGACGGTAAACGAGTCTTGACGAAACAATGTCAGCAATAAATTCACTTGGGTACTTCCGTATGTTGCTACTCACGGACCGGAAGACCTTGTCCGGCCATCTGCAATTTGATAAACTGTAGAAAAAAACCCCGAACTCGCACCAGATGATGAGAATGACCCAGATGAAGCGGAGCGCGAGGATGAGGATGGGCTTGGAAAGTAGACGCGACTTGTAAAGGCGTCGTTCATACAAGGAGCTCATTCCGCATAACTCGAAGGGAGTACAAGTGGTACCGTTAAAAGAACAGACGGACACAGGACGGGCCAGCCATTCAGATGCCGTCATGACCCTAATCGGTATTATTTATTTATTTATTTACAACAATCTGTTAACCCTCCTTGTTGTAGTGGGGTATCACCAGGAGTCCAGGACTACTCCCAGTCACTATCCTCCTCTCCCTCCTCCTCCTCCTCTTCTTCATCTTCCTCCTCTCCCTCCTCTTCATCGTCTTCTGCTTCAGCCACCCCTGTACTGCTAGCATTTCCAGAAACAACATCATAACTCTCGTCACTGCTTTCCCTAGGACTCTGCGCGTGCGACGACGGTAGCGACAGGACATCCGACGTAGACATCGTCCTAGGCGGAGCAAGCGTATGTTGTGATGACTCGAGTGGGTTGGCAAACGTGGAGGCTTCCTTGGCGTCAACAGACTCATCTTCGTCGTCTTCCCAACTAAAGTCGTCTTCATGCTCCGCAGTCGCTGTTGTTTTCGGTAGTTCAGCAACCCTTGTATCTCATCACGAGTAAACAGCTTACCTTGTAGTAGTGCTCTCCGCCTGTGTTCTTCTACCTCGATCTGGTGCACTCGGAAGAAGTATCTGACCCAGAACACTTCTTCGGGAATAGATGAGGGTACTAAGCAGCAGATATGAGCTCGTCATCGTGCTAGAAATGAACGAAATCATACCGAGCATAGCAAAAGTAGCCTGCAGCGCCGCCCCATCCGAGGGATCCGACAGCGCCTCAGCAATACGTCCTCTCCACGCCTCTGTGCCAAATCCTTCCCCGCTCGCCTCACTTGCGTCCGCCCAAGCCAGATAAGCCTCCTTGGATGTATCCACAGCAGGATCGAGCTTGACGATCTCGGGGTTATTCCTCAATTGCTTCAACAGCGACTCGGCGCGCGTCGCCACCGCCCGACGTGCATCCTCTGACGGACGCCCAGAAGAAGGCCCAGAATCGACCTCTTTGCCCTTGCCTTTGGACGCCGCACCAGCAGTCGTCGACCCATCCGCGCTCGCAGCCAACCCGGGTAGCATCCAGATATCTGCACCATCCCAGATGACAGGCGCATCCGTCGCACCCGCTTCAGGGGGGATGACCTTGACGGCTTCCCGTAACACATCCCCAGCCTCTTTCATCACCTCGCGAAGCAGCACTTCGCTCTTGTGCACATACTCTTCCGCCTGCGCACGCGTCACGCCCTGCATGCGCTGAAACTCGGAAGAGAGGGTGCTCCCCAACTGCGCGAGGTCAATGTGTTGCGCGTTCCTGAGGCTGTCGGGAAGCTGCGTCTGAACAGCCGACACAATGTTGGGCGGGATCGAGGATTGGAGACGGACGAAAAAGGACTGGGCTGTGGGAGTGCTTGATGAGGTGCTTGCCTCGCCGCTGGGTTCGGTGCTCGCAGGTCGCGTCGTACCTGCGGTGGGCGTGTCCGTCGATTCATCAGGATCACTTTCTTCTTGGCCTTCTGCGTCAGATGTGTGTGGTTGTGTCTCCGCAGTAGTTAATTTCTCGATCTCGCGCTGGGCCTGCGTGACGACTTGACCCAAGTCCCGTCGCGCAGTTGCAAGTACTGCCTCACTCTATTGCCAGGCCCGTGAACATTCTTGGTGCATGGATGCAGTAGTGACAGCTCCATGCATACCTGTTTCCTAAACCCTCCCCAGAAACGCCCGAGTTGTCCAATAACTTGTGAGACCTCTTCATCGAGGCTTTGCTCTGCCTGGCGTTCACTGGGAGGCGGGGTGCTTGTACCCGTACCCGTTATACCATAGGTATCGAGAAAGTTCATGTTGATGGTGCAGGGGAAATGTGCGTTCGCCCACACCCAAATTAGGCAAAGCTCTACATTCCAAAGGATCACAACCATCCCACCCCACTGCATGGTGTACTAGTTTAAGCCGAAATACGTGACGCCGCAGGGAAGCCAAGCCGTTTTGGGTATGTATGCTGTGGGCACACGGCCGTGTACGGCCAGGACTATTCCAAGACATCCTCCCTACCGCTCGTCTAGAGCCCTTCCGTGTACTTGCACACATTGCGGCATCGCTGGATTGGGAGATGGAGCAGTTGGACATCAAAACTGCCTACCTCAATGGTGTACTCGCGCCCGACGAGGTGGAACAGCCAGAAGGGTTTGAAGAGTCCGAAAGGGAAGATTATATCCCGTGGTAACATGAGAACGTCGGTCGCCCCGCATCCGCAGCAATGACCAAGGAACCGCGTGTTGAAATGCCTCTGGCAAAGCGGAACATTCTCCACGCAGGGAAACGTGACGCTGCGGACAACTATGTCTTGGTCATCCACGGCGGCGCAGGGACGATGAGTCGGGATCGCTCCACGCCCGAAAAACGTGCCGAGTACAGAGCGGTGTTGGCTCGTGCACTCAAGGCTGGCCATGAGATACTCAAGCTCGGAGGCGAAGCAATGGATGCTACGGTGGCTGCTGTTGCAGTCTTGGAAGGTGAGAGCTCGGTGTTCATGTCGAGCAAACGATTGGATCTCGTATCTCACACTTATGGGGCCAACACGGAACCCAGCGCGTGTGTCGGGCTGCTGCGTCGCGGCCGCTGGTTGTAGGTTAAGAACGGGGACGAGTCAGGGTGACTCGACCGAGATGAAGACAGATGGGGCGGTAGAGGTGGGGTCCTGTCGTAACGTCGAACTGATCATGCCAGTTGGTAACACGGGGATCTCCCTGATCATGGTACTGTGTACCAATCGGCTAGCGTCGGAGAGTTACAGAGATACGGGCACGGCGCTCATAGCAGACTTGGATGCCTTCACGAGCAACTCGTTTGTGGATGTGGTGATCGAGTAGGTCTCCGATCCTGGTCCGATCGACCTTCTGAAACTAGACTCGGACTCTGTTCCGTTGTTGGTACAAGGCATGATATCCCTACCTCTAGTAGGACAAAGGCTATTGCGATTTTCCTTGAAAAAGTGTAAGCAGCATCGTCGATCATGACTTGAACAACGACAACCGACCCATGCCCCAAGTCTTATAACCACCAGCCATTGACAAGCAACTCAGCGTTCCATGCCACTGGGGATACGATAAGCCCCAGCGACAGGATGACTGCTGCTCCTCTATCCGCAGACAGGGAATGCGTCCTCTTGAATCACTGGGAAGTTTCATGTGGTCTCCGAGTCCCCGAACGTCAGTAACTTTCCTCCAAGAAATGCACCTTACCCGAAGCCGGTGCCATTTCGCAGATCTGATCCCCACCAACGGCAAATCTCGTACTTCTAATTCGTAAGTGCCCTGTTACTATTACGACGAAAACCCCTCCAAGACGAGCGTAATGCTTTGTTTACGCACCAAATACGTCTAGATCTTATCTCTTGCATCAAAGTGCTCGATGGATGGTATTAGTTCAGATCTTGACCCTCTTACCTTACCGCTCTATCGCTCAATATGTCTTCGGGTCATTCAGATTACTCGTCCCAGAATCGTCCCATCTTCAAGGATCTCATGTTTTATATGTTTCGACCTTGCAAATCCAGAATTCCGTTCAGGCTCAAGTTGTCTGCCACGCACTTATCTGACTGCACTGCAGATTGGCCTTATCGGTACAAAAATCAGTGTGTGGAAGGAGGCAGATGATGTGAGCGCCTTTGCCGGATCATGATGGGCCTCGCCGGCGCGTTTTGTCGAAGATGGATTCCGAACAGTGTTGGCACTGGCGACACGAAGATCATATCATTTGGACAGGAGCTGACGAGTTGGATCCCTCAATTGTAAGCGGGAAATTCTGTAAACGTTGTACTGCACTACAGTAGTAAGTACTAGTAACTGAGAGAAGTGCTAGTTTGCACACATGTTCGGAATATCACATATCCCTACATCAAATTGAATATACTTTAGGGACTCATACTAGAATATTTTACAACAGCCCATGGTACTAGTACTGTCATCTCGCGACCGCGGCCTCATCAGATCGGCCCGGCGTCCAACCTCTTCCCAGCGATCCTTGTAAACATCTAGCAAGGGATCCTCTGGCACCCAGCCTTCAACAAGGCCCTCAAACCCCCAAGAAATCAATATAACACGTGGGGCAATACCCGCGACAAAAGTGGCCATGGCTTGAATAGACTCTTCTTCGATAGCAGAGTCGACGAAATCGAGCATGAATTTGTCTTTTGAGTTGTATTCGAGCCTTGCAGGTGATTGGTCGGGGGGTACATGAGTATATCCCCATGTGTCAATGGCGAGACAGATATCCCTGAGCAATGGACATGTCTGGAGAAGGTGAAAGAGGCCATCTGGTGTGATCCCGCTGACTACCCGAGTGCCCCAGGCATGATAAACATTGATTATAAGTTCTTCTAGATTTGGCCATGCCAATGCAAGCTTCATCAGATCATTGTCGGTGAGGCCTACATTCCAAGAGACATCAAGCCAGAAGCAACGTAGGTTGCTGAACACCATCATAGGCCGCACATCCTCAAAGGTAAGGATGGGAACCGGGCGAGAATAGGTAAAAATCGAGATGCCACAATTGAAAGACAACCGTGTGATGGAGTGATTGGTACAAACTGTTTCAAGAACTGAGATAAACGACCCGACACTCCCGGGAGGACAGTCAGGAGTTTCGACAGAGAGATCTTCAATAGCAGGTAATTGAGTGTGGGCAAGCAGCCTCGAAATGGAAGACAGCAGTTCTGATGGAGGCACATGCATGCTCATGTTGCGTAGGTTTGAGAAGAGAAATAGTGAATCTGATAGTGTTGGAATTGTATCGGGTACAAAGTGGAGTGTGGTCAACGCAGGCATTCGAGACAGGTGGGCAAGAGCGTCTATGTCCATAGTAATGTCAGAACACATTACTGTTTGAAGATTTCGCCAGCCACAGATGTGTTCAGAGGTAACTGTGATAAGCCAGGGACCCTCAGGCGGAGGTAGCGAGATAGTGTAAACTCTCTCTACGTTCGGAGACAGCTCCGAAAACCATTTGAGACACTCTTGCAGATCGGGTACAGCGGGCTGACGGAACACAATTTCGATGGAAAGAAGCGATGGAAGAGGTTGGCGTGGCGGTAATTGACCAAATTTACGGGCATTTGACTGCCCAAATTTTATGTAACGGAGGTTTGGGAAGAGCAAATCGGGGATGGATTGGGCCAGTTCGGTTCTGAAAGACCTCCAGTCAACTCCGAAATCGAAGCGTCGTATGGCCCGAATGCGGCATGTATAGTGTCGCAGAACGTCCCATGCGCCTTGCGTGAGCGGTTTGGTGAATACATATTCCTTCATAGAAGAAGTCAGGACAATATGAAAGATGTTCATCGCAACGTAGGCAGCGACTTACACTCCTCTCAGATTTTCGACAGAACGCATCTGAAAGACACCGCGCTAGAGGGGATAGGTCTTTCAACACCGACCAAAGTACATCTAGTGCTGGTTCTTTGAATGCACGACATGTCCTGGCTAGACTGGCCAGATCTTGAGTATGGCTTGGGGGTGCGTCCTGGACACGCAGATTATCGGGATAAATGCCTTGACCAAAAATGTGCAACAGGACTTCTGGGATCTGAAGTGCATGATGCATAGTAAACTGACAGACGGGCTGAAATGCAGAGGGCCGTTTTGCCACCTCCTATGCTTCTCACGTGACAAAAAACCCGGTACGATGGCATGTATGCCATGGTGTCCATGGGTAAGAGACCTAATAACCATAAAATATAAGTCAATCACATCAGGTAGTAAGCGGATGAAATAAAGTCCCAGGTTAACCTGGGATGATGCCACACGCCCGTCTTCATGTGTCCGTTCTGACTCGCCTGAATCAAATACTTTCTCAAGTAGAAAAGGCGTTCTTTTCACGGTACCATCACGACACTCTCTGTACGCTCCCAAGGGCAGCACTAGACCAATACACTCGCCATCCATCTCATCTTCTTGCTCACATCAATCCCGCTTCTCCCAATGCGAGATACGCCCATTGATGAGCGACAAGGCCTCCTCTGGCGCGTGCTCGTCGAATCAACGGACGTACTCTGCCTCTTGTTACCCGTGAAGCGTGACTGGACGAGGTCAGCAGTGCGCTCCAAATGCACGTCGAGAGCTCGGAGACGAGGAAAAAAGGAGGCTCATCGCATGGCCTTAGTGCCTTGTATTCTTCGCCAATGTTCTCAAGACTCCTACTCCATTTGCTTTGCCATCCGTCGGCAAGGAAGGCGCTCGAAGAGAACTCGAGCTCCGCCGTGTCAGTCGCTAACTGGAGACTGCCGCTCTCCCCAAGCGATTTCGCGCTCAATGCGTGCAAGACAAATATTCGGATGATACTTGACGATCCCAGGTACCCTGTTATCCAATACAAATCAGGAGAACACATCTTGGATCAAACGACGGCAGCTACCATGGTCGCACAATCTCGGGGGCAAAGTCGAGCTTATCGACGAGATCTTCCATGTGCAGACTTGGGATCGATCATCTTTTGCAAATCAGACCCACGGAGCCCCGCCACGATGCCTGCCAGCTCTGCGCAGGCTATAAGTCATCTGCAGTGACCATGCGAAGACCGATTAATCCTGCCAACGTTGTCAGCATGTGCGTGACAAATATGCCGTGTTTACATACCAAGGACATGAGGCCCTGAAGTACCATAGCCTCCATTCCCCCCCCGACCCTCTTTCTCGAATCACTGATAAACGGAATGGAGGTGCATGCATCACCCCCGCCCCGTCAGGTCCATCGAGCAATACACCTATCCGCCGTCAGACACCCCCCAACACTAAAATGCAACATACGGCACACACTCAATTCCGCAATGCTCAACCCAGCCTTGGTGAGGTGATCGTGCGTTCCTTGTCTTCCTGGTACTCCCCGGCCCCATGCACGCCAACCCCACCGCCCCATCCTCCGAAGCGCATCATTCGCTTGCTGATTACGCTCAAGACGCACCACGTTTGCTTGGAGCGTCTGATACGGCACCCGGATCTTTTGGCGTTCTTTCCTTTCAGTGGTGTCCCAACAACGGTGGGGGAAAACACACACACGCTCACTTTTCGATCAATGATTCGACGTCGTCGAGCCCTCATTGGATGCGAGAGCTTGCTCGCGTTGGACGCGTGTTGTAATAGGTCCTCGTGGTGCGCCGTCACTGTGACCTATGCCACCCAATCGTTATGCTCAACATGAACCGGAAAAAAAAGGGAACGCACCAGCGTCTTATATCCTCGATAGTCTCTGACGTGTACGGCGTATGTAGTGGGAAATGAACTAGTGTCACAAAAAAGAACAATGAGCATTTTATGCAGGGAGTCTGCTCAGTGCTGGTATGACGTACCTACTTATATCAGAATCGACCTATTTCATCTGGGTTTAAGCGAAAAATTCCTGGCGAGACGAAGAGAGAATTGGTAGGAGGTGGTAAGACGGGACGTGCCGGCGAAGGCACGGCACTCGGTGACAGCGAGATGCGAGAACGTTAGAGGGACACCCCACTCCCGAATGGCCGTATAATCACCACACGGTGGCTCCACCTTATCACAACTCGGCTTGAAATCGACCGCCGACTGGCGAAAAGCCGAAGGAAAGAATACTCCACAAATAAAGTGCTGAACATCTGGGAACCCCTACTACGACGAACAAACTCCATACCAGCTGACTGGTTGACCAACCTTGAGGTTTTAGTGGGTATTAGTCTGCCCAGGCCCCTTGATGAGACCGGGCACCCCTGCACTGTTTTTCCTCCGACCGGAGATTCCCTATGTCCGCCTTAGTGTATTATGTAGAACTAGACTAGTCAGTTGCTACATAATAATAACACTGTTCAAAGGATCACAACTACGTCGCGTATTCGTACACCCAACTACAAGTCACGATGACACGGAAGCCATTCTGACAGCCTAGGCACTAACAGAAATTTCTCGGAAACGAGGGGCAGCGTGGTTTTTGTGTGAGCTGGTCAAGTTCACAGTGGCCTTTGGTAACGCGAGCCTGTGGGTGCGACACTCGCCAAGGAAATCCGTAAACATCTGGATGGATAAATCAGATGTTGTATGTACCACAGATGGAAAGCACCAACCTCCATGGTATCCAACGGGCCACCGGCACTCTCAGGGTGGAATTGTACACCCCAAATCTTCTTGCCAGAGTCCTCGGTTGATTTGATACCCTCGACCGAAGAATCGTTGCAATTGATAAAGAATGGTTCCCATCCTGCAGGGAACGGGTCCGTCAATTTGAGCGCGTATTGGTGGTTTTGGCTAGGAACATTACGATCAGGCCAGCCCCTGCATGACAAACAGGTAAAGCCCACCTCGTCACATAAACACGACCAGCTTTGATGGAGCCCGAAGAAGCCAAAGCGAGGACGGGTTGATTGTGTCCACGATTCCCAAAGGTCATGCGGTATGCTTCTAGACCAGCGGCCATGCCAATAACCTGGTGACCCATACAGATACCAAAGACGGGCTTGTCCCACTCCCGGAGAGTCTCGCGAAGCTTCAACGCAGCCTCCATGCAGTGTCTGGGGTCGCCAGGTCCATTGGTAAGGAATAAGCCATCGTACTGGTCACGGATGGAGTTGAAGTCAAAGTTCCAGGGGAGCACGGTCACTGCGGCGTTACGACGGATGAGGGAACGAAGGATGTTTGCCTTGGCACCAAAGTCGAGAACAGCAATTCGAACATCTCCATCGGGGTTGAGGTAGTATGGGACCTTTGTGGAGACTTGGTCGACAAGATTCTCGGTAGAGGGGTCCCAGTACTGTTCGGGAGTTGGCGCAGGAGCTGAGGCGTCCACCCCGACAGCAAGCCGACCGAGAGTAGTTCCTTGGTCACGCAAGAGACGTGTGATTTCGCGAGTGTCAACGCCAGTAATACCAGGGACGTTAAAGCGGCGACACCAGGAGGCGAGAGATTCGACAGCAGCGTGGTGAGAAAATTTCTCTGCGACATCTGCAACTACGACGGCACTGCACTGAATTCCCTCTGATTCCATGACGACGCCGACATCTCGAGAGTCAATGGGAGTCTTGTTATTAGGAACCCCATAATTCCCAATGAGAGGAGTGGTGAAGACTAGAATCTGGTTCCGATAGGAAGGGTCAGTCATGGACTCTGTGTCTGTTGGCAAATGTCAACGAGGTTAAATCGGATCTGAAGAACATGCTCATACAGGACGTGATTGAAGTTGAGAAAACAGTCTCTCCAAAGATACTCTTTGGCGCTCCAAAAGATCGGCCATTGAAGGATTGTCCGGTTTTAAGATGCAAGACGGCAGGGAGGGCAGTATTTGGGCCGGCATGGGTAGCAAAGGCACGAATGAAAGGTTGGCTTCGAATCAGAGTACGAGCAATCATAGCAGGCGAGGATCTTTTTAGAGACTCAGGAGGGAAAAGACTAGATCAGAGATGTAACTGTGGGAGACGATCAGGGCGGGAGGCAGGTAAGAGATAGAGTACATACTCGTCGCGGGTGTTCTGTGTGAATATCATGTACGAGCAGGAGCTCACTGAATCACCCAGTTAGTTGATCAATGAGTCTAGCGCTGAGCAGTGAAAATTTGAGGGGAGGCGTGATGCGGCAACACTTATAGCCCCGTTGTCCAACCACGTGACACCCGCTTCTAAGTCCCGAGAGCGTGCAACATATTCGTACATGAAATGAAAACTTATACTTGGGTCATGTAAAAAACGTGTGTGGTGGAGAAAACGTGAATGTCCGTAAGACCGTGAACAACCAACAACTGAGATCAACAATATATACCCTTAAATCTTAGACAAGAGACCCTTCCTCTTCTTCATCTTCAATGTAGACCCTGCCTCTCGTCCTCGAGGGATGTGTCCCGACCCATTTGCCTCGTCCGCATCAGATGAGGAAGATGAAGAAGAAGACTCCGTATCAGCAGCGGCGCGGTTCTTTGCCTTCCCGTTAGTCACGGACTTATTGGTGGTCATGGGTAGACTGGGAGAGAAGAGGGTCGCTTGGGTGGCCAGCTGAGACAATGAACGAAACCGAGCAGGCGCTGTCGCCAACCTCTTGGCTATCTTCGGCTCCTCGTCTTCTGAATCTGTCACCTCCTCACCCCCTTTCCCGTTGAGAGACGCCGCAGGCGCCGGATCGGTGAAGTTCTGGGAATATGGAAAGGGTATCTGACTGGACGAGAGATCGAATAATCGTTCTTTCCCCTGGGAACTTTCCGCCTGACTAGACGTTGCAACCTTGCGGGGTCGACCCTTCTTCCCCCCGTTGTTTGGATGTACGAGGTTATTCTCTTCGGGATAGGGACTGCTGGACATCAACTCGTCGACGTGCACAGACGGCTCGTCCAGCGGTACAGAAGGCGACGACGGTTCTGCGAGTATTTCCCATCTAACCAATGAAGGAGTGGGAGCGATGCGCGCCGCGTCCTTGGCACCGCTCTTCGAAGCGTCCAATCGTTCTTCTCCCTCCTTCGCTGGCGTCTTGACTCCTTTACCGTAACCGGTTCGAATTCTGGATTTGGACTTATGGTTTAACAGTGCCACAGCTACGGGCGTGCCTGTAGCGGATGCAAGGAGAGTACTTTTCCGGCTTGGCACAAGTTCCTGACTAACGGAGGACTTCCTTCGCGACTTTCCCTTTACTGGCGCAGGCGTCACCTCGTTCGTGGTCTCCGAAGCTAGCTGTTCGAGGAGGACAGGACCATCAGCCTCGTTATCTAGGGCTTGGCCACTACGAGTCTTGATCCGCTTCGATACGCCCGGCTTTGGAGTCGATTGAGTTAAGCTGCCCAGGAAGGATCCAACGTCTTCGGAAGGCGCTTCAATGGGGTCGGCGTTCAACAAGCGTGAAGCAGCCGCAGGTTCCAAGTCCTCCGCGGGTTCTATCGGATCAGCCTCGACCTCCTTAAGAACGTTGGCGGCTACCAGTACGCCACAGTCTCGATCGGGGGCGGGATCAACTTGTGCTGTCGCAGGCTCTCGGGGTTCATCCCTAGGAGCATCCGAGGGTTGCAGAACAGTGGCACCGGGAGCAGAAGGTGAGGGCTGCTCTTGAACACCAGTAATGGCACCCTTCTCCCCCATGAACTTGTCCACGGCCATGCGATCCTCGGATCCTACATGCGTCTCCTCGCTGCTATCATCATTCTGTTCCTCGAGAACGTGAGGTTCAACAAAATCCTGCATGACAACGTCGCCCTCCTGGTTTTCGGCGATTTTCTCCGAAGACTTGTTGGAACTTTGTACGTTGGGTCCAAGGTCATTTGAGGTATCTTTAGCTGAGCGCGAAGGCGAAGGCGACCTAGACTCTTCGTCCCCGCTCTCGGAGTCGGAAGAGAGTGACATGCGCGTAGACAGCCGACGCCTCGATCGACTAGCCTCTTCATCCGGATCTTCTTCCAATTCCGCTTGCTCCTCTTCCGAATGGGAAGGTTGCTCGTCTGGGGTGTTCTGCCTCCGGGGAGCTGATGATTCTTGGGACTCAACCTCTTCGTCCGACATGCCATCAGAGCTATCCGAGCTGCTCCCTTCGTCTCTGCTTTCGACTGTCACCTCGGAGAAGTAAGAATTACTAGGCATGTTTGGAGTCCGAGGGAGAGAAGCTTTGGGGGGCGTCGAAACCTTGTCCAATTGCACGTCATCGGTAGGCGTGAGATCCAACGAGGGCTTGGACGGGACTAACACAAGGTAAGCGTCAAGTCTAGAACAAAGGAGACAGTGAAATGTTAACCTTCTGGTTCACGAAGGAGACCTTCTAATTGTTTGATCAACAAATGATGGTCACCCGTATTCGTTCTCTTAAGCTCCTCCAATCGTTCTCGAATAGCATCAGGACCTTTCAGAACAATGGGACAGTAATAGCGTATATGGAAGGGTTTTTCCAAGCAAATAGGACACGGTGGGGCATTTAGATTCGGAGTCTGTTGTGGTAGCTCATTGGTCAGAATCGTTTGTTCAAGTCCGTGCTCTGCAGGCATGTTCGGTGTTTCGTTAGCGGGGGCATCCAACACAGTCGTAGGTTCCACAGGCAATGCATTAGAAGATGCAGAAGACTTTTTGGTGTCTCTCTTTACGGACTTTGCCTTCGCAGGAGGTTCAGGTAATGTAGACAGGTAACCAGACAAAATTGCTGCTGCTACTTCGGACCGGACATTTTTACTTGCATTCGTTTGGGGGATAGCTATGCTAACATTCATAAGTCTTTAATGTTTCAAAGGCGAACACTACTCACAGGCACAAACCATTCCCTTAGGCGCATTTATATATGCTTTTTCGACGTCATTGAAACGGTGGTCAAGCAGAATAGGTCTTACTTTCCAATGCACCACCTTTTGCACTCGACTCGATAGGGTCTTCTGCTGCTGAGATGTAATGAGTAGATATTTAGATCTTCGAAACTAACGACTTTACCTGGTTGAAGAGGAGCTGAATTACTTGGTTGGTCAATCGGTTTATCGGTATCTGCGTCGGGAAGAGTAAGAATGTGAGACATCAGACTCCGACTCCCGTCAGCCAAAATAATTACCGTCTTGGTCAGTAGCTTAGGGAATATCAGCATCACATTGCAATAACCAGGACGTGGAGATAGGACTCACGTGCAGACGACTTCTTCGAGCGGGTACTGTCATCCTTTTTCTGTTTCTTTTGCTTCTTTGCTGGTGTCCCGGATGCTTCAGTAGCCTTTGGCCCACTCGTTCCCGCCTAAAAAGTAATCGAATGGAATGTGAGTAGATCCATTCGTCCGCGACAGAAACCCACCTCGTCCGCACGATCCGAAGTAGTGAGTTTCTTTGGCCCAGTTTTGGATCCAGAAGCCTTTGCTGCAGGACTCTCAGCACCCTCGATGGTTCGAACATCGTCCGAAGGCGGTTTCCATAAGTGTTTCCTTATCGGAAAAGCACACCCCCGCCTAGCCACCCTGGGCATATAGTTCCTTATGGGTATTGGCTTCGGGGCTTCATCAGCGTCTGATGGCTCTGGGGACTCTGCATCCTCAGACGCATCAGGGGTAACTGCGGCAGGCCCCCGCGGTGTGCGAGACTCCATGAGCATGCTCTGCCTTGTAACCATTTTGTGCTCGTTGTGCTCTTTTCTCTTCGGAGCCTCATCAACGTCTGATGGCTCTGAAGACTCTGCATCCTCAGACGCATCAGGGGTGACTGCGGCAGGTCCCCGCGGTGCGCGAGACTCCATGAGCATGCTCTGCCTTGTAACCATTTTGTGCTCTTTGTGCTCTTTTCTCTTCGGAGCCTCATCAGCGTCTGATGGTTCTGATGGCTCTGCATATTCAGACGTATCAGGGGTAACAGCGGCAGGCCTCCGCAGTGACTCCATAGGCACGGTCTTCCTTGGAAACCTTTTCGGGTTTTTTCTCCCGCTGGCCACGTCAGGGTCTAGTGGTTCTGGAGACTCTACAGCCATTGCAGATGCATCAGGGGTAGCGGCGGCAGGTCTCCGCAGTGTGCGAGACTCAATAGACGTGGTCTTCATTCCAACGATTCCAGGTTCTTTTCTCTTCGGGGCCTCACTAGCGTCTAGCAGCTTTGAAGACTGTCCAACCTTTACAGACGTATCAGGGGTAGCAGCGGCAGGCCTCCGCGGTGCGCGAGACGCGACAGACGTGGTGTTCGTCGTAAGCGTTCCTGGCTCTTTTCTCTTCGGGACCTCATCTGGCTTTGAAGACTGTCCAGCCTTTACAGACGCAACAGGGGCAGCAGCAACAGGCCTCTGCAATGCGCGAGACTCGATAGACGTGATTTTCATTGCAGGCATTCCCGGCGCTTTTTTCTTCGGGGCCTCATCAGTGGCTAGTGGCTTTGAAGACTGTCCAGCCTTTGCAGACGCATCAGGGGTAGCAGCGTTAGGTTCCGGCAGCGCCACCTGCTCCGTAGGCTTGGCCTTCGTGGGTTCCTTCCTTGTTTTTTTCTTCGGCTCTGCGGCGCCAACTGGCTGTGCAGCAGCAGACTCTGCAGTCTTTGCAGACGCAACGGGAGTTGTAACGGCAGGGGTCGGTGGTACTCGACCTGTAGGCTTGGCCATGGTAGACTCTTTTCTTTGTTTTTTCTTCGGGGGTTCTACAGAAGGTCCCGGCTGAGGAGCAGAAGAAGACTCTGCGGTCTTCGCAGACGCAACAGGGGTGATAGGCGCCACTGGTGCGCCGAGCTCTGTAACCGTACCGGAAGCTGTGGCAATGGCATTTTCAGGTGACGCTTTGCGCTTTCTTGTGGGGTTGGACAGAATTTGGGGACCAGACGCTGTTGCGCTCCCTGGCACCACCCCGGATGGCCGTGGAGATAGAGACGTCCTGGTTGGCTTGCTCACCGTCGGCTGCTCTTGAGGTTGCTGTGATAAACACGACTTGAGTATGCCACCAAGATTTAGTATGCGTTGACTCACTGGTACCACCGTGGGCGGCACAGCCGAGCCCCGAGACTCGCCCACAGTGACTTGAATGTCCACAGACACAGATGACTGCAAAAAGACGCGAAACGCCTGAAAGTCACCATCTGTTGAACGACAACCACGATTGAGTATCCTCGTGACCGTGTAGAGTTTGATTTCACTTACCATCTTCCAAATCAAGGAGCGCGTCAGAGCCCATTTGCTTGAGCGATACGTCGGATTCCAATCCTAGACCAAGTTTCCTCCGGACGACATGTTTTACTTCCTCGAGCGAACGCTCTACGTGCAGGAGGTTGAGCGGGTGTTAGGACAGTCGCAAGAGAGAAGATCACCATTGAACAATCTGGCAAACGTTCTATTTCCAGCATGATAGACAATTCTGACAGGATTTTGGGATAAACGCTCGGAAGACTGTCCACTCCCAGACATGGTGAACGAGCAAGCTGAACGTCTGTGGCCAAGGCGAAAGACAAACACAAGTCAAAGCACGACAAATCTTACGTAATGAACACGGGGCACGTGGGGAAAATACCATTAGCAGAACCATATGCTCCAGGCACAGCTTGTAAAAATCCCTGTTAAACATACTTCTTTTCTTTACCAGCTGCCCGAAGGATCTGAATGGCCGATCAAGTAACTTCGTATGGATTCACGTGCTGAGTGCAGTGCAAGGAGAGACGAATGATAAGATTTCTTGGATCAGAAAGAGAAGAAAACAGAGGGTGGGTACTCAGCTTGCATACAACATGATTGGGAAAGCAGCTTACTCCTGAAGAGACTGGGGAGCTTAACTTGACTCGGAACTCTCAGCACTGTTCGGAATGATCATGAATCCCAGTGAATGCCGGTGCCATGACGGACCAGCCCTCCCGCCCAACCAGATCGGGCGAGCTGAGACAGCCAGCAGAGAACTTGAATACTAACCAGGGTCCGTCGTATTCCCGTTTCCCTATTACATCCTCACCTCCACCTGGCCAACCCCAGGCCTTCCGCAGCCAGACGACTTCTCACACTTTGTCCTCAGTTGTGCGCACCTCTCACAGGGACGGAACGGAAGTCCAATTCACCGGACGTGGTGGTGATCGTGCCAGGGCCCGATTCTCCATTCATATCGCCATCGTTGCCGTTGTCTTTGTCGTGCTGCAACTGTACACGATCAAATGTAAGCAAATGAATCCACCCGTAAGAAAAAACTCACCCTAGCACCGCAGTTTTCTTTGGTTTCTTCAAGGGCTCTTCGGCGCCTACTGGATTATCATCGTCTGTGGACGAAAACAGCTCGATTGCGCATTCTCTGGTTGACCTTGATTCCTTTTTCACTCACCATCTTTGAGTTCAGAGAGTGCGTCATGAGGGTCAATCTACTTGAGGGATACATCCGGTTCCGTTCCCTTCTTCCAGACCTTTTTTTTTACTTCCCCGAGGGAACGCTCTAAGTGCAACAGAGAATAGGATTGAGTGCGCCGTATCACGATAGATGCCCAACGGGTCCTTGGATGAATGTTCGGAGGTTAAGTACGCTCGGACATGGTGGACGGCTTACAACTTCCGGGGCGATAATCTTAACGTAAATAGCCATTGGAAAATCAAATACAAGTTTATACAGGACTGCAGAGCTGCTCAACGTACAACAGTGTTCACGATACGAGGAAAATACAACAGCCTAACCAGATTCCTGCTTGTGTTGATCGCCAGCCTTGAGCGACTCGGGAAACAGGCAAATCATAGATGGATCGGGAGGGCCAGAATAAGCGGAACCATTTGCTATGCACAGCCGATGAACGTGATGCTAAACGGGGGACGGAGGACGAGTATGAATTCACCGGATGACAGTGTGTCCTGGGGCTCAGCATGCGCCGCTCGTTCAGATTCCTGCTTGTGTTGATCACCAGCCTTGAGCGACTCGGGATACAGGCAGATCATGGATGGATCAGGAGGACCCGAATGATCGGAACCATTTCCTATCAACCGATGAGCGTGATGCTAGGTGGAGACGGGGGATATGAACTCGCCAGACGACATTGTGAGCTGTGTCTAAGTGTAGTTGCGGTGGCGGATCACTCCAAGTCGGAAAGAAACTCCAACGCAGTACTTATATGTACTCGAATGACGATGAAACTCTGCACTGCCTTTGAGGGAATTTTTCACTATGTGGCTCTTTTCAGCACGTTCCTGAGAGAGGCGAAAACCGGTCCAATGAATGCCCGCTTCTGAAATCCACTCGGAATATTCCGGAAACGTTAGTGAGGCACTGCCCGCATTGCGTGTGTCGTCTGAAGAAGCTCGGGGATGGGGGAAGCAAACTTATTTGAGAGTCCTTACAGACGCCACTGCAAGGTTTCTCGCCACCTCCCATGACGTCACACAAACGCGCGACGTGACATGGTACGTGACTCGTGACTCAATGATACCTCTAACTCATCTCAATACCCAAAACCACACTCCTGACTGCCAAGGAGGTCATTTATGTGGGTATCGAGGACGTCAGTAAGGCGCTGGTGCGTTCCCTTTTTTCCTCTTCCGGTTCATGTTGAGCATAACGATTGGATGGCATAGGTGACGGCGCACCACGAGGACCTATTACAACACGCGTCCAACGCAAGCAAGCTCTCGGGCTCTCTCGCATCCGACGAGGGCTCGACGACGACGACGAATCGTCAATCGAATGAGCATGTGTGTTTTCCCGCACCGTTGTTGGGACAACACTGAAAGGAAAGGACACCCTTGTCAAATAGGTTACGCCAAAAGATCCGGGTGCCGTATCAGGCGCTCCAAGCAAACGTGGCGCGTATTGAGCGTAATCAGCAAGCGCTTCGGAGGATGGGGCGGTGGGGTTGGCGCGAATAGGGCCGGTCACACCCACACACGCTTCACTGGCAAGAAGCAGTACGCGTTTGGTCGGCGAGCACGCGCCAGAGGAGCCCTTGTCGCTCATCAGTGGGTGTGTCTCGCATTGGGAGAAGCGGGATTGGCGTGTCAAGCAGGAGGACGAGATGGATGGCGAGTACATTGGTCTGGCGCGTGCTGTGCTTGAGAGCGTGCAGACACTGCGGAAAGTGTTGTCTAATGGCTTTGAGTTTATATATATTGTATACTACAGCGATGAGTGTAAAACACCCGCGACATTGACAAGCCCTAGTAGTACATCCCCTCTCACGCTCCATGGACTTCCATGGAGCGTTCTCGCAAAATTTTTCGCAAAATCGTATCTGCTGCACGCCAAGTCGTCACTATAGCTAATGACTATGCCGACCGCCAGGACTCCAATAAAGTATCGCGCTATCATTTCCAGTTGGAAGACGACATGCGACGAATCTCCGTGACTTGCGAATGTCTCGCAAGTGTGCTTGACAAACCACTTTCTGAAAGGGGTCCTGTAGTCGACGTCCGGATACAAGATTGGATCAGCACGGACGAACCGCAGGAGTGTCTAGACACCCTGAGCCGGATGGAGCGTTTACTCCAGCGAGATGTACCCTCACGGATGCCTTCGATGTCGCGTACAGGAAGGGGTTCGACCGTCGTGCAGGACAAGATCAAGGAAGCTAGCGACCTCTTTAATTCGTCCAAAGGATGTTTTCATTTCTTGTTCTCGACCGAGGTCTGGTAGGTCGCTTCGTCGTTTGGATAGCCAATGCATGACAATACCACGTAGGGACAACGAAAAGACTGTTGAACATGTTGCACCTCGATCTCGAGATCCCTTCGTCCAAGGGGAATACGATCTTGGTGTCGGGTTCCTGCTCAGATCGAAATCATGTGCGTCTCTGCACTATGCAGGAGCGCTCCCTGGTTAATGTACAGCATTGCCTCCACGTGTCCATCAAGACGAAGGTGCGGTGTGCGTCACCCAGGGAAGGTCCAACATAGCCGATGTTCAGGTCGAACCCACGTATGTCCCATGATTCGATGAACGACTATCTGCTTAGTGTTGTTTAGCACCATTCAGCACGAGGCAGTTCACTACCGGGATAGACATGCAGCTTCGCAAAGGGGCCACGAGTTGAAGAGTGACAAGCAGAGGGAAGCAGAAGGTAGTAATTTCTATTCATCGGCCACCACCTCCCATCTGACATCCTCCTAGAGAGGAAACTCGAGGAAATGTTGAAATGGATTGATGGATTGAACTGTGCTGAAAAACAGGATGTTACATTGTCGCTTCGCCAAGAAGATACATGCGAATGGTTGTTTAACACGGCCCAGTACAGAATATGGCGGGGTGCTGAAAGTGGGTCGTTGTGGTTGCGGGGCAAACGTGAGAACTCCGCAACTTCGCTGATCATCCTTGACTCACTTGATTGCAATCAGCTGGGGCAGGCAAATCCGTACTGGTGTATGTCTACACTTCATGTATTCCAACGGTGCTGACTTTGCTTCCAGGTCGTTCGTCATCGATTCCTTCAAGGAGGCCCGACGCGAGGGGGACATATTTGCATTTTTCTACTGTGACTTTCGAAACGAGCGATCCACGAGTTCTGCAGAAGTTTTCCGCTCCATCTTGTCTCAGCTCCTTCGTCAGCTTCGTGGTCATTCTGTCGATATTGGAAATATATTGGACGCCTTGACGGAGGCGAAGGAATGGGGTGGAAACACCCTCAACAATGCAAGGGAACTCGCTGACTTTGTATCTCATGCTGCCAGGCTATCGAATAAGAAGCCTTCGGTCATAGTGGATGCCCTTGACGAATGCAAGGACGTTCAAAAACTTATCCAGGCTCTCAAAGCGATCAGTGCTCATGTACGGCTCTTCATTGCTAGCCGACCTCTTCGTGTTATCATGGATGAATTGTCGGATCTGCCATTCGTGTCCATGGAAGACATGGCAGATGAGTTGTCTATGGATATCGAACTACACATTACCAGAGAACTGGATGTTCGCCGACGGTTGAGAGACCTTGATTCTGTGTTCAAGATGAAGATCCGCACTGTCTTGTGTGACAAGGCGGACGGCATGTGGGTACTCTTCTATATCAAATCTTGGAGAGTGACAGTTAACCTCCCCTACTATAGGTTTCGCTGGGTCCAATGTTCAATTGACACGCTCGATCGGTGTGTAACCCGAAAAGAAGTGCGCGATGCTCTGCATGACCTACCCACGGGCCTTGATGAAACGTACGAGAGAATCCTCCTTGCGATCGATATGGAGAGTCTGGGAGGGCGGCTGGCACAGCGAGCGTTAAGTTGGCTCGTAGGTGCGTTGCGGCCCCTGCTATTATCCGAGGTCATGGAGGCCTTGTCAATCAATCTCAAGACGCGGGCACTTGATTTGGACATTGGACCGATGCACAGTGGGGCGCTGCTGGATGCGTGTGGGAGCCTAGTGACTTACACTGAAAGAACGGGAGTCATCATTCTATCTCACTTCAGCGTCAAGGTGAATTCTGCAGTCGCTTAATGTGTGTTCGCGTACAATTGACCCTCTGCTGTGCAGGAGTACCTCATGGCCAAGTGCACCCGCTCCAATTTACAGCCATACCACATGAACCCGGAACACTCACACCTGCTGCTAGTGCGGTCGTGCATGTGCTATATATCTATATGCCTCAAGCGGATACAGGGGCCTGCACTAGTGGACGTCTCCAGCTCTGGTAGCACTGGAATCTCCTCTCAGCCTATGGTCCGGCTCCACCCCAGGTTATACCCATTGCTAGACTACGCGCTCGATGATGCTCTTGGGCACTTCGGGCACCTCGGGTCAGCATTTGAATCAGCCTTATCGGATGTCGCAGTACTTGCAAAGGACATCCAACGACACTCTTGGGCGTGGGATAACGTGTGCATCCCTGCTAGATGGTCTAGACGGGAAGTCGAAACTATCAAGCCACGTTGGCCTGCGGCAGTACATGATCTTCTGCTCTATGTTCTTGTCGCCTTCGCTTCAAATTCGTTCATGAGTGCGTACTTTCGTCGGACTGCCCTCAAACCCAAGGATGGGACGAATCCACTAGTGTACGCTGCTTACTTCGACAAGGACAAGCATGCTCGCACCCTGCTGTCACTAGGTGCCAGATTGAACCACAGAGGTTGGGAGACTGACGGATACCGTCAGTCTTTGCCGATCGAGGTTGCTTTCTATAACCAGCACTATAGCATGGTTACCTACTTCGTGGAGAAAGGGAGCCTTGTACCCCCACGTATTTTCACAAACTCGTTCAACCTGGATGTGCCAGTTATTGTTTATGACAGGGTCCCATTGTTTATTGCAAGGGTATTGATACAAGCTGACGAATTTGCGGAGAACATGAATAATTGCTTCAACGACTCGGCCGTATATGCAATGGAAACGTTGGATCGGTTGATCGCGCACTCAGGTATTACCGAACAAGACCTCATTGTATTCGCACGAAGATTTATCCAGGTTGCCGATGAACATTCCACAGCGGACTTGGTTAGACAGGCATTCTTCCGTTTTGCCGTCGCCCAGGGCTACCTTTCTGCCGCTCGATATCTCCTTGCCCTTGGCACACTTCCCCCTCCTGACATACTCATTCAGTTGCACCACTATCCGGGCTTATGGAAGACAGCACCTATGATTCTGTTCCTTGTGGAGAATGGAGCCGACGTGCTCGCACGCACATGGTGCAGAGATTCTGTACTCCATACCGTACTGTGGGTCCCGGGCAGGTTTCATTTCACGACTCGGAGTAATGATGCCGACGAGGGTGATATTTTGGAGGTTGCAAAGCTTCTAGTCGATCTTGGCTGTGATCCCTTCGAAGTTGATTCTCGCGGGAGGCCCTCTCTTCAGATTGCTGTTGAGCGGGGTTACATTTCCGTTGCACGATACCTCATCAACCTTGGTGTCCACCCTTCTTCCGACTTCCTTGTCACATTGCAGCGTGGCTGGCTGGGTCGGAGAATAGCGCCCATGATCTGCTTGCTGGCCGACAATGGAGCCAACGCCCTCGCACACACTATTGACAGAGATTCCCTGCTCCATGTCATCCTGCAAGCTTTGGATGATGATGATGAGGCCTTGGAGGCGGCAAAAGTCCTAGTTGGATATGGCTGTGATCCCCTCGAAGCTGATTCTCGTGGACAGGTTCCTCTTAAAATCGCTGTTGAGCGAGGCCTCACTTCCGCTGCGCAATACCTCCTTACCCTTGGTGCCCATCTTCCTCCTGACCTCGTTACATTGGAACGCCATTGGCAGCGTCGGAAAATAGTGTCGATGATCCACTTGTTGGTCGAAAATGGAGCCAATGCTCTCGCATACACTAGCAGCGGAGACTCTCTGCTCCATGTTGTGTTGTGGTCCTTATATGATGATGACGAGACTTTGGAGGCGGCGAGAGTCCTGGTTGGATATGGTTGTGATCCCCTACAAGCTGATTCTCGTGGAAAAACCCCTCTTCATCTCGCTGTCGAAGACCACCACATTTCTGTTGCACGGTATCTCCTTACCCTTAACGCCCATCTCCCTCCCAACTTCCTCGTTACATTGAAAGACGACTGGTGGCGGGGTTGCAACGTCGCACCGATGATCCGTTTACTGGCTGAAAATGGAACAACTCCTCTCGTACACACTGATGATGGAGAATCTCTGCTTCATGTTGCATTACGGTCCTTAAACGACGATGATATGGCCTTGGAGACGGTAAGAGTCCTGGTTGGATATGGCTGTAATCCCCTTGAAGCCGATTCTCATGGAAACACCCCTCTTCAAATTGCTGTTGCACAAGACCATATCTCTATTGCACGATATCTCCTTACCCTCGGTGCCAACCCTCCTCCTGACTTCCTCGCTACATTGCAAAATGACCAGTATCAGAGTGCAGCACCAATGATCCGTTCACTGGTCGAAAATGGAGCAAATGTTCCTATGCGCACTAGCGACGGAGACCCTCTTCTTCATGCCATGTTACGGTCCTTAGACGATGGTGATGAGGCTCTGGAGGTGGCAAGAGTCCTGGTTGGATATGGCTGTGATCCCCTCGAAACCAATGCTCATGGGAAGACTGCTCTTCACATTGCTGTCGAACGATACCACATTTCTGTTGTACGATATCTCATCACCCTTGGTATCCATCCTCCTGTTGACATCCTCCAAGCCGTTACATTGGGACACGGTTTGTACCATCGGAGAATGGCGCCCATGATCCACTTGCTGACCGAAAATGGAGCAAATGCTCTCGTACACACTGGTGACGGAGATTCTCTGCTCCATGTCGTGTTGCAGTCCTTCCATGGCGATGATGTGGTTTTTGAGGCGGCAAGACTCCTGGTTGGGTATGGCTGTGATCCCTTCGAAGCCGATTCTCATGGAAACACCCCTCTTCAAATTGCTGTGGCACAAGGCTATACTTCTGTTGCACGATATCTCCTTACCCATGGTGCCCATCTTCCTCTTGACTTCCTCGATATATTGGGACGTCACAAGGGGTATCATAGCAAAGCACCCATGGTCCGCTTGCTGGTCGAATATGGAGCCAACGCTCTCGCACACACTAGCGACGGAGACTCTCTGTTCCATGTTGTGTTGCGGTCCTCAAACAATGATGAAAATGCTTTGGATGAAGCAAGACTCTTGGTTGGATATGGCTGTGATCCCCTCGAAGCCAATAATCATGGAGAGACCCCTCTCCACATCGCTGCTGAACAACGATACATTTCGGTTGCACAATACCTCCTTACTCTTGGTGCCCATTTATCTCCCAACTTCCTCGTTACGTTGGGATGTCACTGGTGGCAACAGAGCAAAGCACCCGTGGTCCGCTTGCTGGTCGAAAATGGAGCCAGCGCTCTCGCACACACTTGCGACGGAGATTCCCTGCTTCACGTTGCGTTGCGGTACTTGGACGATGAAAACGAGGCTTTGGCTGTAGCAAGAGTTTTGGTTGGATATGGCTGTGATCCCAGCGAAGCTGATTCTCATGGAAAGGCCCCTCTTCGAATCGCTGTCGAGCAAGGCCACACTTCTGTTGTGCAATATCTCCTTTCCCTTGGCATCCATCCTCCTCCTGACCTCCTCGCCATATCAGGATGTAATTGGCAGGATCGGAGCATAGCACCCATGATCCGCTTACTGGTCGAAAACGGAGCTAATGCTCTCGCACGCACTGGTGATGGGGACTCTCTGCTCCATGTTGTGTTGCGGTCCTCATACAATGACAATAAGGCTTTGCAAGCGACAAAAGTCTTGGTTGGATATGGCTGTGATCCTCTCGATACCAACTCTCGTGGAGAAACTCCTCTTCATATTGCTGCCGGGAAAAGCTACCTTTCCATTGTAAGATATCTTATTACGCGGGGAGCCAATGTCCTGGCAAAGGCACACAATGGAGACACCGTGTTACATTCCGCAGCGACTGGTCGTCACTATCCTTGGTACAGTGCTCTCGAGACTATCAAATTTCTTGTCGAGCACGGTTGTGATCCCGCTATATCCAACGATAATGGCAATACATTACTCCACGGCGCTGTTGACCATGGACATATCGAGACCATGGAATATCTTCTGTCTCTGGGCGTCCCTCCCCCTGGCGACATCTTGTTCACCGCGATACAGAGCGACATTAACACCGAGTACTGTCGTAACATCATCAAAACCCTTGTCACTTCTGGTTGCGACACTCAGACATGTAATTCAGATGGAGACACACTACTGCAGGCCGCAATCAAGAAAGGGAAGGTCGATGTGGTGGAGTACCTGCTTTCCGTGATGTCATTGCAGCACTCCGAGTCGTCGCTGGAGGATCTACTCTCAGCAGCTGCACTAGCACCATCATCTGTCCAAAGCAAGATGAGATGCATGATAACGGATCGTCGCGCGAGGTCGGAGAGCCCTGAGCTCCCCGCTGCCAAGCGGGCCAAGCGTTCGTGAATCGTGACGAGAGTTCCTAGTAGGTGATCGTTTAGTTTCCATTGCTCGAACTGACTCGAGAAATCATAGGACGTGGAAAGTACGGTTGTCTTATGAGGTCGGATTCCCTTAAGCGTATCAGTATGTACTTGCTTGAACGACAACAACAATGATCTTCGCGCTGTCTCTGACTGTCCTCGGGGTGGTGATGTTTCTTTGTATACATATATGTCCATAGGTATTACGATGGCAAATGACCCCCAACGATTGGATGAAACTAGAGGTTCTTCAGCTGCGTGTCCCTGAGAGAGAAGCACTTGCACTTCGTCACAGGCGGCGCGCTTGAAGTAGCTGAAACAGAATCCGGAGTTATTGGTGAGGCACCACCCGCACCGTCTGAATAAGTTCGACGATGGGTTCCTTGCAGACGACAACGCGAGGCTTCTCGTCAAGTCCCATGATGTCAGGTTAGTTTGCGCAGAAACTGAACACAATCCTCCAGTGACTGCCTGTCAGAGACCCGAGCCTGAGCTGAAAACGGGTCGGACGGACTGTACTCCGCGTCCTCGATCTCCCGGAAGTGGCCAATTGAATATCATCAGATCGAAAAGGAGCTCGCAGGAACCGTGTCAAGGCTCCACAAGCTCAGCCTACGAAGGATGATCAATCCCAAGTCGGCCATCTCAGGAACGAGTCTGTATATGCAAAGCTGTCCCCAAGATCACGCGGCTGTGGTAGTTGTCGTCGTTTAACCCAAGACGTGTTCGGCTTATCTCTGTACCTGGTATCTTCAAGTATGTCAGAATATTTGTCTTGGATGTTTCGATCGTAAAAGCGCTTAGAGAGCGTGGTGAGCTTTGGCTGACGACAGAGATGACTGAGTTCGAGTTCTCTTTGAACGCGTTCCTTGTCGATAGCTCTTGAAAGCAAACACGGTGGGAGTTTCGAGAGCATTGGTGAAGAATACGAGGCACTGAGGGTCATGCAGTGGGCCTCCTTTCTTTCCCGTCTCCGGGTCCTCGACGTGTATCCACTATACGCACAGACCGCTGTTCTCTCTCGAAAACGCGCATTGGGCCTCGCGCCGCTTGTCGTGCTGCACCACATCTTCGTCCGATCACGGTTGCCGCCTTCTCACACGCTTCGCTTCACAGGTGGCAAGAAGCTGAGTACGTCCGTTGGGTCGATGGGCATGCTCCAGAGCCTAGAGGAGGTCTTGTTGCCTATTGGGAGCTGTGTCGATCATTCGGGAGAAACGGGATCGGCAAGGGCAAGATGATGAGATGCATCACATGTGGCCCTGACTCACAAGATCTTGGGTGTCGTGACGCTGTTGTTTCTGGAAAGAATGTCGTGTAGTCGCGCCATGCTCTGCAGGCTTGTCAGGAGTTACGCTGAAGGTACCATTGAATGACACTTTTGCACTTTCCGTGCCAGAGGTATAGTCATTGGTGTGGTTCGAAACCTCAGGCTTGACAGTCCGAGCAACTTCGGGATGCACATCGGACGGGCCATGTGTCGCATGCGAGATCGTCGTGGTGGGATTCCTTACTAACAGACGCTCAGGTTGCTGAAATGATGGTCAAGGATGGTCAGAGAGGTCCTTCCCTGGACTTCCGCCCAAGGCACTCTCCCTCGGACGTCCGGCTGCAATCAATGGATGGTGACAATTGAAATGGTCGAGAAATGTCGAGTGGGCTGAGATGTGCATCGTTTCATATGTTCGGTAAATTTCAACCACTTCCTGTTCCTCGCTGTCGAATTCCCACGCGTATCTCAGAGGGGTCCAGAGAGACGTGACCGACGACTTGTATTGACACCCCTATAACGCAGCACCTGATGACCCAGGTCTGTCTACTCGAGAACAGTTCCTCTTCTTAAATATGGCCTCTCAGTTCTTGACCAATGTTTCTGATTTCTTCTCCCGTCCACCATTTGTACAAGATTACTTTGGTTCATTCACCCCCCGCACTGCATATGTCCGCCCTCCACTTGCACCACCATATCCTTCATACTTCACAATCGAGTCATTCTGTGATGCCCTTCACCAGTCTCGTGCAGACTCATCAAAGCTTGGTGTCCGTTCCATGGAATACCACAGGGATCTTGATCAAGCCAAGGGATACTGGCATGAATATCTGATTCTCCAGGTTGTTCCTTTGGACCCTAAATCCCAAGAACACAGGTATATGAAGCTAAAACGGACTACACTATTTGGTATGTCAAGCTGGGCAACAATCGTGGATAGGGTGACTGTCCTTGGAGAGGAGAAGCCTCCTGTTGACTCAGCTATTGATGAATCCCTGGCCACACTTACTTGGCCCCACAACATGAGTATTCCCCATCTCATCGACGTCTTTGATGAGATCCAACTCCTCTGCTTGACATATCCCCACTGCAACTTTGCTGTCCACCAGTGCCACTGGTTTGCCCATGCAGTCTTCAAAATGTTATGGTTCACCCATGACAACTATCAACAAAGTGGTGGTGAAGACCATGTCTGGAAGCAGCTTGGTGCAATTTCAGTACCTTCCAACATACTCCAGTTTGCACGACACAAAAAACGATGTGCTAACAAGTGGCAGAGGAGCAAAAACAACATGGGTAAGTCTTTTTTTTTTCACTTTTTTGAGCAGGCCCTGCTGACTTGCAATGTGTATTTGCAAGACATATTTTTATGGTATTATGGTCGTGGGAGTCGTGGGAGTCTTGTGGATGAGCTGGGTTTTGAGCCGGAAAAGTAGTTGAGAGAATGGCTTCCTGTGTCTGTCTCGTCAATGAATCTTGGTTTCACTGGCCCACAGAGAAATTTGGTTCAGAGATCATACCATTCTAAGCTAGTCCACCAGCCCGGCCAGCCTGACAGCAAGGTTCCTGTCATAGAGCCTGAACGCAATCATACGAATTGACTCAAGAGTTTGAATAATTTGATTGCCAACGTCGATCATAGGCGAGCAGCAATACACAAAGCAAAAGCGACATCAAAGTATACCCACAGTATCGAAAAATATGAGATGAGCCACGTCCACTCACACAAATTCTATGACCTCTGTACGAACATCCCCCGCAAAGTTGATCGCGCGTTCGATGCCCGGCACAACCGTGACAATCTCGTGTCCAGCCGCAACGCGGGACACGTAGTCAAGGCCCTTGCCCTCGAAAAAGTACTTCATCAGGTCCTCGTCTCCGGACAGTGGACAGCGCCGCTAACCTCACTTTATGTCGTCCAACCTCTGACTGCAACTGTGAGGTCTTCAGCTCATGGATAGACTGAAGCTTGACCGAATCCCTGGATTTCCGTTCCCAGAATTCAGCCCCCAACTGGTCGCGCAGCTCCCAGACTCGAAGTTTGTCTGTGTCCTATTTCGACAAGAGTGTCTAGAGTTCTTGCGTCGCCTGCTGTGCTGGAAACCTGCATTATGTGAGAACAGTTGACAGTGTAATGTTTCGACGACAGACTTGGATCTCTTCCTCAAACTCTTTTCGCGACGTCCGGAGTTGATCAAGAGTCTCGTTGAGCCGCGCCGTCTCCTGCATGCTCTACCAGTAGATGGCATGGTCCAGTTTGTAATGCGGAGTTTCGTTGACGAGTTCTATCAAAGGTGCTTTCACCTGGAAATGAAGAATAACCTAGTCGATGAAGCTGGGGTGAAGCAATCCTTAGGTGGGTAATTCCTTCTGTCAGATGATACGCCTCCTCCTCCTCCTCGCCCGTCAAATACTTTCTCACCTCCTCTGCAAAGGGGATCGGGTCTACTAGGAGCGTTGCTATCACGCGGGTAGCGAGATCTGGGCAGCGGAAGAGCTGGGTGGTGATGGCGGTGCCGTATGTGTGGGCATCGAGGATGTGGCGGAGCACGTTGAGAGGGGCGTTATGTGAAAAGGATGGAGAGGTGATGCGGGAACTGATGGAGAGGAATGCATGACAAGGAATATAGGGAGGTGTTGGATCCGGGAAAGGCACGTTTACATACACTGATTCCATGAAGGAAGAGAATCGAACTCTTCATGAGCGAACGATGAGGTAGGTACCAATGCGAGACACCTATGCTGGACGCCGCCCAACCAGATCGGGCGAGCTGAGATAGCGTTAGTCTCCGGTCCCAGCAGAGAACTTGAATACTAACCAGGACCCGTCGTATTCTCGTTGCATCTTCACCTTCACCTGGCCAACCCCAGGCCTTCCACAGTCAGACGGCTTCTTACACTTTGTCCTCAGTTTTGTGCGCCTCTCGCAGGTACGGGACGGAAGTCCAATAGGTGGTGGATGACCGGGCCTAATTCTCCTTTAATATCGTCATCATGGTCATTCTCTTCGTCTTGCTGCAACCAGTGTACACGAACGAACGTAAGCAAATGAATTCATCCGTAAGAAAAACTCACCCTGCACCGTGGATTTCTTTGGCATCAGTTTCGATGCAGAAATACATTTGGGGCTCTCAACGGTAGTTTGAACATCCGTTTTTTCTTCAGGGGCTATTCGGTGCCTACTGGCTTTGAGGCACCAGGTGACACTGTAGCCGCGCCACGCTCTGCAGGCTTGGGTTTGAAACCTCAGGCTTGAAAATCCGAGCAACTTCGGGATGCACATTGGACGGGCCAGTGTCGCATGCAAGATCGTCGTGGTGAAGGTTGCTGAGATGATCACCGCTTGAGAACATCACCATGACTGTTGTGTACGGGCTGACTTACAGGTGCAATTATAGACGACATCGTGGAGCCCTGAGACTCGGGCACAGTGACTTGAATGTTCACTGACACGGAAGACTTTTAAATGGCGCGAAACGCCTGAAAATCATTGTCTGTGGACGAAAACAGCTCGATTGCGCGTTTTCTGGTAGACCTTGATTCCTTTTTCACTCACCATCTTTGAGGGTCAATCTACTTGAGGGATACATCCGGTTCCGTTCCCTTCTTTCGGACCTTTTTTTTTACTTCCCCGAGGGAACACTCTAAGTGCAACAGAGAATAGGATTGAGTGCGCCGTATCATGATAGATGCCTAATGGGTCCTTGGATGAATGTTCGGAGGTTAAGCGCGCTCGGATACTTCCGGGACGACAACAAAATACAAGTTTATACAAGACTGCCGATCTGCTCAACGTACAACAGTGTTCACGATACGAGGAAAAATGCAACAGTCTAACCAGATTCCTGCTTGTGGCGATCGCCAGCCTTGAGCGACTCGGGAAACAGGCAAATCATGGATGGATCGGGAGGACCACTGGCAGAATAACCGGAACCATTTGCTATGCACAGTCGATGAACGGGATGCTAAACGGGGGACGGGAACACGTATGAATTCACCGGATGACAGTGTGTCCTGCTCTGCTCGTTCAGATCCCTGCTTGTATTGATCGCCAGCCTTGAGCGACTCGGGATACAGGCAGATCATGGACGGATCAGGGGGACCCGAGTAATTGGATCCATTTCCTATCAACCGATGAGCGTGATATTGGGGGAGACGGGGGATATGAGTTCACCGGACGACAATGTGTCCTGGCGCGCTGCTTGTTCAGATTCCTGCTGGTGTTGAGTACCAGCCTTGAGCGACTCGGGATACAAGCAGATCATGGATGGATCAGGAAGACCTGAATCATTGGATCGTTTTGCTACACAGTCGCAGGACATGCATGAACTCACCAGACTCGGACATTGTGAACTAGGAGCGGAAAGAAACGCAATACTGCAAAGGTGGGTTCCTTCCACGGATCATAATGTAGCAGAGCCATGGTGAACAAACCACTTGAAACTCAGCTTGCGCCCCAGAGCCTCTAGAGCCTTGAACTCCTCAGAGGCCAAACGTCTAACCGAGTGATACATTTATATGAAAATCTACTGTCCTACTACGATCGACATCCAAGACACGGGACCTGAGTGGAGAAAATATAGGTTTACTGACACTATTTGCTCTATGACAAGGTGTTGGGAAGAGTCCACAATCCAATGCAAAACACGCGTGAAAACCAAGCGTCAAGAGATTCAATCTCCGGAAACGATTACCGAAAATCCTTCGGTCGTTTAAAGTTCCTGGTAAGACAGGTGAGCACGAGATCGAACAAGACAGAACTAAAGAGACGTACTATCATGTTGAGGTTCCCAGACAACAGACCTACATCCTCTCGGTTAGCAAAGACCACAGTTAGATGGATAAAAAATACATACGATTCTCCAAAATACAACCGTCAGGGATATCGATCCGCTGGCCCTCGTTCGCGACAATGATGACAGTACCCCTCAACGTGACATTCCTTCCAAAGTAAACATCCCCAGTGACCGTAAGATGGTCGAGCTCAATGATCCTGGGAATCTTCTTGAACCGTTTCTGGAATTGTTGGATCTTCTTAAAGTGGTCACTAAGCTTGATCACAGGGGTCGTCTCAAACATTCGGCTTTCGTTCAGGACGAGCTGGCCGTGTTGCAGGGAGTAAATGTCGCTCTTGATGAGGAGCAAGTCGGAGCACGACTTGACAGGCAGGAAGCGAGAACGAGGAACGTTGATACCATGACCATTCTTGAAGTGCTTGATGGCGGCACCAGCAGCGGTCTCGAGCTACGCGCCGAGTTGAGCAGCCAATATACGCTTGTCATTCATCGAGTACATACCTGGATGACAGCCTGACCATCGTCATTGTTCTTGGGGTTAATGATGATCTCGAGTTCCATCCCCTCAGATACCATGATCCTCTTCAGGGCTGTAATAGAGTCAATGTCCACCCGCGGGAGGGAGATACGAAATACTCACCCTTGAGGTTGATCCAGAGATTGTTGGTGTTGAAGATCTTGAACTTGCGGATTGACTTGAAGTCTTCGACGTGTTCTGAAGGAACCTGAGCAATCTCAAGGAGACGGATAGATCCCTCGTAGTCGATGAGCGTTCCACCCTTGATATCAGCCTTGGTCTTGTCAGTGACTTCCATCAGGAACTCGGCATTGGTCTCGATCATATGTTGTAATATCTTTTCGTCGACACTAGAATTCATAGATGAGCATGGATAAAGGACAGTGACTAACGACAAAACATACACGGCGCCCAAGTTATCAGAGTTGGACACGAAAAGGTACTCCTTGCCTTCGGCGAGCAGTTGGTCCAATACGCCAGAGTGGAACAGTGCGTTGTAGACATCACCGTGACCAGGAGGATACCAATGCTTCTTGTCATCATCTGCGCGCTTGGGGCACGGCAAGAGGGTCTCCTTGTAGATACGTGGGTACCGCGACTGGTTGAATGTCGTGATGCGGACTTGCTGGTTTGCGTACTTTTTTATAATCCGCAAAGTGTCCTCGTGTGTGTTAAATGAGGTCATGAGGATAAGGGGGACATCGACGTTCCTGGTGGTGTTGAGGTGCTCGATCTGACGGACGGTCAGGTCAAGGAATGTCATGTCATCCTTGACCTCGAGAGCACTCTTTGCACCGGTCATACCTGAACGTCGGGACGAGATCAGGAAGATCGAAGACTATCCAGAAGAAGGCATACCCATGGAGGTACCGAGGCCACCATTGACCTTGAGTACTGCAAGCCTGTTGAGGTTGGCTTGATCCTTGGGTGCAACCAACGTGTCATAGAGGACGATCTGATCCTCTGCTGGAGATTTGATGCGATCCCAGTCGCTAAAAAAGACTGTGAGCATGGGACGTTGGAACTGCGAAGCGAAAAAGGAAATACGGACAGATCGACACTCTTTGCACGCTCCGAGAGATACCGGGTGAAGAGGTAGAAAAAGGATTGCATCTCGGTATCGAAGGCCTGCGACGATGATCAGATCAGTGGGTGGGTGGACGGCATGCGGGACACACCTTCTTGGTAGCGAGATCCTCGACGGTGTTGACGAGACGACTGATGTCGTTGCGCATGGCCTTGGCGGCGACGCCAGTGGTGGCGGTCTTGAAATCGATGTGGCTGCTACCGCGAACGCGGGCATTGAAGGAATCGGCGCGTGGTGCTAGCGAAGCCATTGTGCTAGAGGAATGTGAGGGACGATGAGGACGAGGAAGAAGAGACGCACGGTGACTTTGGTATATGAACGGGTTGTGTCGTATTTGTAGAGAGTATTTGAGGGTCAGAAGTGGCTCGATTGAGGGTGCTTTTCGGTTTGTGGTGACGCTTAAAAGACTCTAGGCTGAGATCGATACGGTTGTGGAGCGTCGCGGACAAGTCCGAACTTGGCCCCTGCGCTTCCTCAGGGATGATGAGGTCGCACACGGATCTACTGGTAGACTGGCAGCCGTCGATGGGGTAGTAGCGGGCGAGGGGCGACCGTGGTGGTCCGGGACTGGGAGGCGACGGTCTGAGGGTGATGGGGTAGCTCGGGCGACGACGGAGGGGATTATAACCGTTCAGGTGAGTCGGTTGGCAAGACGAACGTGCTTGCATATAATCGAGACAGACCGGGATCCCTAGGCTAGCCTCGTGAGCCAAGGGACGGTGACATCCGGGCGTTTCTCCTTGCTTTTATAAACGATTACGCTCAACTTTCAGGTCTCCTTGTACATATCGGGCGTTGCTGCATCCTGGAGGCAAGTCAGTTCGCCCCAGGATTCGCTCGGTTTATTTATACGGTGCGTGTACCAGCGCACTGCCTGCGCCTCCCTTCCTTTCCCTCATTCCGCCCGGACCCATCCGATACCTTATCTCCTGTAGGCAGCTCCATTTTACCGTCGCATCACCTCTGACGACGCCACAGTACATATGTTGTCCAGCCGACACGTTGTGAGGACTCCACTCGAGCCCCACACCATCCGTTTTACTGTCTGGTGCTGTGCAGAAGCCACGAGGCTATATGAGTGAGGTGACACCCCTCAGCATCAGCTTCCGTTTCATTATCAAACAGGTCCCTTCAACTCCACCAGCGGCGCGATCTCTACCCGGCATCGTAACTAGGTAATTGTCCTCCAGGATCGATTCACCACCTTCTCCTTCTCTCGTTGGCGATCCAACTCGATATATCTATCCGTGAGTACGTTCACGATACGATATTCACGCATCTCGGACGCGTTATCGCCCCCGCCACTATCACCATTTAACCTCGACGCCAATTGGGAACCATGCGCTTTCTCAAAAAAGACGGTATTGATTGTGGCCTCGGTGATCGGAGTGTTGGCGGTGTCTGGTTGATTGGTGGCCGGCTCCCGTGCGTCCTACGTTCATTCTAGGTCGATCTCGAATGGTCATGGGTTCCGGGTCAGGTGTACTCCTCCCCTGTGTGCTTGCCCATTCCTCATGCAGCGTGTGGTCTCGCATACGTCGCTCAAGATGTCCTATTCTCGTTGTTGACCCTTGCCCTGGATTCTTGAGATGTCCTGCAAGGTACTGGGTACTCGTTCGGTTAAGCGTGGTCTCGAGCGAACTCGGTCCAACAATTCGCTGTTGTGGTTTAGGCGCCAACCCCTGGCTGCACTGCTTATGTTCAGGTGACGGAGACTAGAACCCGCATATTATACATACACGGACTGTCAAGTCGGTCTTGAGGACCGCTCTGCCGAGTTGGCGCTAATCAAGGATCGGTGTGTCGCCGTCACAGCTGCTAGGTACCACAAAATTAACATCGCCATGAACTTTATTGTAAAACAGGAGACGGATGTAAGGAAGCCATGAGAATGAATTTTACCATTATCCTAATGTGGGAGCAACAACAAGCAGCCCTCTTAAGCACCGTCCGACGCACTCGTCCGCGAAGCTACCACTGCATGACCCAGAACGAGATCCCAAAAAATACCAACATCGGTGGCCACGCTACCATCCCGACGTCTTGTAGGAATCCAACGAGCACCCCTACGTCGCGCTGAGACGATCGATGATCGACTCTGGATCGCTGGCAGAATCCAAATGGGTTTGGGAGCGCAATGCGACGCCGGTGACCAGCGAGCGTGAATCTCCATATCCAGGGTGACGAGTAGGAGCGACCCCGCGAGTGGTGTTCCCGTGATTTACTTGCGGGCTCTGGAAGGAAAGATTCGGCGTCGGAGGTGTACGACGAGTTGCCCCGGGTTAATTCGTGTGGTGGTTCGGGAGTACCTTGACGACTACGTTTGGTACCCCATGTTTGATACCGGATACCTCCGTTCGTGCGAGCGATGTTAAACGCAAGTACGACGACGAGCGTTAGCAATATGAGTGGAATATAGATATAAAAGTATATTCCTAATTGGTCTGGCATTAAGCAAGGGGCGTGCAAAGGAGGAGGCACCGGCATTTGCGTGATATGATCTGGAGAAGGTACTGTTGAAATTAATGACAGTAATTGAAAGCCTGGCCGACGAATTCCCATTGCCATTGAGATTGACTTGACGGTGACTTCTTGAATCTTTTCATCAGAGGAGGCAATAGTATGCTCATATTCGCAATAATCATGGTCATCACCACTGTTGCGCAGTCAGGGGCATGTAGCGTGTATGAGCTGTTGACGAACCTCATAACAAGGGATGGTTTGAGAGACTGGAGCAAGAACTCTGATGCGCTGTCCATGAGCGTATTTTGGTAACCAAACCCATAACCTTGCCGTATCGTCCCTTTCTCACGCAAGGGACCACAGGATGCATTTAAAGGACGAGAAAGGGGGATGTGGGTGAACAAGACAACGGGACCGAGTGAACCAGCCGACGCAGTCTGTTTCACGAACTCTATAGGGCCATTGGAGAGAGCAGGCCAACTGTCAAATGTGTGTCCACTTCCGGCACGCAACACGTCCTCTTCAACGAGGGCGGGAGCATCTATGAACACAAGGGTGTGGTTCCCGACGGTACGGCGATAATTCCGGGGGCCAAAGTGGGAGACGTAGCGCATGTTAGCCTCGAGGGAGAATTGTGGCAAGTTTCCAAGGCTAGAAAGGTGGCTAGATGAAATGCTGCATCCTCTGCAGGTAGGGAAGAGACAGACCCTACATCATGGTTGCCTGGTAGGTGATAAACGGGTGGTGGTAAATCTCCCATATCGAAGATGCTTTGATATCGCTTGAAATAGGCTTCGTATCTGGGGATGAACCAACCTTAGTCCAAACGTGAAGGAAAGCTCGAGGCGCAATCGTCGATACACGTACTCGGTCATGGACATGGACAAACGGCCGCTATCCATCATATCACCTGGAACGCTCTTCGGCTCGGGATACAAGATGGACAACTATTTGAGCGTACCTAGCACCACTACGGCATGAGGACGGAGACGACGGAATGCAGAATCCCAATTCTTTCGGAGATTAAGGTCAACGAGGTATTGACTGAGTGTGGAGAGAAGTGGCCCACGACCGGGATAGGAATGACGGTCGATTATTTGCGGATCCGTTATGACGAGTATCCGCACGATGCGCGAATCGGGAATGCGAGGCTGAGGTCGCTCATGGGCATGGTTTCCCACAAGGAAAAAAAAGCCACGCACCTGGCGCGTATCTGGCCAAGGACAGTAGCGCAGAGCGAAACGAAACGTGCCAAGCTCCAGCCAGAGGACTGCAAGGATCCATGCCGCGCGGAGGCTGTTTCGAAGTAGACCGGTATCCAGTGTCAGTGTCAGGTTTGAGGACATGGCCTGGTGGGAAAATCCGCTGCCAGCTCGACTGTGGTTCGCTAGGCGGGCTCGGGTGAAGCCGACTCTCAGTGACACTGTCCACTGGCAAAACTGGGTGTCCGACACGACCGCGATGGCGCTGGCGGTGATTCTGGATGTGCTCCATGTCGGACCTTGCTCCCCGGGTCGGGTCTCAGCCTGAGCGGGCGCTGATTGGTGTATCAGGTGGTGATTGGTGCGGATTGAAAATTTCTGAACCTTGCTTGATACGGCCCATCTGGACCGGTTTTACAGCGGGCTGGAAGGTTCCAGCTGATTTGTTGCGTCATCGCTGCGAGCATTTGTGTGTCATTCTGGAAGCCGCGTATGTAAATGGAGTCCTTTCCCCATTTTCGTGTTCGCGATTGCCGTCGACAACCTCGCCCTATAAAATTTTAAGGCGCACTTCTTCGCACCTTGGTTGCTTTCTTCCTCTCGCCTCCTCGCATCGGAATGACCGTCACCAGCGACGACCAGCTCCCCCTGCTCTCCCCCGCCAGCGACAGGATCGATCACAAGAAACCCAACCCCCTGCCAAAGCTGCAGATTTGCGTCCTCCTCCTCTCAGTCTTGATCGAGCCCATAGCATCTCAGTGCATATACCCTTTCATCAACCAGGTAGGCCTCCCTCTTCGCGTTTACATCCCCCTCTCACTCTACTCGATCCAGCTCGTTCGTGAGATCGACATCACCGGCGGCGACGAGACAAAAGTTGGTGGGTGCTGCCCGCTCCCTTGTCCCCCTCTCACAGCGCTGAGATAACGTCGTTTAGGATACTATGCCGGAATGATTGTATGTAAAAGACTGTGAGAGTCTTCTCGCTATTAGCTCACTGATATCGCATATCAGGAGTCGCTCTTCTTCGCTACACAGGCCATGACTGTCCTCCAATGGAGTCGAGCCTCCGATCATATTGGTCGCAAACCCGTGCTTCTATTAGGTGTATTTGGTCTCTCCATGTCAATGTTCTGCTTCGGTCTATCACGTACTTTTACCGGATTAGTGTTAAGGTGTGTCTTCTTGGTCCATTTGGTCGTCCCATCTCACACTTACCGGTCATATGCTCAGCCGTTGTATCACCGGTGCCTTGAACGGCAACATTGGCGTTATGAAGAGCATGTTAGGGGAACTGACCGACTCTACGAACATGGCTCAGGGATTCGCCTTGTTACCCATAGCTTGGTCAGTGGGCATGACGGTTGGGTGAGTCTGATAGCCCCGTCCTTTTCATGTCCATTTGAGTTAAACGTCTGCAGTCCAGTCATCGGAGGGACCCTTGCACGCCCACAGGACAATTTCCCTCGACTTTTCAGCTCTCCATTCTGGGCCCAGTTTCCGTATTTCTTACCATGCGGTGTCACTGCCGGGTTCTCGTTGTTGACTTTTGGGGCTACGCTACTTTTTCTCAAAGAAGTGAGTGATCCGGGCTTACTGATATCGTAGTCCACAGTTGACAACTACCAAGACTCTACCCCCTCGTGCTACACCGGAGAAACACTCTTCTTCTGTTGATAGAGAAGCTAGTGGGCATGAGATTAGCTATGGCACGGTTCATCAGCAGACGCCGCCCTCGGATGCGCCGATGCCTCTTTCCGAGCTTCTCAACGCACCCAGGGTGTTGCGCATAGCAAACTATGGAGTTCTTGCCGCACTCGAGATAGCAGTGTACTCGCTTCAACCTCTTTTCTATTCTACACCAATCGAATTTGGAGGTTTAGGTTTCACGCCTATGCAGATCGGACTCTGGATGGCTTGTTTTGGCATTTTTAACGGCCTCTTCCAGGCGATTTGTTTTGCCCCACTCATTCATAGACTGGGGCCCAAAACACTATTGCGCATGGGCCACTTGTGCTTCATCCCAATTTTCTCTCTCTTCCCCATCATAAACTGGATTGCTCAACAGTGTGGAGTCAATTGGCTGGTCTGGGTCGCGCTCATCTGTCATCTCTGGTTAACAGCCATCATGGACATGTCCTTTAGTGCGTCGTTTTATAGATGTCTATGCGTTGAAGCTGATGTTGAGGTTGCAGGCTGCGTCCTAATGTACATCACGGCGGCTGCCCCGAATCGACGATGCCTTGGTACGCTCAACGGTGTGGCCCAGACCACTGCATCTATCGTGCGTGCTGTCGGTCCTGCGTCAGCGACATCGCTGTTTGCGTACTCGATTCAACACAACTTTATGGGTGGGTACGGAGTTTACATTATCCTCGTGCTTGGCACCATTGCAACCATGCCGTTGGGTGCCATGTTGCCAGATGATGTTGCAGAGAGGTGCTGATTGGACGAAGGGTAGCACTGAGTGTGTGGAGGCACTTTGAGTGAGAAAGATAGGATAACCAACACCAGATAGGTGTGTCGTTCTTTATTATTCCATTTTCACGAATTGGGGATCCGGTTGTGGACCTTATTACTAGACTTCACGATGTGTAGGACAACAGATTTTGCATGTGTACTTCTTGCATGTATTTACCAATTCTTTTAGCAATACCATGGCTTTTTCCGAGACTTGCTTGTCTCGGTTTCGGAGTCTTTGGCGCTAATTTGCCTGGTGCTTTCTTACTGCCGTTTCATGACGCACCAAAGGGTATTCTATGTCGCCGTGCATGGCGGCGCCGGGCAGCACGGTAAAGCGTCAGAGGCCCAGGTGAAAGGCGCAATGAAACAGTGATTAAACACCATGATCATGACTCGCTCCGACATCCCGACTGACACGCGCCATCTTCCCCAAGTGCGTGCGCAGAAGCGCTTCAAATGGCATCCGAACATCCGTACGCAACCGCGTTATCTATCGTGCAACATGCGATCACTATCCTCGAAGACGACGATTGTCTCAACGCAGGTACGTTTCTATCGCCTTGCTTTGGCTACCACTGACCTTGCGACATCCTGGTACATCTCTCGTTCTTGTGCAACACCGTACCAAGGTTATGGCTCCAACCTCACGTTCGAGGGCACCGTCGAATGCGATGCCGCCATCATGGACGGGCGCACCGGTGATTTCGGGAGTGTCGGTGCCGTATCAGGCGCGTCTTTCTCTGCTTCCGTCTGCTGCTCGACGATACCACGCACGAGAACTGACACACGTTCAGGCGTTCGTCATCCGATCGCGCTCGCCAGTGCGATCCTCGGACACGCACGTGTACCGGATCGACTCGGTCGCATCCGACCCCTGTAGGTATACCTTTCACGTCCCACGATGGATCGCGCACGTCTCATTCGTGTGGCGTGCTCTCTAGGACTTTGGTTGCTTCGGGTGCACATGCGTTTGCGCAGCGACACGGCATCGACACGGTCGACGACGCGACGTGCATGATCGCCCCGCGCGCACGGCAAGACTGGGAGCGATGGCGGAAGCGGTACGACGACGTGGAGGGTGGCACGGCGGACGAGACACACCGTGACGATGCTGACACGGGCGCGACGGACCTCCCGCAGGACGCGATGCAAGATACGGTGGGTGCGGTCGTGTGGGATTCAGAGGGCAACTTGGCTGCGGGCGTATCGAGGTGCGTGTTGGGTTTTTGGATACGACATGGCTGACGTGTGTTTATAGCGGCGGGTTACTGCTCAAGTATTCAGGGAGAATTGGAGAGGTGAGTATATTGGTATTTGTTGTGTATAGAGACGGCATGGACGACGGGGTTGCTGACTGACCCGAGGCTGCAGCGTTTGGGGCGGGGTGCTGGGCGGAACAATCACAGGACGGATGGGCTGGGATGGCTTGTAGCATATCAGGTATGAAGCACCGCACGAATCTCGACTTGTCATCATAAAGAGGGCAGGAGCTGGCGAACATATTATGAGGACTGGACTGGCTCGCACCATCGCCGACGTCCTCCGTCCAAGACGAGAGAGTGCAGACGTTGACGTTCACGAGTTGCTGATTAAAACATTGTCCACCTGTTTTCATGGCAAGTCTGGGCGACTCGATCTCTGTAGATCCGTCTAACAGTGCAACACACAGACCCAGTTGTAGCACGCGGTGATACCCATCCAAACCTGGGTGTACTTTTAATGACAAAGGAGGCAGAAGAGTCGGGGGTTGTGATACGTGCGCTTACCACGGTCGAACTGTGCGCTTTTCGCTGACGATCTCCAATGGACATATAGCCAGGTTGTGGTGTGCATTTACCACGCAAAGCATGGCAATTGCGTACGCAAACTCGGAAACACTTACACCCAAGGTATGGAAAATCTTCTTTATCGATTCAGTAATGTGAAAAATATTGCAGGCAAAGATTCTACGTCGTCCCAAGACTTTTCAGCCAGACCTGGCGACGAATGCCTCGCCTGTTTATATCACTGCTCTACCCCTCCACGAGTAGTGTGACCAGGGTCGAGATGGATCTAGTCGCTGGGGATGCAACTACCTTGCCTAGCGTTAACAAGCATGTAAGCGTTTGCGATGGAAGAGATAATCACATGGGTCAGCTGTCCATGCCGCCATTCGCGGGGCGCGGGATGGAGCGCTGAGCGCCATTATTTATATTCGCAAGGGGGTGTGAATTTCGAGAGTTTCCCAAAGGAGGTGTTGGTCGAACCACACTCAGACGTTGAAGCGTTTTCAGCGGGAACTTGGTTCTATTCCATTGGGTTAATGTTGTGTATCACGAGACGACTTGGCGACGAAACTCACCGACACGTCGAACAAACAGGAACAGGTTGGCAAAAGACTGTTTCCATTGACGTCAGTACCTCCGTATGTATCACGGGTTGGCGCACGGACTTGACAAACAGACGGAACAGACGAATCCAATGTCCACAATGTTCTTGTGGCAGAAACACGCCGCTCTAAAATCGATCCTGTCTTGAGTCGGGGCGGCAATTACTTTGCGAATCGACGGCGGGGAAAGGAAAGACATCTGGAATGCTTCCAACAGACTGACCTTGGACGCAGGATGAGGAACGCGACGTACAATAAGAAACTGGAGCAACGCATCGCGGCGTTCGAGGTAGATATACGACCCATTCGTTAGATGTGCAGCTTGCTGGAGGAAGACCGTGTCGGGTCCGTATATCTTGCACACGTCGATGGTCACTTTCTGTGCCAGCATCTCGGTCACGTCAGTAACACGAACAGAAAAACGAGACAAACTAATTTTTGCGCCGAAAAAATGGAGTTCATAACCGGAATATAGGAAGACGACAAGTCCGGGGATACCGACAGGATGAGGATATGTGGATCCGAAAGGATGGCTGGGTCTTCAGCCACGCCCGTTGCGGAAGTGGACGGATGGGTGATTCGGTTGATATCTAACGAGGACGATGCTTATCACGTATGACGCGTTCGTGCCGGACAATCCAACATACAACAGAGTGCCTTGGTCAGCGCACCGACTAGAGCGCATGGTGCTAGTGCTATTTGAACGCGTCGATCTCAGACAGGCAACGATAGGGCGTACGTTCTTCTTCCATGTGGCCAAGGGCCTCCAGTTCGCACGTGATCTGCTGGAGGACCGTGGTGTCGACCGTTTTGAAGGGTGGATATGAGTTTGCATCGAGGGGTGGGGCATCGTCGACAGGGGTCGATGTTTCCGTCGAAGAATAGAGCATGACGCTGTTCCGCGGAAGTACGAATATGAGCGGAATTCACAAGCTGGCTCTGGGAGTCGTCCCACCGACCTCTTACCGGGGAATGCCCCAAAGACTGCCAGGGTGTTCTCATGCTTGGAAGCGATGTGAGCGTTCAGGAAGGCGAGGAGGTGGGAGAGGAATGTCTCGACGGGTAGCGGGTACGGATTGGTCGGCTGTGCGGAGAGATGCCACTGCGTTGGAGACAAGTCTACAATGACTGAAAGGTGCGACGCTTTCTCCATCGAAGTCAAGATATTAACCCTAACCCAGTCGGAATTTGAATTTGGAGATGTTCCCTCTAAGAGCGATCTAAAGCGACAAGTAGATCGTGATCGCTTATCAGCACGTCCGTGCAACCCCAAAATCATACCGCTGAAAATCCTTACTTTGAGACGTTACACATCTCTAATCGACTTTCCACCGATCGAAGATACACCCATCGTCCTCTTCCGCCGAGTCGACCCCACATTATACCAAAATACTACGGGGAAAGCCTAAAACGAAGATCCCACCGCTACCAATTCCATCAGGCCCATCTTATTATCTTCCCTGCCAGAGGGCAATTTTAGGACCTTGGTCGTGAGTAGGCACTGGATGTTGTTCCGTGAGTATGTTCTTCAATGTTACGATGCGAGCGCGATTAATGAATATCGGCGCGACGGTGGCACACAACCAGCCACGAAGACTGCTCCAACTACTCAACCATATCACCACGTTTTTTTTTTCTACAACACGCCATGGTTACAAGATCGGTACGGCCACATTCGGTTGCGCACATGCGCTTCTTTTTGCAATGGTGATCTGGGACACGTACTGATGGAATCGCACATGACAACAGGATCTTTTGGTGACGCGTGAATTCCCCGACATCCTTTACATGCCCATCGACCCATCCAGGACGTCTTCGGCCAGATGTCTTGGAATCACCACGTCGCTCATGTCCATAACACTTGGTTAGCATGTTAGCGATGGTTGCCTACATATCCTGTCTGGCACCAGCGTTCTAGTGAGAATCCCATAAAATCTTCGCTATCTTTGATTTTGCTATCCTGTACACCCGGGTTGGATCGTCGTCAAGGCTTGTTCGGCACTTTGTCACCTGGGAGATTGCCGAGCGGGTACGATAAACAAAAAGTTGTAGATCACAATTTTGTATCGGTTCTCACCCTTGCCAGTGAAAGTCGTCTTTCCTCCACGGGCTTCTTTTTCAAAACTCGCATACAACCTCAATTACTAGAACTCGAACCCTTCACACGATTCCACGAAGCGGAACGAGCCCAATGATTCTATGTGTTGCTACAGCGATTTAAACTCCGCTCGGCTTCACCTGACTTAACAAGGAGTAGCTAGGAATTAACTATAGTTGTCGTGAGTATTGGACGACGAGAATGGTGGTAGATATATCATGATAGGTGGTAGGATGCGAGAAAGGACTGTGTGTATCGTTATACTTGTAGAGGTTGTGTTGTCTCGGCAGCTAAGAGAACTTCATTACTGGTCGGGTTGTTGCCGAGCACATTGTCCGCGTATGCATTTCTAACAAGCACATCCCCTACTCTTTCGCTGCTCACTACACTACACGATTACACGGTAATCATGACCCACGTTGACGTTACAATGCACACTTGATGATTCTGTGCCGAGTGGAACACTTCTTTGACGGGCAACCCCGCCGGCAGGATAGGCTCTCAAGACTTCATGATGCATCCAAAATCGGCTACCGTCGGCTCGTGGTTAATCATATCTCGCCCCCACATCATTGAACGTTGAACCAGCAGCCGAGGAAACCAGATGGGGAACATGATGGAAATAGTCATGATAAGCACTTCTTTGGACTGTGATCATCACCGCAGTCCACACGTACAAGGCTTATCTCGTGTAAATTCCTTCCGTAGTTTGCTCACCTGCTTCGTGGCGTGGGGAGTTATACGCACCTACACTTGCTCATTACGAGATTACTACCAAAAGCGTAATGGTCGCAAAAAAGGGCAGGAAATTACTCAACACAATATGTGATTTTTTGTGCATCATGAGCAAGTGTGCTGTACTTGGAAACAACAGATAATCGGCCTCGGTGAGGTGCTGCCACCGTGACTTGGCATCAGGGTATTATCAACAAGGACTCATCTCCGATTTCCGCTACTAGTACTCACCGTCCAAGACGGATATTGCCAAGGAATGGCGTTCTGATCATCGCGCGCGAATTATTCCACACTGATCTAGGGAACTCGCGACTAGGGAGTACGCAGTGCACACCAGTTCGCTTCCCTGCCTCCTGCGGCGTTTGAACGTCTTACATCGATACCGCTTCGATCGTAACGTTCACCCTGTTACATGAGTACGAAATTCAACTGAATTGACACTTGAAACATCTACGGTGAAGCGGGGTTTCACTTGTACAGCAACATAGGAAAGTATGCATTGGGGTCGTGTGGTGCGTCGGGAGCACGCTCCGGTCGCCACCGCTTGAATGGCGTGGGGACCTCGGGAGGTAGTCTTGCTTCGTTGTAAACTGGTGAAATAGAAGTGACGGCGACAATGGCTTGGGTCAAGTCCACGGCATCCGGGGCTTTCGCAGGTACTTGATTGGTCTCACCCTCTTTGGGAGCGGCGACGCTGATGTGGCAGTTAGCTTGGAACAAGGATGGATTAAAGCACACGCATACGACTGAGGTTGGGAATGTTGGATAAGTAAAGTCGACAGATCTGACTGAGTGACCACTGAAAGCTGAGGGTAGGCTCGCCGAACATCACGTTTCCAGTAGGGATTCTGAGCCGGGTCCGATGCTAGTTGGAGGGTCAGACTTTAGTCTTGTAGGGAGACAGTGGTTATATTAGCACCTTTCGTTGCAGGGGTAGAATATTTCTCCGGGCGGGAGCCAGGCTGAGGGTATCTGTTCAGGCTGGGGATTGGGAGGCCAGAAGAAATTTCGGGATTCACGACCACTGCATCGCCTGGTTCAAACGTGAGCAAACGCGCCATGAATTGTGGGTTTTTAACGTACGAAATTTCTTCCAAAACCCCTTTGGATGAACATGGTAGAGCGTAGACTCTGCAGCTTTCCTGGTCGCCATTCGGTGAGTGGGAGCAAGTTCACCGAGCTGGGCGTCTACCGGAAAAGTGAATGACGTAAGCCGTTCCTCGGCGACTCCGCCAAAGTTTCCCGGTTGCCAATTGACCTGAGTCCCGGCCTTGGAGACATTCCTCGTTCGCGTTCTCAGCTTCGAGCAAATTGTATCAAATTAAGTATTTTCCTCGCCGCTTCGAACGGTTGATATCCTTGCAGTTGGTGGGATGACGCCTGATGAAACATCCTTCATGGGCCATCTGCGATGTTGTTCAGTCCAAGCGTGTTTCATACTGTACATCTCGTCACTGACAAGCTTGACCGTGGCGTCAGGGTAGCGAAAGGTTTTGGCATGGAATCCTGCGAAGATTGCTTCGTGTGGTACCCCAGGTCCGGTGCTCAACCTTGCAAATTTGTTATCCGGGTAAGCGCAAGATCACGCAATGGGGTTGATATTGCATCATAAGTTACCGGTGAGCGACCGTCGCTTCAATTTCCTTTCTTTTCATTCCTCTTAAAATCCCAGCCCTTATACCTGGTGCTATATAGAGCTCGGACAAGCTGCAGGCTGACCCAACTCGAATCATTTCCCCCTCATCCCATACTGCATTCTAATGGGCTTGACACTGTACCAACGTCCTAGCGAGCATGCTAGTGACCTCCCCCTGGATGAGGCACCACCCGTGGAGGAGCCCAAGCAACGGGATCCCCATGTCATCCCTACGTTCACCTCCGATAGTTTAACAAAGCCTTCCTCCCCCGTCTTATACCTTCCTCCCCTCTTGTCATCGTTACCGCAGGATCTCTTCGTCGCTCCCGTCTCCACAGATAGACCACCATTGGTCACAGAGACCCGTCTGCCTGATATTGATCCTGTTTCGCTCTCGTTGCACAAAGCATTGCACAATTTCCACCCGCTCTCCGAGGACTATGCTGCTCTTCCTTACGCGCTCGCCTTCAACTGGTCAGAACTCATCCTCCCAGAGGACGAAGAGCGTGAGTGGTACGCTGTTGCCTTCCGAAGCCGACGTAAACAGGGCAGTGACAGCGGTCGTAAGTAACCTCGTGTCCCAAACCATGACGTGTCTCACCATGCGGCCTACAGCGCTCTACGAGGCGGATCGAAAAGCACACGAAGAAGCTGTTTCCAATGGAGGAGTGAGTGCCCAGTTTTTATGTATTCAGTTTGCTGGATGGCGGTACTCATCTCGGACTTGACAGCTTATTATGTACTGGTACGGAATTCCCAACCCAGACACGAGAATGAACCTAGCAACTTGCATCTGGCAATCGCGCAAGCATGCCATCGCGGCGAATTCACGTCCGCACCATATCCGAGCGATGAAACTCGCCGCTGTCTCGTATGAAATATATGCCCTGGAACGTTACAGACTTTCAAAGGTGAAGGGGGAGAAACGGATTCTCGTCGAAGACTTTAGCGGCGTAGAGTGCGGGTGGTGAGGATCATGAGTTGCAACGTGCTATCGGATATATCTACCCTTGCTGTCCTTGCTAAAACCATGTAAAACATCATTTACCCTCAATGCATTTGAATTTGCTTATACACACAGGATATGATGCCAAGTCGCAATAATTGACGTCATCCCGTAGTACCCGTACTAGTAGCGTAGTTGTAATGTGCTCTTGCGGATCAACGCGGCCTCTTGCAAGGGGCAACGGCCGTGGCTTCTCTCCGAACCTTTGATGACTCACAGCTTAGAAATCGGACGGGAAACAGTTGTATGCCTGCCCATTGGTTATAAACGTTGAGCGCCGAGCCTTCGATTCGATGCGTAAAGAGTCGGACGCCACGTTACGCCGCGGACGACCGCCGCGGATACGCTGGTTGGATCGGACTGCAGAGTTTCTTAGGTAACTCGGGTCAAGTGCTACCCTGGGCGGCTATGGTCCGACAAACTCGCCGAAACATTTCGTTGTGCTGCCTTGCTATACTGCACCGATCCTCAGTAACTGATTCACCTAGTCACCGAGATGAGAGTTTTTTCAACTAACAGACTCGTTTGTAGATATTTTGTAATGGGGAGCGGACCCAACTACTTTGCTCCGACTCTTTCCGCCAGCGGGAGACTACTCTCACCCACCGGATCTTCAAGACACGACATGAAACACTAATAGGCTATGCAAATGTGGTTAATGCGATGTAGGCCGCAAGTCAGACAGCTCATCAATGCTGCAAAAGCGTCACATCAATAACATTACGTCGCGAAACAGCCATGTCACATCTATGTAATCCCCGTCTGGTCGTCTGAGCTGTTGTGGTCCTAACTCATCGGTACTATTGGCGTGTCAACCATAGCTCCGAGTCTACCAAGTTGAGGCGGAAATGAAGAGATCGTTGCCACGCCATGACCACCTGCGCAGCGCTCAGAGGCAGAACTGCTGACTCGGCAGATCCATCAACACTCCCGGTGTCCACAACTTCCCCAAAATGCAGTTTCCATTCCATTCGCAGTTCTTCGCTTCCGTGATGCCAAGTACTTTTTATGAAGCGTGGTCGCATTTCCACCCTCGGGATTTCTACGGTGTAGGACGAGGCCGTTGAATCTATGGAACAACGAGTCATCCGTCACCTTCCCAACCACAAATGGATGGAGAAGGAGCTTGAGCGCCCGTTGACCCTGTGTCGTGCACGCCTTGGATCGCCGTCCGCCAGGCCTCAGTCAGTGCTGCGGTGGACAATACTCGGCCGTCGAGGTATGGCTAGGTCCTAGCACCGTCCATACTCAGACTCACGCTATCATAGCATAATTTTTATCGGATCTCATTCGCTTTCGCCCTGGCAGCTCCTGCCAATCCCCACAAACTCGCTTTGTTCCATTACGTCCGAGAACAATCGGAGCCTGAACATGCTAGTGTGGGTCGACGTATTACTTAAGTAAATGACTCCCTCGGCGCAACTTCAACGTGGAATATGCGCCAAGACTGGAGAGCGCAACGATGTATGTCAAATGGCTATTCAGCTCCCGCATACTTATGGTGGCTTGGCATTGCGCAGCGAATGGATACCCGTGGTTTTCACAAGGTCCGGATCAGAATTTCGTCTCAGACTATTGCACTTCAGGAGTGAACTCGGGATCCCCACGTACCCACCAGCGGTGAACCTGGATCCGGGCTGGGATTGGGCTTGAAAGTTGGAGAACCCAGGTCCGAATCCCGAGAGGCGGGCAAGAAAACGGGGTTCACTCAGATCTTGCATCCAGACAAGGTGAAGGGAAAATTTGGACAAGCCTCTACTCGAGCACGACTATTTGCGCAACTCAGTAACCAAGTAGTACCCGAAATACTCATGAAACTTTTTTGTAAGTCCCTCGATCATGTCCCATCGTCATTCCGTCACCGCTCAATGTTCCGTTGGCTCGCTATCGCTAGTAGCAATACTTATCACCAACTACCCATTCAAACCAACGCCTATACTACCGCTTGTGTTACTCAGGCTTTTCACTCACCCTCGGATGCTAATACGGATGCCACCTCATTCGGCGCCCTGGTTGAATGCACACCACAATCGCCGTGACCGCTGGTTCATCACCGCCATTTATCGTTAGTGCACTCAGAGCTACCGCTGTTACTCACTCACCACCACCACTATTCGCCACTCCCATCAATGTGGGTGCCTTTTTTGTACCAAAAGAATACGTCACTTGGACTGATGATACCAGCCCCAAAGCTTACCTGTTGTCCTGCTTTGTATATACTTCTGCAATGGCCTGCTCGTTCAGTTATGCCCTGTTCGGCATACGTTATACCCGCCAGACCGTGATTTCCGCCTAATCTGAGTCCGTTGTTGCGGCCCGCGCATTATACGTCAAGTTAAACTCGTAAGTAAACGGCTCCGGCCAAAAATAAGTGCAGGCCAGACATGCCTTGTACGTTTGCTTCAGAAAAGCATTTTTATACTTATCCGGCCCTCATTGTGGTATAGGGGTGGCCAACGTTGACGAGCATGACGAACATGGCTTTCCTGTGTGCCGCCGTGATATTAACCACCCCCCTGCACGCGACCATGTATGACATGCTCATAGACAACACTGGTCCACTTCTCGTTCATCGAAAAAATGTTTTTCGAGCAGTAGACCTCTTGCTGAGGCTTCCTAGTTGATGCACGTATCTCCGTCCTTCTCTAATTTCCGGATAATTTTGATGTCATCGTACCTTCCAGGATCTAAATTGGATCAGGTGAGCATGCTCGTGTATGCGATATACTTTGTCAGTATGAACACCACGTGGAAGTGATCACTTGAACCATTGCATCTACTTCTTTTCTTACTGTCCAGATCTACCACGGGAATTATATTCATTGTTTGATGCTATGGCAGTGTTCCGATGCAGGTATTTCTCCCATCAATTACCTTCTATGAATGCTCTCGTCCCACGGCCTGATGATTGCAGGGATCGAACTGACATCTATTGAACACCCTGAGTTCTGGAAAAATGGACGATCACCCGCATATTACTTGGGTTACTGCGTCGTCCCAGAACCGAGGAAGACGTCAATTTTGCATATACAAGATGTCGGCAAACAAATACCCGATTGTACGTGCGCAAGCAACACTGATCGACCTTTTTTTTCGTACGGACAACGAAAATTCAGAAACGAAATATAAATTTAGAATCTGGATCTGCAGCACTGACGAATACGACGCCGAGGTTGGAGGATCTCGTCATTTTCTACAGCCTGTCCAGGGAAGGACCAGCAAAAATGTAGCATGTCAAGCCCTGCCTGGGTTTGTCTGGTATGATCAACGATTCATCTACCAAAATGATTACGATTCCAATTTTCATATCCTACATGCAGGTCATCGCTGATGACACCCTGCCAATATTAATTGCACACGGAGCTGACATGTCTTGCTGCGTTTGTCCCAAATAAAGTTCGTACTGACGTTTCGGCTACAAGGGGTCATCACTCTATTATCGGACGCACCGTGACGGGGGTCCAGGTCGTTGCGTGAATCTTGAAGAAGGGTGACAGGGTTTATGCCACGCAGCCGGTTTGTCTACTTTTTCCCGCAGCCGTCAACAAGCTGACAAAGTCTGCCTCAGCGGCAGCGGGTGCAGTGGAGAAGAATGGGAATGCCGCACGATAGTACCCGGGCCGACGAGTCATGTTTCGATGGAATCTAGTGTTACGCGCGCTCCGTGACTCTTGCACATCATGTCGCATACGACGGAAGATCGATCAAACAGAAACAAAAGGTGACGATGACAACGAAGCAGACCCAGTTTCAGAGCGGTTTGTCCATAACGTCCATGACGCGGACGTGCAGTTACTTCCGATCGTAGCTCGTACAACGCCGCCGCTCCCGAGTCGTTCCGACCTGTGATGCCAGAAACGCCGTTTGGTATGTCGGAGTGTCCTTTTTCTTTCGTTTCATCTTCAACGGTTCGCTCGATCTGGACAGGTTGCAGCGGCACCAATGTTCGTAGCCGAGGCCGGGGGGTCAACACCACAACTCACGTCTGGCGACCACGCGCTCTAGACCGTCAAGCTCGGAGGAAGAAATTTTTCGACAAGAATCTCATTCGTGTAGGATGGCTCGCCCTCTGTCGAAACATTGATATTACCGTTTAAGTATAGCAACGCTTACAATAGCAAGGTCCTGATCAACTGAAGCAACATAATAACATGTACAGTGCCTTCAACTCGTCTGACTCCAAGATTCGATACTGTCACGGCTGTCTGCAGAAACGCACGAAAGGTGACGGTCGACGTCATCTCGAACTGTGATGGTGCGTTTCGAGTGTTTCAGCGGAATCATCCAGGACAACGCGGAAGACGTCTTGCAGACAGGTGCGCGTGGCATTTCGCATAACTGACTGGATCGAAGTTTATGCGGCGTGCTGGGAGGGGAGACAGGTGCCTGCCTTGTTGGCGTTGAAGGGGTTATTCCGAGAACCTCCGATCTATGAGCTTCCGTTCCTCCACCACGCAGCTTTGAAGAATGACGTCAATGACCCACAAGTCACAAATATGCCCCGTTTTCAGGTACGGCACCCATTTACTCACCCAAGGTTCTTCATATTCAAGTATGTTTTCTCCATCAGCACGAGGTAGGACATGTCCGGCAGCCAGCAAAGCAGGTTCGGGTTGATCTCGGACCGGAGATAAGAAAACGCCAGGAGGCGAGAATGTTGGCCGCACTGCCCGTACGTCATTGATCCGCCGCGAAGACCAGGGTCCGATTGTGTTGCTGAGCTTGGTGGTGGTACTCACGTTGCTAGGCAGTATCGCGCCTACATGGTCGAGTATATCCACATCCTCCGCGAGGGAAGGGAGATCCTCGCTACAGGCGCCATGCTCTCCCTTATCAACAGAAAAACGTGTGTTCCACCCGCTTTGATCGCACGCTGTAATCCGGTTGGGTACAGCATATCCAAGCGGGGAGGAAGGCGATACAGGACGTTTGTGCATCTCGCTTTCTGGAGCATTCGATCGCAAGAACGGGTGCCAGCGAAAGTCGATAGCATCGAGATTCAACTCGTAAAGTTCGGGTTGGAGAGGATCAGATAGCGAAGGATCTTCGGTCGGGGAGTCAAAGTAGACTGGACGAGAACAGGCAAAGGTGGTTCCCGGAGTCACGTACGCGTTCATGTTATCGCAGTCAGCTTGAAACACTTGATGGTGGTTTGAATTGGCGCCATGCTCCTGCAAGTCCGAGGGAGATTGGACGTGGTTGGAAAACGCCTGAATGAACTGCGGCCTTCCGATCACGTCATCTTCACGTAAACGAGATGCTGGAGGATGCATGATGTTAGTGGTTTGGGAGGACACTTGTTGTGATACAGGGACCACGGTCTTTTGCACTGCTCTATTAACGATGGAACAGGACCTGCGAAGTGGTGCGAAACGGCCTGGGGTCGAAAATGGCAGTGGGTTAGTCGACACCTCGAGCTGCAAGTGCGATAATGTAGGTGATATGGACACAGTAGACGAGACATGCCCCTGCATATTCAATGTCCCGTTGGCGTGATGAGCTGCATCAGGAGTTTCCTCTCGTTTTTGAAAAGGCGAGAACGCGAATATTGCTTCCTCGCGCGAGGCTCCAGGCAATGCCACCGCAGGTAAATGAGAGTTGGATTCCGTATTAATGCGAGAAGGCGAAACCAGTCCCCGTAATGGATGGTCCGATTCCAACCTACAAAACGTGTCCGCGAGCCAATCTGGGAGTGGACTCTTCGGCTCCTTTGGTGGTGCCTATATGTTGAAAATGGGAAAAGTACTGGAGTTCGGTAATAATTGAGCGCATATACGCATACCGCAGGCTTCGTACATCCATCAGAGTCGTCGAGCAGAAGCACACGCGACTTTTTCATTTTCATTACGGAAAAGTCCTTGCCCAGTTGCCCCGGATGGAGGTCAGTGTATGCATCCACTGGGGTCTTTGGAACATCGTGGCTGCTGACGGAGGAGGTGCCGGAGGATTGCATCTTTTTCCGCGATGAGGCTGGACTGCTAGTTCTATATGAGAGTAAAGTGTTGACCGATTTGATCATGCGGTCGAAACGTCTATTGAGGCCAGCGACCTTTCTTCGTTTCGGTGGCCTGCACTCTGAAACGTCTACAAAGGCACGTTAAGCGCGCTAATGAGAGCCGATGGGAGTTGATGTGAAACCTATCGTATTTGCTCGCGGGTGCGCAACGTTACTAATACTAGTGCTGAGCGGTAAATGTATTAGTCACCGTGAGCCCGACGACCGTGAGCCTATCATCAAACTGACCTTGCATTCGTGTAGTGCGACACAGTCGACGCATTGTCGTCCGGACTTGCTCGATACCTTCGCATCTTGACCGTATTTGTGGGAATTATTTTGTCGTTATCAGAGCATCGAATGGCGACTGGATGGCGCCATATCTTTTTTGGTCAGCCTTGGGAACATATTTGTGAACCTGCCTCCGGGTGCTTGACACCACCCGTTCTCAGGGCTACAAATATGCACTGCTGTCACACCTCGCCTTTCTTTCTTCCCCGAGTAGCAGACTCGGGAGCGATAAGTAGCTCGAGCGTGTCGAGGTTTGCCCACCAACGTCTTGACCAGTGCGTACGACACCATGTCATTATCCGGCAAGTCACACGACACCAAGGAACACATTCACCTCCCTTCCCTAACTGGATTTAAGGTCGTTCCTGATGAAACACTTCCTCTCTACGCCGACTCTCCCATCAGGGCCAGCGCTCGTGTGTCTAGTCCATGGAAGCAGATCTTCCTTGTCATTTGCTCCCTTTCCCTTTTCTCGGTGCTCCTTCGCACCACACCTCTGTCGTGGCTACGGGAGTCCATCTACCCACCCACTGTTTCCCGTAACCCCGCTTTTCTAATTACTGCAGACCATGGTGCCGTCGCATCTGAGAACAAGCGCTGCTCGGACATCGGAGTCGATGTATTAAAGGAAGGAGGCAACGCCGTCGATGCAGCCATCAGTGCCTCGCTTTGTATCGGTGTTGTCAACATGTTCTCGTGAGTCTCCTTCATCACCGTCATACAACTCATCTAATGCAAGTCGGATATGACATCAAGTTCAGGGATCGGTGGAGGTGGCTTCATGACCGTTCGTGTACCACCTACAACACCAGCCGGAACTTCCGAGGTGTTTACGATCGATTATCGGGAAACTGCGCCAGAACTGGCGAGTAAGACGATGTATGTCAATAATCCTTCAGCTGCCAAATATGGTGGCTTGGCAGTCGGGGTTCCGGGAGAACTTCGTGGCTTCGAAGAAGCCCATCGTCGCTGGGGTTATCTCCCCTGGAGTAGACTCGTACAACCAAGTGTCGAACTGGCTGCGGAATGGACTGTGGATGTGGAGTTGGCCAGGAGGATCCAAGTAGGTGATCGTTAGGGAACAGCCTTGCCCCCATTGCTGACATGTCCCAGACGTATTCGGATTTAATGCTTCACAGCAAGGACTGGAGCGCCGTATTCGCTCCGGAGGGACAGCTGCTTCTCCAGGGGGAAACCATTCGGCGCACTAATTACTCCCGCACGCTCGACATTATTGCAAATGAAGGCCCCCGGGCTTTTTACAAGGTTGGGTTCAATTTCTTCCCTTCTCAGATGGCGGTGATCCAATTGAAGCCCAATGAACAGGGTCCTATTGCGGATTCCATCATTCGTAAGGTTAACGAAACAGGTGGTATTCTTACGCATGCGGACCTCGAGAAGTACACTGTCAAGGTCGAACGTGCGCTAGAAGGGACTTACCGCGATAAGAAGGTGTACACCTCACATGCTCCTACTTCTGGGCCTGTACTTCTTCACATGCTGAATTTGCTCGAGCGATTTGAATTGATTGGCGAAGGTCGAACACCGTTGAATGTGCACCGAATAGTCGAGGCGATCAAGTGTGAGTCCATGTGTTCACCGTGAGGGGGTCATTTCTCATTATCTGAATGCCGAGCAGTCGGGTTTGCAGCACGGTAAGACAAGATGTAAACGCATTGTCCGCGGCCAAAACTGATCGTACTTTTTAGAACGAGAATAGGAGATCTTGCTTACTACCTAGGATCCATGGCTCGTGTTGCTGAAATTCCGACAAAGGAATTTGCTGATATGGTCGCCGTTAACCTCACCGACGTGAGAATTTTGGGTATTTTGGCTTTCCGCTGTTGCTGATGGGCTTATCATCAAGGACCGGACACATCCGCCGAAATATTACAATCCTGAATTTGATGTCAAGACCGATCATGGAACCGTACGTGCTCTGCGCTATCCGGATCACATCATGAGTGCTGAGTGTTGGACAGAGCCATGTCTCCGCGGTAGACAAGAATGGGATGGCTGTTGCATTAACTACCACCGTGAATTTGGTTTTTGGCTCCCAAGTGCTGGACCCGGAAACGGGGATCATCATGAATGACGAGGTAAGAATAACCTATAGCGTACAAGAACCGCGGTTAAACATGACGTTCCATGTTCAGATGGACGATTTCTCCACCCCCGGGGTTTCAAACGGGTTTGAGTTGCGGCCCTCGCCGTGTACGTCTTCCCGCACACAACTTGCCGTTTTCAGATGGACTCATTGACGATCTAGACAATTACCCCGAGCCGGGCAAGCGACCGCTGTCTTCCATCACATCGACCATCTTGGAGCATGCTGATGGGTCATTTTACCTCGCTATCGGTGGCTCGGGTGGTTCACAGATCTTCTCTGCCGTCTTGCAGACGATGTTGAATCTAGATTGGGGCATGGACGCAAGCCAAGCGGTGGAATATGGCCGCGTCCACGATCAACTTTACCCACAGGCAGTCGCAGCGGATAATATTCTCCCGGCGCCCGTCATTGATGGTCTTTTAGATCGAGGGCATAATGTAAAGGGTACGTCGGATGCTTGGCGCTGAATGGCCGTGTGCATTGTTCAACGCTGATGTGCTGGTATAGTATTAGACATTAATCGTGTCGCTGCGGTGGTTCAGGTTGTCTTGAACAAGGACGGCAAGATATACGGTGCGCTATGATGTATTTTTCTCTAGTCGGAACGTATGGCTCACGCACGTGCGATTAGCGGCGAGCGACTCGCGGAAGAACGGGATCGCCGCGGGATATTGATCGTATTTTCTTGGACATGATCGCAATGGAATGATGTCGAGCATCGTACTGACTGTAGATAGGAGCCCAGGGATTCTGCGCGCTCGTTTTAATTCGTTAGAATTGTGGAGTAATTGCACCGATGTTGGATAAATAAATAATGGTACCGTGCCTACTTGATGGCCTTGCGGAGTTCCGAGGGGGGTTTCACTGAACTGAACGGATGTCGGTCCGGGTGATTTTGTCAACGACCAAGGTAGTGATCCGATACCCTTGCTGGAACCACAGCCATACCCTGGCCTAATCAAGTCGAATAGTTTTATCGAGAGTCTGAGATGCATATTCCAATACCGCGTACATCTCGGAGGAAGATATATATATATAATGATAGAGAGAAACGATGGGCTTGAAGGAGAGACGGCGCCTTGAACACCTAGGACGTCTGTTCAAGCTCGGTACCGACGATCTTTGTCATTCAAAAGGGGTGGGACTTAAGCCCCAGCCTCCAAGCGTTCAACTGGGGCAGCCAAGCGAGGCAGTGTCGCCCAATGTATGATAATCAAACTATGTACGACCGTGACGCACGGACGCAGATAGCAAGAACTGTACTAGCGGGACGAAACAGTGGGGAAGTGCAGAAGCAAGTCGAGACCAATAAACGTAGACGTAAGTGATTCCGCCGGGCAATCCCCCTCGCTCGTCGTAAGACCTTGGACGATGATGGCTGTGTTTGGCAGCGCCTTGAGGATCAAACAAACCAAAACTCGTCCATGCCAATTCGAGACGGTTGCCTTACACGTTACAACAACCACCGTGTACGACGTTCCTTTTTTTCCCGCAGTCTACATTCCTTTCCTTTTCGTATGCAAGGTATAGATTGGGACGTCGTCTCGTCCTGCGCTGGGCTACTTTGCCTTGCGAGCGTGTCCATTTATTGTGGTGCATTTGGTTCTCTGCCGGTACGTCTTCACACACACGTTCATTCAGTACAGGGTTAAGCACGACCGTCGTACCTGTAGATCAGCCACGACCGTCGTACCTGTAGATCAGCCCACATGAACGAACGGGCCCCAAAAAGAGCCTCCTGCAAGATGACGAGGACGAAGAAGAAGAAGAAGAGGTTCCCGACCGCATGTCGTCTGGTGACGCATGGTTGTTCCCGATCGTAAGTACACGCGTCCAAGGGGTGTCATGAACAGTATTGGACGCGCCAACACTCACGTCTTGCCCCGGTCCATTCCATGCACTAGGTCGGCTCCCTAGTTTTGATTGGGATATATGTGGTGGTCACGTATATGGGCAAGGAATGGATCAATTGGTTCCTCGGTTGGTATTTTTCGATCGTTGGGGCAGGGAGCGTATGGAAGGTATGCCCCATTTCTTTCGTGGGGTTGTAATATGGGGTGACGAACGGGTTCGTTCTATTTTGTCCACGTGGACTTTTTTGATGTCTAGTCCGCCGTATCGTTGGTTAAATTCGTGATCGGGAGGGAGAGATGGCGAACGTTCGATCGGAACCGGTTACTGCTACTCCGGGGCCCACTTGGTACGTCGAAAAAAGCTTAGGAGCAACTTCCTATGATGATCTTACGTTTATGGTTTAGAGGTGATCTCGTTGTCGTTCCGGACGCCGACGCTGGTGCTGTTGCCACTAGGCATCCTTCCTTCCATTCTTTACAACATCTCTGCCGGATCTCGCAAGTCTGCATTGTTGACCGACATTTTCGCACTTTCCTTTTCTCACAACACATTGTCGATCCTGAAATTGGACTCGTTCAAAACGGGATGTATTCTCCTGTCGGCATTGTTTGTTTACGACATCTTTTGGGTATTTTTTACTCCAGTGGTAAGATGCAATTTGAGATATCCCAGGGTCCTGTCTCATGCACTGCAGATGGTGAAAGTAGCCACCTCTCTCGATGTGCCCATCAAACTTCTGTGGCCTAAATCAATGATATTTGCCACAGAAAAAGGGTTCACCATGCTTGGACTTGGTGATGTCGTCATACCAGGACTTTTCATTGCCCTGGCACTTCGTTATGACCGCGCGCGTGCAGAGAAGATGGAGACGTCTTTCACGAAACCGTACTTCTCTGTCACATTAACGGCATACGTTGTGGGACTCGTCACCACGATGACAGTGATGCATATGATGGGTAAGGCTCAACCTGCGTTGCTGTACCTTAGGTAAGCGTTATGCTATGACCCCCCCACGATTTTCCCGAATTTGTTTGCTGAGTCGGGTGCCATGTCTAGTCCGGCGTGTATTCTGTCTTTATTCGTAACGGCGGTTGTGCGTGGGGAAGTGGACGATGTATGGAGGTGGTCAGATGATGCTGAACTGTCACCGAAGAAGGCCGCGCAGGAAGCATCTTTGGTGTCACGGGCGTTGCCCAAAGTTGAAAATGGTAACAGTGCGCCACAGCCGGGTAGCAGCGCTGATGGTGGTCATGCGGAGGCTGAGGTGACAGAAGGGGAAGAGGAAGAGGAAGAGAGAACAGAGGATGGACAGGAGGAGGTGAAACGAAGAAAGCGCAAGAGCAAAGGGAAGAAGAAGGCATGAATGGGGATGAGCTGAGGCGAGAGGCAAGTACAGTCGGTATATTGACGGGTGGCCGCAGACAGGGCTGATCGCAGGCATCAGTTATGGTCGTGAGTGCCATTGGCATGATGATATATTTCGAGGTGACATGAGTCTCACGCCGCTTGTTACTGCCTTGTCGTAAGTGCCTGACAAGGATGGGAGGAGCTGGGAACGAGTGTAGACTGGAGGGGTAAGAAGTGACCCACACGGAAGGATGAGCCGTGTCTAATATTTGATGCATGCGACAGACAATAGAGATGGATCTCGAGGTGGAGTTGTATGGGGAGGAGCGGTCGGCAAACCGGGCCTGAAGGTCAAGGGCTGATCGTTACAATGTACCAATTCAGAGGAGAGGTTTGGGAGCCATTCTCAGGCTGAGATGACCCAAAAAGGAAATAGGGGGAAGAGAGTATGCCGTCATTGCATCATGGAGCCTGTGCAGACACATGTCGGACTGAAAGGGGAGGGCGCAAGCTGGCACGAATGGATGGAGGCGACCGGGCCTGAGCGCGCTGTCTGCTGAGGCGAGAGGATCAGGTGAGTGAGTGTATGATCGAGCCTGGCATCAGCGCGAGTGTGGAGCCGAGAGGAGGGAGTGCCAAGGTAGGTGGCGTAGGAAGGAAGAAGCTGCTAGGACTATTCAGAGGAGCAAGGTCCGACGGTCGGTTTGGAGGCGTGCAATAATAGACTGGGAAGGGATCTCAGAGATCGCTACATTCCGAATGGACGAGAGGCGCTCCCGAACGCAATATGACTGATGCCCTCGACGGTTGCCGAGGATGAGTGGATTAAAAATGACGTAATATGAATGGATCATTTAATAGAGCGTCTCAGTTGCGCAAGGGGCCATGAGGATGTAAAACGTGGACCCCGTAGACTCTGCGCAAAGACATGTGAATACGGGGGGGTCGTGTTACCATATGCGGATGATGGTGCATCCGGGGTCTTGCTCAATGACAAGTGTGTGCCTCGCAGTCGCGTTGTTCCTTGCCTCTTCAGCGTTGTCGATTTCGAGCGCGGGTCTCCACTTTTCGTCCTCATTTTCATAAAAAGATTTGTTCGTCCAAACAGAAGTCGTCCTCGTACTCATCGTAGCTGATCCTCCTCCTCCTCCTCCTCCCTCCCCGAATGCTCAAGCACCACTCACATCCTTCCTCAGATCAAATGCATTCTCTCCCAGATGATGACTGGAGCGCCATATTCTCCGCTCCTCTTGCACCCACCATGTTCGCCAACCTCGCTGCCAACGGCGTATTCCCTGTCCCGACCGCCTCCGTCCCCCAGGACGACATTCGTCAGCCCCACTCAAATCCGAGGCTCAACCCACCTCGCGATCTCCTCCAAGACTACCACCACGATCATGCCGCATGGTCACAGTCACTCCCCGCACCAAGACCTCCCCTGTCGAAACAACACTCCTCTCTCTCCACCCTCTCCATCGACAAGCTCAAGTCTCCCCAGGATCCACCCCCGCACACGCTCGATCTTCCCCTCCGCCAGCACAAGCACCATCGTATAGACATGAGCGTTAGTTCTCCCCTGCGACTGTCACGCGACGCCACTCACCCCGTTTCCCAGTCCTCTGATCATCCCCTATCGAATCAACACTGTCATCCACGACCCGATGCCCCTCCAGTCGCCTTCCTCCACACAGGCCCTCTCTCAATACCTCAGCTCAACTACCCCTACAACAACCCCATCGAGCGCTCACACATCGCCATACCCCCTTCCTTGTGGATGTCCCCCACTTCCACTCACCCCTCCTCTCCAGCCATCTATTCTCCGCTCACACAACTATCCATACCCCAGAATGGTATCATCCCTCCCGATCCATCCCCGCTCTCCGGCCACACCCACGTCTCTCCCTCGACCTCAGCTTCCCTCTCCGTCGACTCAAAGTCTGCCATGTTGTCAGACCTCTTTTCCGACGATCTCTTCCACACCTCCGGTAACGAACCGGCTCCAAGTTCATTCACATCTACCAGGATATCAGGCTCTCCAGATATTCAACCCATTTCCAGTCCCTCCACCGAGACCGATCCGGAGAAACTTGCAAAGCAGGATCCCCTCGCTACGCAGGTGTGGAAGATGTATGCGCGCACCAAAGCCAATCTCCCTCACGCACAGAGGATGGAAAACCTCACATGGCGCATGATGGCACTCGCTTTGAAAAAAAGAAAAGAGCAGGATGACACTTCCGCTGCCCCTCAGGGTACCGTACACATCAAGACCGAAAATACGCTCCCAAGTCCTTTATTAACCCAACCCGACCCACCGTGTTCGCAGCCCCCTGTCGAGGAAAGAGGGCGGCCCGTCGCAAAAGGCAAGGCAAAGGTTCAGGTCATCGGTTTCGACGGCACCAACCAGGATAGCACTGAGGATGACGAGTACGTAATCACTTCCACCCTTCCTCTGGGTTTTCGTGATGCGATTCTCCTCCAGCCTCGAGCCAATGGACTGGCGAGCCGTGAGCAGGTCCAGATCTCGAATTTCCATGGATTGGCGGCCTCAAAGTCGGTCCCGCTCACGTCCCCCGCCATTAGTCACGCAGTTTGAGCAAACCGGCTTGTACAATCAGTTTGACGCTCGGCATTCCTTTTCGACAACGCATGGCCACGCTGACAAGTCTCCGGAACGACCGGTGCGACGCTCGGTGGATTCGACTCCGTCGTCCAGCATACGGATACCGGGTGCTTCCACTCTATCTTCTTCGCGTCCTTCTGCAGCTTCCTCTAGCATGCGCTCCGCACTATCCGCCATTTATGAAGGCAAGACGGCCCACGAGGCTTCTCCTTTTGGAAGTCCCACTCATGATAATACGCACGTTAATCAATTTAATCATTCCATGTCCACACTCAACACCTCCGGCTTCCATCCGTCTTCGCTCCCTTCTTTTGGCCTCCATGGGCCCTCCAAGTTCCCCCTTGACGACGAATCATCCAAGCCTCGTGCGTTTCCAAGGCACGTGCGAAAAACGAGCTTTGATCACACTGTGGAGCGCGAAGGCATATTCATCGGCCCAAGTGGTAGGCATCAAGTGAATGGCAAACCTTTGTCCCCCGATAGCCTTGCAGGCCAGAAGCGGCGGGCGGATGCACCCCATGCAGAGAGCATACTACGGGCCGATCCTTCAAATGTTGAAGGCAACCCCCCACGCTCGGCGAAACCCCGAGAGGTGGATCAATATGCTGGTAGTGGTTCTTTCCCGTCGACCGCTTTCAATTTCAGCTTTACGCCATATGAAGGCATGTTCAACTTCGCGTCACCAGGAAGCGCAATATCACATCAGGAGTTCCCACACGTGCTCCAAAGTGCCGACAATGCAAGAGCATCTGATTTGCACATCCACGGTTCTGCGCCGCATTCGCTGAGTGGACCTACTTATACGCCCTCAGTGGGTTCTTCCCCTCGCATCGACGAAGGATTATCTGCCGCCGTTGCCGCGAACGCAGCAATGGCAGGGAACTATGTCCAACAACTGAACGCTGCCAACTTTACTTCCGATGAAGGTGTTGACTATCGTCAGCTTTTCGGGCTCCCTTTCCCATCCTTGGATGCCGGCGTAAACCTTGGTCAGGGACCGTATACCCACGTTGATCCAACGCAGATTTTGCCCGTGGAACACGGAGAGATGGTTTTGCAAAGCTATCATGCCAGCCCGACTAGCGATTGGGGCAATGGCCTCCCCTCGTCGACTGCCTCTCCTGAACCCTACGTCACGTCCAGCGCTTCTTCTCCCCCGTCCGTCGAAGGTGCCAACGCCTCCAACACTCGCATATCCAGTCGCAAGATATCATCGGCAAATCGCGTCGCGCAGGGGTTGCAACGAAAGAAGTCTACGGCTAATACCACACGCGCAGTATCAAGATCAGAAACGAGCACCCCTGAACTGACTACCGAAGGTAGTAGCAGTGCTACCGCCAAGGGAAGCAGTGATGACGGTGATCAACCCCCAACATCGTGTACAAACTGCCAAACGACGAACACCCCGCTGTGGAGACGTGATCCGGAGGGACAGCCTCTTTGTGCGTAGTTGGATCCATCCTAGATCAATGCTCGATTGACCCCCCTCTTTTGACAGGCAATGCTTGTGGCCTTTTCTTTGTGAGTGTAACTCACGATCGTGTTGTGAACGAGCTCTAAAGTGTTGTCAAGAAATTGCACGGTGTTGTCCGCCCGTTATCTCTCAAGACGGATGTCATCAAGAAGAGGTGGGTCCCATCGCTAGGGTTGTATCGTGTATTCATCGTACTTGCAGAAATCGGGCGTCTGGCACGCCAAATGGCACCAACTCTCGCAAGAGCGGCGGCCCCGGTTTGCCAAAGATCGCGGCGTCCAGTAGACCTCGTTCCGCTACCACGAATGCCATCCCCACCGGATTTTCCAGCACACGTGCGGCACCCGCAAATCGGGGGGCAAATGGAACCTCACAGGCTGCCACGGCGGCAGTGAAGAGACAGCGGCGAACGTCAACGGGGCTGCCGAGCTCCCCTGTAATTCATAAAGGAAACGAACCCATTCTCTGAATCTGACATAACGTCTCTGTATGAGCAACTTACGTTGCCAGCGGTTAGCTTTCGTCAATTTATGGGGACCTGCGTGCATATATTTTTCTTGATTGGAACGCAGGGGCTACTGTGTAGATATTGATCATAGATTATTGCTTCCCTGTTTTCTCCTTTCTTTCCCTCTTGCTCACATGCAATATGTTGTCCTCTAATGTTATTCTACTTGTAGAATACGACGTTGTACGATTAGTGCGTGGGCATTTCGTGCAGGGTTAACCCTGGACCGTCAACGAGCTTTCGAGTCCGACATTTGACAAGCGGACGCGTCCGACCCTATTTAGCGAACGACGGCGACGGCGACGACGACGACCTATTTCCATATCTCCCCGCCACCACCCGCTGTTGTCAATCTGGCATCGTTCTTCAGAAATGCGACGTCCTCACCGCGTACTCCGGTGCCATCCTATGCCTCCGGTCTCCAGCCTGTGGCATCAAAGGATGTAGCAACAGCTAGCCGACGTCTCTCGCGGACAGGACATGACTTTGAGCAGGCGTTGCGCACCGGAGGGACCGTAGTCATCAGGGAGAGTTTGGACGTGGACACCCTCGGTGCAGTTGACAACCCAGCCAAACGCGAGCTGACATCGCCTCCGCCTCCAGACAGAGATCAAAGGACGGTTCGTGTTGTCCATCAGCCACCGACGCCCATCATCGTGCCGCCTACCCCTTCACATAACCCTGCTCCCTACTCTGCCCAGCCTCTCTCATCCTCGTCCTCTTCCAACGAAGTCTTCTATGACGCTGAAGACCCTGACATGCAGACCAAACGACGTTCTATTTATCGATCTCCCGGCACCTCCAGTAGCCCAGACCTAGCTACCCTCGTGCGCAAGGCAAAGGAAAGAGGTGGCGTCGTACCGCCCAGCCTCGCCGCCGCGCAAAAGGAAAAGCGGCCGGAACCTCCCCCGCCCTTGCCCAGCGGTCCCGCGAATTCCACTTTCCGACAGTCTACATCGACACGGCTACGCTCAGCGACGAGTACGACATCGCCTGCGCCACCCAAGTTGTCCATCACTGCCGCGCCGCAAAAGCCGGTCAAGACACCAAAGGATCCTGTCAGCCCCAGTGGATCCGACTGGGTCATGGCGAGCCCGCGTTCGAGAACGACATCGAGAGTCGAATATGACAAGGTGCGCCTTGTCCGGCTGTGATGTGCGACCCGTTGCTCAATCGCATGTTTTTTTTTACCGCAGACGACGAAAAACTCTGTCAAGGCGAAAACGAGCGCGTTTTTAGGTAAAATGTTGGGACAGTCGACGACGCGCGATCGTTCTGTACGTCAACTACATGTCGTCTATGGGAGTGTCTATTGATTGTCGTAACACAGCGTACTGATGCCTCGTCGACGGGGTCTCCTCCGGGAAGACCTTCGTTGTTCAGTAGTTTTATACCCCCGGTGCCCCCGTTGCCCGGGGATGTTGCCTCCATGCCCGTCCTGTCACCCCTTGCAGATGTATTCGCGACTCCACAGCCACCTCCACAAAGCGATAAACCTTTGCCGCCCATACATGCCGGGCCGATGGATCGTGCTAGCAACGACTCTGACGTGAGCTCACTCGTCGTCGTCGATCCGATATCTCAGATAAAGGGACGTACACCTTCCCCTGATCAACGTTCCGTAGAGCGGCCGGTGGTAGAAGGGAAGTTCCTTGGACATACCAAACGCCGGAGTATGAGTGTTAGCGACCTGGATGTTTTCAAATTTAGTGTAGAGACCTCTCCGGCACCGACTTTGCCCCCAAAGGACCACGGCGTACCTGACGGCCACGGAGCCTGGGAATCGTCGTTGTACGGGATACTAAGCGATTTCAAAGGTGTGCTGTCGACGTTGGATCCAGACACGGGCTCGTCGCTGGATCTTCAGGACCCATCGATTTCCTGCCGGAGAGCTGCGTCGTCGTCGTTGTTCAATGGTCAGGCACGGACTTCGTCTCAGTTGGACGTAAAGTCCCCCATATTACCCCCTGTGCCGCCTACCACTCCGGTTGTTTCCTTACCAACGGAGTCGTCATCTCGGCGAGACCCAACGTCGCCGTCCAAAGATTCTTTGATGGCCGAGCCGATTGTGCCCCCTCGAATGTCCTCGCTTCGGACACCTGTTCGTTCCCGCTCTGGGTCTGGTCCACACCAACACCAGCAACAAGGCATGGGGGCGGGTGCCCTTGTTCCACCGCGCGTCCCGCACCACAAGCATGGTCCCAGTCCGTTGCGATATAAACAGTACGGGAACCATATGCAGTCGTCTTACCGCGACACGTCGAGACTTCGTGTACACCACCATTCTACTGCGTCGACGTCGGAACCGTCGTTGATCCCGAGTAACGACGAGGCGCGACCTTGTACGTTTTGTGATACGTTTTTTCTTTTTTTTTATGTGGGTGTCTGACGTGATCGAACATCGACAGCGTTCGCGGCCGGTTCGGGCGAACTCGCGACCAACGATCTCGTCCTCCCCCGGTTTGCATCTAACCCGTCTTTTTCGCACAAGGAGAAAGAGGAGACGCAGGACCCGGAAGAGCGGGGCAAGGAGCTGGCCGCGCGATGTTATGAGGAAGACGACTCGTTTTTGGCCAAGGACAAGATTGCCGAATGGTTGGGTGGCCAGTACGTGTATTTTTGCACCTTTTAACGATGTCTGACCTACTTTCTTTGGTAGCGGTCAAATCAACAAGATTGCGCTTCGATATTATATGGATTATTTCGATTTTGCAGGGTTGAGGCTGGACACTGCGTTTAGGTGGGTGCGACGTTTGAGAGGAGGATCCTCGCGACTGAAATTGGAATGCGCAGACGGCTATGTTCCAAGTTGTTCCTTAAGGCCGAAACACAGCAAGTCGATCGTATCCTCGAGGAGTTTAGCAGGCGTTTTTGGAGCTGTAATCCTAGCCGTTTATACGGGAGTGCGAGTGCGTACACGTCTTCTTCTCTTTAGCGGTTGGATGGCTCATGTGGTGTACAACGTAGGCGTTGTCCACGCGGTCACTTATTCCCTCCTGCTGTTGAATACCGATCTCCATGTGGCCGATATTACCACTCGCATGTCTCGAAGCCAGTTCGTCCGGAATACCATGACTGCCATACAGATGCAACTTCATCCTACTCGGTACGGATCTACGACAGATCTAGACCACGATGATACAAGCAGTGGCCGTGGAACCATTTCAGATGGGACCGAGACTCAATCAGTGACGCGGTCGAAGCGGAGTGGGAGTATTGCGAGTTGGAATAGCGTTTCCAGGGACACGTTCATGTCTTCGGGGGTGATGTCCTCCGCTGCGCTATCTGCTGTGCAGGCGTCATTGAACAGTAGTACCACGTCTTTCCATCACTCGCCTGGCGTAGAGTCCAAGTCGCTCAGTACTGGAGCTCTGCAGGTCGTGTATGACCGTAGCTGGGAAATGGATATGGAGGGATTGCTCAAAGTGCGTGTCTGCTTTTTGTGTCGGGCATTCGTTTGACTGGGTCGATGGATGTAGGACATGTATGGGGCGATCAAGAGTCAACAGATCTTGCAACCTCTTGGTATGGTTTCCTTGATGTGTTCTCCGCCAGGCTCATCGAGCCTTGGCATAGGCCATCATCTCATGGCGCGCAGTCGAAGCTTACGAGGGGCTCCTGATCGATTGACAACGCTGAAACGGGGTAGTATCCGAGGGATCCAGTCGATCCTCGGTGCACCATACAGCCCATACAGTAGCAACAGCAGTATCGATGGACGTGCTAGTCCATCGCCGAGCTTTGCGACCTCGACGCACGAAGTATGACCTCCCAAGACGTTTTGTGTATCCATATACTGACTACTCTCTTAGGGAGTGCACAATTCCATGGCAGCGTTCCTCACGCCCGCCCTTGGTTTCGCATCCAACTTGTCGCACACGATCATACGTGAAACTCAAGAAGACGAAGATCGGAGTTTCCACAGCCATGAATCCAACTCGACGACGATTAGTATCACGGATGAGGAACTGGCTTTGCTCGGTGCACCATGGGCGAAAGAGGGCATGCTCTGTCGCAAGCAATACTGGGAATCTGCCGGGAAGCGAGCCAAGTCCAAGAGTTGGCTCGATGTCTTTGTGGTCATTCAGCGCGGCGAGCTCAACATGTTTACGTTTGGAGATCATGGTGGGGGTGGGTCTGGTATCGTTGGTGGTGGCAACTGGCTCGTGCGTCGATGGGTTCTATTCGATGCGATCGCATACTGATGACGGGAACGCAGGAAAACGCGAATATAGTTGGGACTGTTCAGCTCGCGCATTCGTTGGCCCATACGCTTCCACCTCCGGGCTACAATCGACAACGGCCTCATTGTATGGTACTGACCCTCGCGAATGGCGGTGTCTATTTCTTCCAGGCAGGCACGGAAGAGCTCGTCAACGAATGGGTCTCAACGTGCAACTACTGGGCCGCTCGGACGAGCAAGGAACCGCTTGCCGGTGGTGTGTCCAACATGGAGCACGGCTGGAGCCGCGTCTCGGACATGCACCCGCGCTCGGTTTCGGACAACGACCTGTCCCGTGAGCATGACCGTGTGGATACACTCAGCGTTCGAAGTGGTCGGAGCAATCGAAGCAAGTTTGGATGGCGAGAAGGGGTGGCGACTGTGCGGGCGCCGCATTCGCCGTGGAAAGACAGAACGACGATCAGCGATTGGAAGCCACCAATACCGCCGATGATATCGAGCATCCATGACGAAGAGACGCAGTTGGAGGCACTGCAAAAGTATGTGGGGATGTTGAAAAAGGACCTCCAGCATCACAATGAGTTGCGAGAGCCAATGCTTGTGTTGGTCAGTCATTTTTGTATCTCTGGCGTCGTCGAGTTTATTAGAGCTGACGGGATGACGGGCCGTGTAGTATGAACCTCGATCGGCGAATGGCATCAAGGCGCAGAGTAATTGGGAAAAAAAGTCCCAGTACCTCTTGACCGAAATTGTCAAATACGACTCCTACATCGACTCCCTCCAATCTGCGATGACTCTCCGACTGAAGAAGCGTGGCGAAAAGGCGCTAGAGCGGGCCCTCGGGGGTGTCGTCCCAGGCGAAGATCTCGCCCGTTCCGGGACGGTGCGAAGAAAGGAACGTGCCATCGAGGAAGACCCCATCTCAGAATTGGACGAGCAGTCGTCCGCGGCTGTTGGTTCCTCTCGGTTTCATCGACGAGAAACGGCGGAAAGCGGTCAGTGGCCGTAAACATATGATACTCGATTTTTCTTTTACATAATAGAGATAAGATAATTTTCCTTTGACCTTTTTCTTTTTTCCTACTCCCGCGTCCAATTGGGCTTGTAGTTTGGGAAATAGTGGAATATTTATGTATGATATCTCACCTAACTACTTTGTTTTATAGCCCCTTGTGTCTACTTTGGATGTTTGCTGTTAGATCAATGGATCTTTTTATTACTGATGAACAGAAAGACGAATGACCAGGGCAAGATCTGAGTGAGTAGTTTACATACTAAACTGCTGGCGCCAACACTGGTGAGTAGTACATCAAATTCAGAAGGATCACAGTGCAAAGTGATAGAAGCGTCACTATCTAACGCGCGTGCGTCCAGGCGGTGAAGGATGGGTCCTTGTGCTTTGCAATCGCCATTTCTCGCCATCCTATGCAACATAAATACGCTCTTTTAAGGTTGTCCTGCATAGTCTAAGATCATCGCCAGTGAGCAGACACTGGCACCCCCAGGTATTGAAATTTATTTACTTTTTCAATACAGAAAACGGAGAACCCGGTAGAAAGGGAGATGTATTATACAAAGTACTGCTCAGGACTGGTGGGTGATTGCCAGTGGCAGCCGTCCACGTTCATGTTCAACACAGTCGTGAACTACCGCACATCAAAGTTCGAGAGAGCGTGATATGGTCGTGGTGAACAAATAAGATTCATCTCGTCAGCATGACTGTGATGTTTGTAATCAAATGTTCATACCTTCTCTGAGAATCTTTGTCAAAGACTTGGTCGTGACTTGATCAAGTCAGAGAGGGGGCAGGGTTGTGGGCGACGTTTCAAGAACCATTCGATGGTGGGGATGATCACCCCAATAGCAGGCCGTTCTTCAATTGGGGACCAACAATCTTGAATGAAATTCCAATGAGAGTCGTCGAGGGTTCGAGACTCTGGTCGGCGGGGCCTCTGCCCCCTCGCCAATCGCAAAACAACGGCCGAATCTCCCCGGACTTCTGACCATGGTTCTTTTCCGGACAACACCTGCAATAATGTCAGCGCAGGTGTGGAATGTGTGTCCATTCAACTTCCCTGGAGGGTGATACAACCAAACGACCATATATCGCTCTTGGTTGTCCGCTTGCACGCCTCATCCTCATCAACTTGCTCTGGCGCAATCCATCGCAAGGCTCCCGGTCGCGCAGTGGATCTTCGGAGATAAGTCAATGCTTCGGGAATAATACCCACCAACGAAGCATAACCAAAATCCGCTAAACGCGCGGTGTAATCTGCATCAAGCAGCACATTGTTCTGCCCCTTGGTTAGACAACAAGGATTCATAAATTTCTAGCTTGACGCACGCAGTTAAGGTCACCATGAACAATCGCCAAGGAATGCACTATGGTGTGTTACTTCTTTCTCAACCTTGTGATGATAACGAAGACCCACAGTACTGCAACCCATTTGCAACATCTAGCAGCTATCACCCAGCGATTAGAAAACATGGATGCAGTACATATTCAGTGGACGCACGAACTGGAGTCGGTGTCCCAAATCTAGATTATTGTGATACTTCATCAAGAAACGGTGAAGTGATTCGTTGGGCATCCATAAAGACACCAACGACATAGCGTCACGCATTCCGAATCCAAATGCAACTCCCAGGAACGGAACGATATTCATGTGGTCGAGTCTCCTCCAAATTCCGAGCTCTCGACGAAGCATCTGCAAATCAGCCTTAGATCACACTTCTTGATCGTAGGTGAGATCAATTATTACCTTGACAGATTTTTCGCCTGCATCTCCATCTATTGCAAACGCGAATCGAAACGCCTTTACCGCAACCTTGGGGAGGGATGGGTAATCAGCAGGCAGCATGAGTCGTATACAGCTTCAAACCTCTTTGGGGGAACTACCATGGTACCGACATCTATACACATCACCAAAACCTCCTCCAGCAACATACTGATCATCGGCTTTGGTGATAAAGCGAGTAAGATCTGGTGGAGGAGGGAAATTTGTACTGACGAAGATGATTCGAACCAAACAACAATGTCAGATGATCGTGCTACAGTGTAACAAGATGACATACTTGAGGCTGGACGTTTCACGTAATGGTTCCTGTGCCAAAAGAGAAGCAGGGAGTGAATGAGGTAGCGTGGAGTGTACAGTTGGAGAAGCTGGATCAGGTTGCTTTAGGAAAATGTAAGCAGTCAGATGGATAACTAAGTCAAGAAGGACCATACTTGTTCAACGTCATAGACGGGGTCCATGGCATCGTCATCATTGTGCACGGGAGAACCAGATAAGACTTCGTGTTCGTGGGGACTGACGCCTTTAGTAGAAACTCCTGAATTTCCAACCTTGCGAGCATTCTGACGAATATTGCGGAACCAGGTTGTCATCTTGCCGATATCCCTGGATAAAAACAATGGTTAATGACCCATTTTGACACTGATAATGAAGCATACACCCACATTCCAACCCCCAACGCCAGCTCTCTTCGCTCTTCTATGGAAGGCTTCATTGCCCGATGAAGCAGCTTCTTCATTGGATCAGGCTGATATGGCTCTGGACGAGACTCGTGTTCACGGGTCATTAACGAAGGATGGTGAGATGGAGGTGGATGAGGTGGATGAGGCACGTGTGTGTCAGGGGAGTCAGAATTCGGGTCCTGAGCGAGGAAGTTAAGCAGTGGGTCGAGTACCAAGGGAGTTGTGGTGAGGTAATTCGAAGCTGGTGTAACTGCCTTCAATTTGAAGAGAGTATAAGTAAGCTAGGCAAGCTACGACTCACAAATACTTACATCGAAATCGAGAGGTAGTACTCGTCCATTGTCATGAATGTGGGTAGCTGAGTATGGCGGAGGTCGATGGAAGGGGGACAGTCGCGCGAGGTGAATGGCGTTGCGTGGCACATCGAGGTCAGCAAGGGTCGTCTGCGAGACACAGAAAACGATGAGAATGAGTACCAATATGTCAGGTTAGCCTCACCTGACTCTCAACCGATTCCCACCAAGGTACCCGCCACAAATATATGTTCTTCTCACTTATTGATGCCACGAATTCACCAGAGGGAGAGAAGGAAACTGCGTGTACACATCCATCGTGCTGTAGATGTTGTCCTATGGGATCACCGGTAGTTGCATCCCAGAAGCGAACTGTTTTATCCCAGGATGCACTCGCAAGGATTGATCCGTCAGGTGAAAGGAAGAGAGAGCGTATCCAGTCTGCGTGGCCTGTCCGCCATGGATATCCAATTTGTTCCCCTGTATCAGAGTTCCAATAGTGAATTGTTTCATCCTCGGATGCAGAGAAGAGTCTGTTGCCATCGCGTGACCACAACACACAGCGGATGGGATCATTGTGGCCTTGTAGTGGCCCCAGGATGAGTGCCCCAGTCTTGACTTTATACACATGGATGTTGCTTCTAATGCCACATGCGAGTTTGTCGCCGTTTGGAGAGAATGACATGCACCGAATAAATTCATCAACGTCGTCGATGCACCGATTGATTCGTCTCGCTTCCATGCTATAAATCTGTACAGTGCGACTGCCAACCGCAGCGAATCGAGCATCTGGCGAGATGGCAATCTCGGGGTATCCGTGTGAGCAAGTCCATTTCCGGACAAGTTTGTGCGATTTGACGTCCCATACTTCGATGCTTCCTGCACCGTCACTGCTGATGCTGATGATCTTTCCACCATCCCGGGTCACAACTAGATTGGATATGGATTCGCTCTCGTGCTTCATCGACGTCCCTTCTTGCATGCCGTGTTCCAGATTCCAGACCTTCACAGTTCCGTCCTTAGAGCCAGTGACAACTCGGCGTCCGTCAGGGAGGTACACGAGTTCTAGGAAATAGTCGTCATCATGTGCCGGGATAACTAGAAGTGGCCGAGGACCATTATTGAGAAATCCTTGTGGTACAGGGCGTGACATGATGCTGCAAGCTGCGTGTCGAGTCGGTGAATTTGCACAGGTGGGTCGACAAGAAAGACTGACGGAGGAAAACACCGAACGCGGTGTAAGCCACCATAGGATAAGCCTCAAGGCAAAGCTTTGGCGCCCAATGCTGTAAGCTAGTGCCAATGCATTTCCGTCATATTCCATTGGTTTTTAGTGGGTCCCGAGTCGGGCGCAGCTAAAAGGGATATTTTGCATATTGGGTATTCATTGGGTGTTGCCACAACTCTGGACAATCAAGTCCTGATAAATGGTTTCTGACAGACGGACAAACATTGCATGATAGTGGTCCCTCAAACCTAGCCTCTCGTGGAACTCGACGGACACACGAAATGCTGACGGTAAAACGACCACGAGAGTCTGGGTTTCCCGAAGTACAGTCTGTACTAGCTGTGATGTCTACATGGTAGGTCGGAATTTTGCATTGGGCCCGAGAACGCACTTCCTCTTCCCCTACCCCGGGCCAGCTTCCTCTCTAGCGCGCTCTAGCGCACCCAGTAACTGTTGCACCCAATCCGTTTGCGTTTGTAGGGTCACCCCGTGCTCATACCCGAGTTTGCCGACGAGGACCTCCGAGTTCGTGGACTTGGTCTAGCAATTTCTCGTTTGATTGAAGAGTGGGCTTCGGAAGTTGAATCCTGGGAGCATAACGCCGTCAACTTTGCGTCGCTAGAGCTAGCTTCGTCCTTCTCGGACGATACATTCTGCTGCACACCCAAGTGCCACACCTTGCGGGATGCTGAAAGTAGGAACACGAGGCAGGCGATGACAACCATGGCCCTTGCCATGCCGCGATACTCGACGCAGATGCGATACCCCCATCCCGCTACTCAGTTACGCAGACGATTTCGCATCAGGCGAGAAACGACGTCACTTGAAGAATCGATTCTGCATCAACTTGAATCCAGATCAATAACTCGTCGTTTCAAGAAAAGATACCGGACACAATTACGAGCCTAGATTAATGGACTAGATCCAACCGAGACACCGCATCATCGAATTTAGAAGTCGCTCGCGCGCAAGTATGAGATCGCATCACGACCATACCATCACCAAACCTTTGGAAATTGGCTTTCACTTAGCCATGCGAAATAAGCGTAGCCCACAAAATTTGTAGTACAGTGGACATGCAGTGTAATATAACTTGAAACCTTGAAATCTTTTTCGAAGGTTGGGTAATTGTTGACCGAGATCTTGCATTCGACGGACTCAGACGAGAAGAGATGGTAGTACCTGTGAGGCACGAATGGTCCAGCACGAGACAAAATTGTCAGAGGACAACAAGTACCATACTTACCCCGAACCAAATGGACGGTACTGGTCTCATTCATGGTACACCTTCAATGGACAAATTACAGAACATGTTTCATTCGTACAAGCCGTCTCTCTCTTCTGGTACTGAGTCTAGTTGTGACCGACTACATTCTTCGCCCTGTATGGTTCTTCCAGGTATTTCTGCTCTTCAGGCGTGAGCGTAATGTTGATGGCACCTAGAGAAATGCGAATGTTAATGCCGTGCGTACTAGCACGTACTCAAAAGGCTGACCAAGAAGATCCAACAGGTTGTTCATAGAGGTGGTTCCGACAATGGGAGCAGTAACAACATCCTGCGACATCGACCAAGCAAGCGCGATCTGGGCCATACTAAAGCCCTTCTTCTTGGAGACTTCCTCGAGGCTGTTACTAGAGTTAAACTATTGTTGGCCCGGCGACACCAACAACGCGGCGCACCGGTTAATGATGTCCTTGTCGGACTCGTGTTGGATGTAAGAATTGATGGACCTATTTGGACAGACGCTCAGATACATGCATGGCACCATTAAAATATGACTCACATGTCCGTCTTTCCGCGAATTGTTTGTTCGCCAAGAGGACGAGTGAGTAACCCTCTTGCAAGTGGGGACCACGGGATGCATCCAACACCGAACATCTGGTACAAGTGAGGCAGCATCCGAGGCTGGTTTCGTCATTCTCTCACCTTCATTGTCGGGAACATCTCCCGTTCTTCTTCGCGATATATCAAACTGTGGTGGTTCTGCATGGAAATAAAAGGCGTCAAGTGGTTCGTAATAGCATAGTCTGTGTTGCATGTCAGAGGACGGCTCTCTCGGTTTGAGAAGAAGGGTTACTTTGCATCGCCTGGACTGGGATAACGAGTCAGTGCATGTCTGACTCTCAGAAAAAAAAGACTTACATTGGTACGCCCAGCAAGAAGACATTCCAATGTAACGGACGTATCCAGCCTGAATCACGTCATGCAATGCTTGCATCTGCTTGTCGTATAAGAAGGAATCCTGATAATCGTTTGATGACCCCTACCGTTTCTTCAATGGGTGTCTCTTTGTCGAAACGATGACCTAGAACATGTTTGAATTGGTTGGTTAATGGGTGGAAACCAGCGTACATTGGAGGACATCCACGTAGTCAAGCTGGAGACGCTCCAGACTGTGCTTGATGGATTGGAAGATGTGCTGGAGGGTTAAAGGTACATAAAGCCACGTCAATTATGCGGTCCGACTCCTTCACCTTGCGACTCAGGCCGCGTTGATTCACGTATCCCAGATTGTCGGTGTGAACCGCGGACTTGAATAGTTTCTCGCCAGGAGTGCGACCGACAACGTTGTAGACCTGGAACCAATGAACAAAAAAACAACGCGCATGTACGGGTTCACAGATGCATACCTTGGTCATGACCACGATCTCGTCGCGAGGAAGATTCAGCTTTTTGATAGCATTGCCCAGGATTACCTCTGATGCACCATTCGAGTACATCTACACACAAACGCAGAATACCTCGTCGCTAATCCAATGCAGTCATGTTCAGCTGAGACTTACATCCGCAGTGTCAAAGGTGTTTATGCCTGCGTCATAACTGGCTCTTGGGTTAGCGGGAAGGCTTACATGTTACGTGTAACTTACGCAACTTTGATGTGCTTTATCGCTTCCTCCTCGCCGAGGACCCAGTCTTGCCACTCGCTTGTGCCTGTTAAACGTGTAAGGCGTGCAGACAAGGCAGATCACCACTCGCTACTGACCATACTGCATAGTTCCCAAGATGATCTTGGAGACCTTTAACCCCGAATTGCCCAATCGGACTACAAAACAGGTGAGTCTGGAAGGGCAATGTGATTGCGGAGACGAACCATAAGGCATAGATTTTTGAGCGGTGGTCATCTCTGCAGGCGTAGGGGGTAAGCAGGGAGAAAAGTTCAACCTGCGACTCGTGTTTGAATTTATATCGCCGCGAGTCCGTGTTGGCATGTGAGTTGGCCAAGTATAATTATCTTATCTCCGGGGCGAGAAACGCCTCAGCTCGGGGACTAGCCGTTGAATCGAAGCAGCTTCGAGTTGAACAACATGCCTTTTCCCCGCAACATCGAGCCTAATTGAAATCTGACCGTCTGAAGCCCAGGTAGCTGCTGATACTTGACATCAATATTCTGGTACTCGTTTCGGCTCGTTCATGGTACCTGCTCGCCGCTCGGCCCAAAATAAAGTGACGATGGGAATATGATTTTACTGGGCAAAGTTAGCGGGCCGGTTTCGCATGTTTTTTGTTTGGATATGGCACAAGATACCGTAGCTGGTGGTAAGATGCATGAGGCAAGAAAGAGTGTCACGCGAGCGCGCCTCAATTGGGCTATCCTCTCAGAACAGAACAGTGTCAAGGGGCCTCGACTCATCCAAACGATCATTCTCGTATTCACCTTTACCTCCTCCTGACAGCATATCTAATACATTTACGACGGCGGAATACCGGTCGACCACCACTGCCAGATAAACTGTGCACTGCGGTTCTCGATTCCCTTGATATAGTCGAGGTACAAAGATGTCCTCTGTGGATCTGTCAAGCTCACACTGGGTGTCAGAACAGCGGCTAGTTTCTTGCTCGTGTCGGTCAGCTGAGTCGCGTTGAAGTGGATGCCCTTTCCGGTGTTGTCCATATCCAACCGAACGTACGGGATGACAGTAGATGTCCCCTGTAAACCCACCCCTAACAACGCCCAGGTTAGTGCATGGATGATTTGGTGGGGAGCTGCAGCGCATGGAGTACACACCAACTACTTTGCCAAATGCAGGGCTTACTTGCATTCGACTGCCGATCCATTGTCAGTACATTTGAAAGCAGAGGGCACCGGTATGCTAACCTCACGTAGAGCTGCAGCTTTGATGGGTCAATCTTATCCCTTCCCGAGTTCACCCAATTGCAACTGGCGACGGAAGCAGCAGAGTATGTGGCATACTGTCTCACTTCTTCAGCAAGGACTCCAACTTCCACTGTCGACAAAATGTCAGTTCCACAAGAGAATGTGGTTTAGAACACTTGATAGAGCTCACGTTCAGGACCTGAATCGGATGACATGTCGATAGTTCGGTTGGGGGCTCAAATCACCGGGAGTGGAGTCTTTTATATGCTGAGACACCAACCAAGCCGCATGGTGGTAGATACCAGGTCACGGAGATTAAGCACACAGCGTGACGGCGAAGTAGCAACTTATCTGGATAACAGATGCGCTCATTGCCCGTTCTGATCGTGCAGCGCCAGCGAAGCCTGAAAAAGAATGGCGTAAGGATCATACGACGATACGAAAACGGTGTACATTCATTTGAAACATCCAAAGATATGCAACGCACCGTCTACGTCCGAATTCTCCATCAGGGTCCTTGTATGACCGCTGCATTCCCGGTCTAGCTGTGGGGATAACGAGGGGCATCTCTCTCGAGATTTGACAACCCCTGAACGTCTTCCCGAAGAAGCCACTTGCTCTCAGATCGCCACAAGTCTACATCTGGACTCCCGCTCCCGTCTTGCGAGAACCGGTTCTCATAAAGAGCGAGCATTGTCGGGGTTTCAGTTGCTTACTGTGATCATCCAACGATCTTACTTCACCGGGGGGGGGAGATTGTCATCAGGAAGCCGGGACGGCGACGGTGTGGCCAGGCGACTCGGAATGTTGTCCGCACATCTCAGTCTGGAAATACTAACCACCATTCTGCTTCCTGATCATAGGGGCGATAACAGGATTCGAAGTCGTAGCTCTTGCACCGCAGGCCGACTGCGTCTATCGATAAGATACAAACATTCCGTACTTGTACCTTCGACGGCGGGATATGGGGTATACGCACCAGACTCGGGAATCGAAAGTGAAAGGGGAGACTCGGTACGGGAAATGGTATTCCTTGCAGGAACGGACTGGGTGGGCGCACATCAGCTTCGAGAGGTCGACCTGAGAAAATTGATCTTGGTTCCTATCGGATTTTTGAGAGAGTTGTGCTACAATCGCCTTCCTGATGCCTAAAAAAACCGGGTCACCGTTTCCTCCCCTGTAATTGCCTTCCGCAAGATCTCCTGACTTTGGGCGTCGACAGATGCGGCACAAAGCAGATATTTGGTGAATGGTTCAAGCCCGCTAACCACGCAAAATCACCTCACGTTGTCACCTCACGTTGTTAACTCCCTAGACCTCGCTTCCTGTCTGCCAACGTGAGGATAGAGTCTGTTTGGGGAGCCAATGACGGTGCCATTGAGTTTTCCAGGGTCTAAGGTATGGTTAATCATGCCATTGGAGCTCTCCAAGTTTCCTTGATTCACGCACATTGTACAAGAGGTCCGAGTCCATATCACGGTTCAGATCATCTCGGACGCGTTCCGATCGAGCTTTGGGACATTTGTTTCTTCGGGGCGCTAATGTTTTGCTTGCTGGTATTACTTGACCAATAGCTTTAGCAGAATAAGGCTTATGGTTAGTCTCGCTTCCCAACTCTCAGAAAAAGGGAGGCTTACAGTGGTACGCCCAAGAAGACGTCATACAATGTTTGTATCTGCTTGCCGTATAAGAAGGAAATATTCGATGACCCCTACTTACCGTCTCTTCCATGGGCGTCTCCTTGTCGAAAGTCGCCAACTCGAAACGATGACCTAAAATGTAGTTGATTGATGCGTGGGAACCAGTGTACACCGGAGGACATCCATGTAGTCAACCTGGAGAAAGGCTCCAGACTGTGCTTGATGGCTTGATGGATTAGATGATGTGCTAGAGGGTTAAAGGTAGAACTGGAAAATATCATCAGCACTTGTGAAGCTTTCAAATCAGGCTGTGGGACCCATGTATGTAGTACTAGTATACTACTTATATATGATGTCGTCGCTCGGACTAATGTGGATATTTGCAAGCTAGAACCACTCCCCTCAGAACAGTGTCAAGGAGGGCTCGGTACATGTGACACTTCTCATCCTAACGATCATTCTCGTATCCACCTTTCCCTTCTGCCTGACACATTTATGACGGCGCAATACCGGTCGACCACCACTGCCAGATAAACTCCGCATCACGGTTCTTCATTCCCTTGATATATTCGAGGTACAAGATTTCCCTCTTTCCATCTGTCAACCTCACACTGGGTGTCAGAACAGCGGCAAATTTCTTGCTTGGGTCAGACAGCTGAGTTGCGTTGAAGTGGATGCCTTTTCCGGAGTTGTCCATATCCAATCGAACGTACGGGATGACAGTAGATGTCCCCTGTAAACCCACCCCTAACAACGCCCAGGTTAGTGCGTGGATGATTTGGTGGGGTGTTGCGGTGCATGGAGTACACACCAACTACTTCTTCAAATGCCGGGCTTACTTTCATTCGACTGCCGATCCACTGTCAGTACATTCGAAGGTAGAGAGTACCAGTATGCCAACCTCACGTAGAGTCTCAGCTTTGATGGGTCAATCTTTTTCCTTCCCGAGTTCACCCATTCGCAACTGGCAACAGAAGCAGCAGAGTACGAGGTAAAATGTTTCACTTCTTCAGCAAGGACTTCAACTTTTTCTGTCGACAAAACAAGTGTTAGTTTCCCAAGAGAATAGGCAGAAGTAGAACACCTGATAGAACGCACGTTTGGGACCTGAGACGGACGACATGTCGATGGTTCGGTTGGGGTTTCAAATCTTTAGGAGCCGAGTCTTTTATATGCTGAGAGGTTAACCAAGATCAGGTAGGCGGTTAGCTACTAACCGACTGTAGCCGAGCGTCCTGACTGGTCCAGACTAATTGAGACCAAAACCAATCCACCATTTGGTAGGTCACAGAGATTACGCATGCAGCGTGACGGCGAAGTGGCGGCATCTAGACAACAGATGCGCTCATTCAAGTCCGTTCTGATCGTGCAGCGAAGTCCGGCGTAAGGATCATATGCACTCGTTTGAAACATCCAAACATATGCAACGCACCGTCTACGTCATGTTCAAGGCCTGACCAGACCTAAAGTCAGGACCTAGGCGCTCGAAAGCTGTATGTGGGCCTGGCTTAAATAGGGCTTGGTACCAGGGCCTGCCAAGGGCTTTAGGCCTGGCCCGCAACATCACTAGTCCGAAATTACCGTCTCCGACAATATTTCATGCGCCCCCGGTCTGGCAGCGTAGATAACGAGGGGCATCTTTCTCGTATTCCCAGTTCATGATGAACGTACCCTCAGATCTACATCTGGACTCCCGCTCCCGTCTTCGAGCACTGTATGTCGTACGGAGGGAACGTCGTCGGATTTGCAGGGGGTTTCAGTTGCTGCCTGTGATCATCCAACAATCTGGGCCAAATTCAACTTTACAGGGGCCCAAATCGTCATCAGGAAGACGGGAAGGCGACGGTGTGAACATTGTCAACAGATCTCTGTCTGGAGGTACTGGTTACCATTCTGCTTCCTGATCATAGCAATGATAGTAGGGTTTGAAGTCGTAGCTCTTGCAACCGCGAGCCAACTGCGACTCTATTGGTCAGACTCGGAAATCGAAAGTGAAAGGGGAGAGTCGATACGGGAATCAATCCTTGCAAGAACGGGCTGGATGACGCACGTCAGCTTCGGAAACCTCAAGGAGGTCGACCAGTGAGAGATTCCTATCGGATTTGATGAGAAAATTTGTGCTACAATCCTTCCTGACGCCTCAACAAACCGATACCGTTTCCTCCCCCGTTCTTGCCTTCCGCAAGATCCTCGACTTTGGGCGCGACCGTGATATGGAGGCGGATACAAAGAAGATCCTTGGCGAATGGTTCAACCTCTCCCTCAACCACGCAAAATCAGGAGACTACAACGCCAATCGTTGCCAGCTCACGTTGCTAACTCCCTAGACCCTGCATCCTGTCTGCCAACGAGACGATGGAATCTGTCTGAGGAGCCAATAACGGTGCCGTAGAGTTTTCCAGGGCCTAAGATATGGTTAATCATGTCGTTGGAACTCCAAGTTCCCTTGATTCACGCACGTTGTACAAGAGGTCCACATCACGGTTCAGATCATCTCGGACGCGTTCCGATCGATCTTTGGACCATTTGTGGTACCTTTTCTTCGCAGCCTGCTTGGTGCTAATGTTTTGCTTGCTGGTACTTGACCGGGATTTGGCAGAATAAGACTTGTGGTTACTAGTCTTGCTTCCCATGGCGAGGTTTTGCAACCTAGTGCCAAGTGGCGTCGAGCGGCTTACGTCAGACTTTTGAAGTTGGGCCTCGGAAGTTCACGTGAATCACTCTCGCCGTATGCACAGTTCGACTCCATCTGACGCGACCAACGATCACAGAAGATACAGTGCGAACTAAAGCGCTTGCGACCCAACCAATTCAGAACGATGGCAGACACTCCGACTCTGAGCGTTACGTTGCTTGGTGCCGGTCAAGAAGTCGGACGTTCTTGTTGTGTACTCCAATACAGAGGAAAAACTATAGTCTGCGATGCTGGTATTCACCCTGCATACAGCGGAATGGCATCTCTTCCATTCGTCGACGAGCTTGACTGGAGCACCGTGGATGCCATTTTGATCACGCAGTACGTAGTGAATCGTCATCCCTGTCCAACGCTAATTCGCGACACGTACAGCTTTCATCTTGACCATGCAGCTGGACTGACCTACATTATGGAAAAGGTACGTTGGATATAGATATACTCATGTCTCTTACTCTACTGATTTCTTTACAGACCAATTTCAAGGACGGTAAAGGTAAAGTATACATGACGCATCCAACAAAGGCTGTGCACAAATTTATGATGCAAGACTTTGTTCGTATGAGGTGTGTTGTCCATCTGGGTCTGTCACTAGCCTCACATTTCCATGTTAACAATTCAGCTCGTCGTCATCCGATGCCTTGTTCACACCGTTAGAACTGTCTATGTCGCTCTCTTCCATCATCCCAGTTTCGGCGCATCAGTTAATTACACCATGTCCAGGTGTTTCCTTCACACCGTACCATGCAGGACACGTTCTTGGAGCTTGTATGTACTTGATTGACATTGCAGGTCTTAGAATTCTCTATACTGGCGACTACTCCCGCGAAGAGGATCGTCATCTTGTAAAAGCGGAGATTCCTCCAATCCGTCCAGACGTACTCATTGTCGAGAGTACGTATGGTGTACAAAGTTTGGAAGGAAGAGAGGAAAAGGAACTGCGGTTCACAAGCCTGGTACACTCCATCATCAGGCGCGGAGGGCATGTATTGCTACCCGCGTTCGCTCTGGGCAGAGCGCAGGAGCTGCTTCTCATTTTAGACGAATATTGGAAAAAGCATCCCGACTTACACAATGTCCCGATATACTATGCGTCAAGCCTTGCAAGGAAATGTATGGCGGTTTACCAAACCTACATACACACGATGAACGCAACCATTCGGTCAAGGTTTGCCAAACGAGACAATCCATTCGTGTTCAAGTAGGCATTATCATTAGAGTCCCATCACGTTGTACTAAATCCTTCGTAGACATATCTCTAATCTTCCTCAGCCGCGGGGATGGGAACGGAAAATAGCTGAAGGACCTCCGTGTGTTGTACTAGCTAGTCCGGGTTTCCTACAATCAGGACCTAGTCGTGAGCTACTCGAACTATGGGCTCCGGATCCGAGAAACGGACTCATTATTACCGGATACTCCATCGAGGGTACACTCGCTCGGGTGAGTGGTGGTTGGAATGAAATTATCTTTCATTGTCTTGCTTGCTCATCGTGTACTGTATTATCGAAATGTCATGTGTCGTTTTCCGCCTTAATGTCTGAAAACCCTCGGCTTATCACAACTGTCTAGGATATCATGACGGAACCTGAAGAAATTACATCCCTAAAAGGGCACTCAATCCCGCGTAAAATTTCAGTGGATTATATCTCTTTCAGCGCTCATGTTGATTATTCGCAAAACTCGGAGTTCATCGAGCTAGTCAAAGCGCAGCATGTTGTAAGTAGCGACCCTAGGTATCTAATGCATCGATTCAATGAACATTCGGGAATCTCAGGTCCTTGTTCACGGAGAACAGACCGCAATGGGCCGTCTGCGTGCTGCCATGACAGCACGTTACAAGGATCGCGATGAAGACGTCAAAATTCATACACCACGAAACCTAGAGACACTTGAGCTCTCGTTTCGTGGCGAACGTGTAGCAAAAGTGAGTCATGACCCAAACTTGCTTTCCTCGTCTGACGGCATTTGAAACAGGCTATCGGCACGTTGGCATCTAAAGCCCCACAGGAGGGGGATATTGTCTCCGGTCTCCTTGTATCAAAAGATTACTCCTATACGCTCCTTGACCCCCGCGACCTCCGAGACTTTGCTGGACTGTCGACGACGATTGTGACACAGCGGCAGAGAATTGTACTTGGTGTCGGCTGGGATTTGGTACGCTGGCATCTAGAAGGAATGTATGGCAGTGTGGAGGAAGGCCTGGACAAAAATGGAGTCTCAACGATGAGGGTTAGTCTTGTCCAGTCCAAGTAGCACCACCGCTGAAACACGTTCAGGTCATGGGTGTTGTTGACGTGAAGCTCACGGATGAGCACGAATTAACGCTCGAATGGGATTCGGGTGCGAGCAACGATATGATTGCCGATTCCACGCTATCTTTGATTACGGGGATTGACAAGAGTCCGGCATCCGTGAAGCGTACGTGACATATATACAACTGTTCCCACTGCTAACGACCATTTGATTTTGGTGCAGTTACGACTCAAGCCTGCTCACATCAACATCCTCATGCCGACTCCGACTCGGAGTCGTCGTACACCCGGTTACAACGCCTTGCCTGGTTCTTCGAAGCGCATTTTGGAGAGGTGGAACTGCATATGCCTGAGGAATCCGAGCAAGGCGAGGAAGATCACGAACAAGGTGAAGATACGAGCCGCGACCCAGCATTGATCGTACGCGTAGATGATGCAGACGCACACATCAATCTCGTTTCTTTGGTACGCCTTTCAGCATATTGAAAGCTGTCCCCGCTAATAGCACTGTTCCTCCTTTAGTTGGTGACCAGTTCTAACGACGCTCTGAAGAAACGTGTCGAAGCTGTGCTGGATATGGCGGTGACGACCATTAGTTCCCTCACAAAATCTTTCCAATCGGGCGCGTCCGTCCTGGAGGAAGAAGCCGCGGTTGGAACGGAAGCTGATCACCAAGATAGGCCGTCGGAGGCATCGGAGGACTCGGGTGGCTACGCTGTTCAATCGAAACTGCTTCATGCCGGAACTTTGGATATGGTCGAGGGCTAAGTATGCGTAGCCACGACAGGTTTTACTTTGACCCCGTTTGGTAGTTGTATCGTTGCTACATCCTATTGTTCTGTGTATTCTGGGGGGAAAAGTACGATGCCGCATCCGTTGTAATTCTGCTGAAGCAGATCCATGTTTTCGTCGTCACTTTATATAATTATTTGGTCAGCGCCACGTGTGGAAGATCGATAAATTTCTGGCCTCGGACGGCCATCTGCATCAGACTCGAGGTCGGGAGAGGGCTAGTTGTCCACTCAAACTCAGTTTAACTCACCGTACAGAGCGGCCACTGTCCCCGAGAGATGTGAATTTCCCTGCAGTCAGGGCCGACTGGACATTGGGCAGGTTTGTCCGCCGATGATTGACCATTCGCGCTTTGCTTCCCCCGTTGCCTCCAGCTCCCGAGGGAGCTTCTCTCTGCCTGCGCATGCTCTTCATCAAGCTTCAGGTGCGATACAATATGATCCCACAGTCAGTTTATCGGCTGGCATGGCTTCAACAGATTCCAAAATGGGTCGATTACACTGAAGGAGACTGTCCTTGGCGCCGCCAGTTCAGTTGGAGCCTGTAATGCGCAATGGATCTGGGCATAACAACATGTCGATGTGAGTAACGCACGTCCGTCTTGGCGTGTCGTTGACCAACGAAGTTCCCAGCTGGTGGCAGCCGAATTCAATATATACAGTACTCAACAACGACTTGGATGGTTTTCAGCGATCACAAAACGGCCACTCGGAGACCGGTCGAAAGTTGGAAGACAAACGCAGACATACCACCAGGGTAACGAAGAGTAAAGTGTATAACTTGAACACCATATCGATACGCTGGCCTACATCTACACTTTGGATCCGCTTCATCTTTTCCCCCCGACATGCGCTATTCTTCGTCTCACTTACCCATTTTATTCGTCTGATGCGACTCAGAAAGCGCCCAGACATCATGCAGCACGAAATGTCTATCCAGCTCGCACGTCACGAACCATTGTCCGCGAACGACTTTGAGAGGCGTGTCTGGATTCCCCGACGACGCACCGCTTGAGGGACGCGTTGGATTGAGAGGGAAATGGCCCGGTCGGACGGCGTGTCTGCGTACAATGCATACCGAAGCAGGGGGTAGTAGCAGGTGGTGCGGAACCGTCCCATGGCCAAGTGGTGCAGGTATGTTATGAGGACGGAAACTCGTGATTCAGCCAGGGAAAAACTGACCCACCGATTACTCTCGGACCGCGATGATCCGAGGGCGAATAGCTTCCTTGAAGAAACACCGTCAAACGGCTTACAGGGAACACCCTCATTCTCACTCCTGTGGCAATCACCGAAGGTGCGCCCATGTAACTGAGACAGAAAGAAGGTGTGCGCTGGACCCTCGGATGTTTCAGATGAATATTCATCAATCATTCGCGCCATCAGCTGCACCCTGCTAGTACGCCACGGTTCTCAGGCTTCGGGAACTTCCTTGTTCTACAAGTCTACAAGCATCATTTATGTCACTCGTGTTGAAGGCCAGTTTCGACCTCTACACTAACCATGGCTTCCGATGGGAAACAGGATCGAGGACAACGTCTGTCTGGCAATCCACGCCCCTGAGTTGCTGACTGCCTGGTGCTTACCCACAAGTGATATGTAATTGGAATCCCCAAGATGTAAGGTAAGTTACATGTGGGTTCTCTGTTCCACTTCGAAACAGAATTTCTAATTCGGAGCATCTAGACGGCCCAGAATTTTCAAGCTAACCGAGATCATGTTATCTCGGTGTTTGTGTGGCTGTACTATTGGCCCTGGATAGAATGAACATGACCCAAACGTTGGATCATCCCGGTAAGTGATTAAATGAGGCTGACTTCGAATCCATAAGACTCACTCTGTAAGAATTGGTGTTCAGAAGTTGGGAGGGAAGTCTGGTTGTAGCCAGCGTGATGATCTGAGGGTGAGCAGCTTCCTCGAAGAGCCGTTCATCATTCGGGTAGTGTCAAACATCTGAGAGAGATGACCACTCTTGTGGGAACGCCGAGGGACCGCCGATGCGACTAAGACAAAAAGAAGGTCAAGAAGGGATGACAGAGGTGGCAACACTCGGAAGTAAACGGTATGTTGGACCTTCCGATGTTTCAGACGATCCGTGCCATCAGCTGACCTTATGCCATCGTTTTCAGGCTTCACTCAGCACGATCTGAATGAATGATGAGCTCTTCTTTTGCTCAAACACGCCGGCGTGCCGTCGATTTGATGTCTCAGCGATGATATAAAAGGCTCGACGCCAAACGACTTCAGCCCTTCCAACGAACTATCGACATGTCATCTGATTCAGGTCCTAAACGTACGTTCTATCAAGTACTCTACTTCACCCTATTCTCTTGGGAAATTGACATTTTTCCTCGACAGGAGAAGTTGGAGTCCTTGCTGAAGAAGTGAGGTATTTCGCCTCGTACTCTGCTGCTGCTGTCGCCAGTTGCAATTGGGTGAACTCGGGGGCTAAGGACATTACCCCATCAGAGCTGCAACTCTACGTGAGGTTAGTATCTGGTACCCTCTAGAGCTCTGCACTGACAACGGATCGATCCCCAGTCGAATGCAAGCCAGCCCGGCATATGGCAAAGTAGTTGGTGTGTACTCCATGCGTTGCAACTTTCCACCAAATCGTCCACACACTAACCTGGGCGTTGTCAGGGGTGGGTTTACCAGGGACATCTACTGTCATCCCGCACATCCGACTGGATATGGATAACACTGGAAAAGGCATCCACTTCAACGCAACTCAGTATTCCGACACAAGCAAGAAACTAGCCGCTGTTCTTACATCCACTGTCGGCTTGACAAACTCACAGAGGACAGCTTTGTACTTGGATTATATCAAGGGAATCGAGAACCGCAGTGCACAGTATATCTGGCAGTGGTGGTCGACCGGTGTTCCACCATCGTAGTAGTGACACAGCAACCATACGGCGTCAGACGGTGTAACGAGAATGATCAATTGTACAATATGGCTCAGTGATTCAGAGGTTTTGGAAATATCCACTTCAACCCGAGTCGGACATACGGCATGATAGCGGGTGAAATCTGAAAGTTCAGATGCAGAATTCAAAACAAGTGAGTCGGTCTGCTAGGGGGCGCCTCAACTTCATGCAGGCATCGTGTGAACTTCGAGTCAAGCTTCAAGCTTCAACTTGGCTGTAGCCACTGTTTAATCCCCATCGTCGCCGCAAGATGTGCTCATTTCATCTCACCCATGGGTCACCGCGAAGTTGATCTGCCAGTGAGGATGAGTCGCTTCTAGACGTTTACCATCTATGCAGCGTCAAACATCTAGGAGGGAAGTCCTGGTCCCCGCTGTGACTCTTGTGGGAATCACCGAGGACCGCCGATGTAACTGAAACAAAAAGAAGGTCAGGAAGGGATGACAGAGGTGCCATTCAAACGTTTAAAGGGTATGCTGTACCCACAGAAGTTTTACCGTTTCCGTAGTACCACCAGCTAATCCTTACGCCGCCGTTGTTTTTCAGGCTTCGCTCCGAGTCAGCACGACTCGGGTCAGAACGGAAGACGAGCCCACGCCAACACACTGCACCGAGAGTCCTCCATCATCGCGCAGTCGGTATGATGTTTCAGCGTATAAAAGACCTAACTCCCAATTTGAACTCCCAAACTCTCGATATGTCACCCAAATCAAGTTCTCACCGTGCGTTTCATCCAATGTTCTAAAACTCATTCTCTTGAGAAACTAACAATTTGTCGACAGAGAAAGTTGGAGTCTCTGCTGAAACAGTGAAGGAATATACCTCATATGCTGATGCTTCTGTCGCCAGTTGCGACTGGGTGAACTCGGGGAGGGACAAGATTAATACTTCACAGCTACAACTCTATACGAGGTTAGCATTCTGGTATACTTTACTTTCAAATGCACTGACAGTGGATCTGCAGTCGACTGCAATCAAGCCTCGCATTTGGAAAAGTAGTTGGTATGTGCTCCATGCATTGCAACTTTCCATCAAATCGGCCACACACTAACTTGAGCGTTGTCAGGGGTGGGATTACAGGGAACATCTACTGTCATCCCGTACGTTCGATTGGATATGGACAACAGCGGAAAAGGCATCCACTTCAATGCAACTCAGCTGTCTGACCCAAGCAAGAAATTTGCCGCTGTTATCAAGTCCACCAAAGACATGTCGCAAGTAGACAGGTCAGCTGTGTACCTCGATAATCTCAATGGGATTGCGGATCGCAGCTCAGGGGTCCTCTGGAAATGGTGGTCGACCGGTATTCCGCCATCGCAGTGGTAACATGTATACCATACTGTATGGAATCTGACAAGCACGTTGAATACGAGAATGGTCGTGGACGATGCTGGACTAGTCATGCCAATGTTGCCATCTGTTTCTACTTGCGGCGGTCCTACTTTCAGCCGGGACGACAGTCGCTCCAGGGTGTTTCCAGATGCTTGCAAATATTCGCTTCACCCGAGTAAAAACACGAAGTTGGTTGTGTCCCACAGTATCCACAACCCGCCCGAAAAGTTGCCATTTATGCTTTGTTGCGGAGCAATGAATTTTGTCCCTTCCTTGACTTGAAGGATGTACGTGCTCATGTTTCATGTGCCTCGGGGTGTCTTGTCCTTGCGATGCACTCATCCAGGATTGGTGTGTGGGTGGAGACAGTGTAAGTGTCTTTGCCAGATACACCCCTGCCTGTTGCATTGAGGATTCCGAGCAGTATTGTTGGGTACCACTTCTCTGACACTGGCGACATCAAAGGCTAGAGTCTCATCAGTTTCTGCAAACTGTTTGCAGTTGCAAACGTCTCAGAGCATATTCCTGACACTCTCATTTTACATTTTATGAGTCTGATAACAATCTGAATACTGTAGCCATACTTCAGGGACCAATCCTAGAGTATCTACAAAAGACAATACCATTGTCTCAGGGCCACCACCTCATTGTGATTTACTTCTTCCCAGTGGTCTTTGTATACATCTTGCAGGTGCCTTGCTTGCTTCCGCCAGTGCCAGCCTTGAAGGCCTCTAAAACAACTCCACATGTGGCAATGACAGCAACATACAGTGGCTCAAAAAAGTAATGCACGGCATTACATAATTTACCCATATCTTGCCAGCAACTTCACCATTCCATGAGATATAGGGCTCAAAAGAAAGCCATAATTCTGTAGATTAATGTAGGCTAAATAGTATAAAGGTTGAGAGTGAGACAATCAAGCTGAAAGTAGAAAGAGTACAGTACATTTCTTTTTTGGATTATAATCTTTCCCTAAAGACTTGGATGCTATGAGCTCAAATGATAAGATATTGACCTGGAACTTTTGCACCTTGACATACCCCCTCTTGACTATCTCTAAACACCATGTAATGGCTATATTTCTTCACATACCCTTACAGTGCTATTTGGAATCTTATCAGTCAAAGTAAGTCTAAAAAGGCCAATAGCTCTCTAGGCTGGTAAGCTAGTGAAATGCAAATGAGCTCAAAACCTTATAAATAGACCATATTATAATATAGTACACTAATTTCAGGTTACAATAGAGTCAAACATTTATACAATTAAATTTTCACTATAGCAAAAAGGAGTAGGATGCAAGAAATCAGTCTGGTATGAACTAAAGGATTGATGTAGTGTTATTTTTTGGTGCTTCCCAGTCTCTAAAGCATCATTGGAAACTTTTGATATTATTTTGCTGTACATACAATACTGTATGGGTCATTGGCACTGCAATCAAGTGTGTTCTAGTATAATGTTAGGCTGGGTATAACAAAGCTTATCCACTGTGGTCCTTTTGTACTGCAGAGTGTAGACTAACTTGCTACATGCTGTCCACAACTTTTGAAGCCAGTCAAAGAAGTCAAAAGCAATGATATGTAGACTGCCAAGATCAAATGGTTGGTTGCATGGTGGGGCCAAAAAATGCAGACATACCATGGTACATGCATTCCTTCTCTAACTCATGCCACAACCCATTGTCTGGGTGACATTGGATCACCTTTGAGCTTGATCTTGGTCTATAAGATGTCTCACAGTGCACAAAGTGTGATGATTTGATCAGAATTTGCAACCAGAGTAAATAACTTCAGATGGTTTCAATTCAGTTCATTTCATTGTACACATTGTCTTTATATACTAAATCTATTCACATTAAACACCTTGTTCAAAATGCTCTACAGCTGTCAAGTCTGGCAGAGGTCCAAGATAGGTGGAGGATGTAAGGTCAGAGGTTCGACAGAATGTCAATGGAGACAACAGAGATCAGAGACAAAGGTGGTAAGGACATTGGCACAGGATGTATGCATCACAACCTTATTGATCCTTGTGTCCTCGTATTTAGAGAAGAGGGAGTAGAGAGAGATAGAGAGATAGAGATAAGGAAGTCAGACTCAAAAGGAGGAAATTTCATTGGTATTTGTAATCTGAGAAATATAGAGAAGTACAAAGAGTGTATATACTAGTGACAGTAGAACCCCAGACTGGAAGGAAATAGAAAGTATTCTACATGAAGGCAATATACATAGGATGAGTAAGAAATGAGTAAGACAGAGAATGGAGGAACACAAAAGCCAGAGAGGCAATACAAACTATAATGAAGAATGATGTTATGATTCTCTGTTTCTTTTCCTAACTTGTACCAATATGCATCTCATATATTTTACTTGGACTTACTTTCTACTTCCCTACGATGACTCATCTTCCATCCTTGCTTATTCTGCCAGTCAATGGCACTCATTTGCTTAGTCATCAATTCCTTCCATCTGTTTCCATTTCCTTCCATGCCTACCCTAAACACCTATATATCCAACATATATAAGCCATAGATACAGCTCTAAGTGTTTCCTCATGCTTGAGCTCCTTTGTTACTCCTTACCATGTACAATTTATCGCTCTTGCACCCTTTGAACCACTGGTCCTAGCCCAGTACCTTTGATCCTTGTGTGGACGTCCTCATGAGTACTCTGAACCTTCATCTCTCTATTCCATAAGTCCTTGTCGTACTTAGACTCAACACTCACTTTGTTTCTTGTTTATTAAAGGCTATGTTCGTTCCTACCCAGACCAAGCATAACAAATGACAAGAGGAAACTCAAACAAAAGGAGATAATAAAAGGAACTGAAGTCCAGAGTACCATCTCTGTGGAAGTCTGGTGCATCTAACATGAGGGTCATCTGGAGTTGGCTGGAGTTGGACTTGGTGAAATCAGGGATATAACAGCAGCTGATGATGTACATTAGCAAACCTACTACAAATTCTCTGAGTTATTGAGATCAATGACAAGACTGACAGGCCTTAATTGACTGATCAATGATTTATTGACCTGACTAACTAAACTGATTTTCTAACAAACTGACAAACTAATATACTGAATGGCCTGAACTAGTTGCCAGTGACTGACCAGTGACCAACTATCTAGCTGACAATTTAACAAGACTGACCAACTAATTGACTATAACCAACTAACCAACTGATAGCTTAATGGACTAAATTGACTGATTGACAGATAACTTCACTGACTGATAGACTAATATGGCTGACTGACTGGTTGATTGACTGATTGGTGGACTAACATGACTGACATGACCAACTAGATAACAAATTGAGTTAGGACTAATGGTTATGATACAGTATTAATGGTGAATTGACAAGCTCTTATATTAATAGCACTATGATGAACTAATAATGCTAATAGCACTGCCACCAGTCATGTCAGAAAACAACTCAAAAAGTCAACTGATTTCACTAACTTGGAAAACTTGTAGGTTTGCTGATTAGTACAGTATATGTTTTCTACATACCATTTCTGATGGAAAACTTGTATTGATATAGGACTAGATACTAAGATTCATCTGTCTCAGATCACCATTCAGACTGCTTCTTGACTAGAGAGTCTATTATACTGTATATTTCAAGCCTCCTGAGGCTCCATTAACTGAAGACTTCTCTGACATCAGGTCAGATTCATCATGAAATATCTAGCAATGAATTTAGCAAACACCTAATAGATCATAGAGCCTTGCATATCCTATAGGTAATATCCAGACTGGATCTACTGTGACCTACCCAATACATACATATAGGGATATCATGTATTGGATGGAGTACTTTGTCAATGAAGTCCTTTGCAACTCTTTGGATCTGATCTTCTTCCAGTCCAATAAATAACAAGCTTCAAGGAATTCTTCTAAGGCAGTCTAGTAGCAGGTAGTAGAATTTTTCCAAACCAGCTGACAATGGGAGATTAGGAATGCAAAGACCTCATTCTCTAGTACCAGTATACTGTCAATACCAGGAAAGTTTTCTTCATCTGAAATTTAATAAAATGGGAACATCCATGCTTTCTTAGAATAAGACTCAAAAGTTGATATCACATGAACTGTTGCAGAGAGTATCTGAGGCCATGGTCCAAATACACCTGACTTTTCTTGAATTAGAGCAAAGCTGTGGAACCAAGACTTTTATATATTCTGTAGATTGGCTAGTCCCTAGGGTTCCATTGAGGAAATTATAAAAGTCCAACTTGTTGTCTTCCCTCTGTATCTGAGGGCCTTCTGTGAGGAAAAGATAGGGGATTGACTCAAGCACAGAAATATAATGTTCTATGAAATTCTAGGAGAGGTCCATGGCTTAACAAATATGAGGGAAATTAAGAGCTACTCCCTTTCAAATGCTTTGTGGATATTCCTTAATAGCTTGTTGAGTAATAGAAATAAACCTCAGTCTCTCCATCTTCCTTGTAAAAGAAATGTGGTAATGTTTGGGGAACACCTCCCTACAAGCTCAACCATGTGGTAGGCATTTAGCCCTGAGAGACTAGTTATCCTGTTAGTTCCATTTTATCAGTTCCAGACACTACACAAGATTGTGAAGATCTCCAATGGATCAAACATCCATGTTCCATGCCTTCCAGTTAGATACCTTTGGTGAGGTGGCCTGAATAACTCAAATTTTATCTAGTTGACCTAAGAAGATGGCAGTTGTAGTTATACAATATCCACATGAAGAAGAGTTGGAATAGGGGGCAAGACTTTATGTAGGGATGAATAGAAGAACAGTCTTCAGTAAAAAGTATATAGAATGTGTCTATCTCAGATTGTATACTAGCACCTTTTTGGCTTATATTGGGATTTTTATAGAAAGAAGATATCAAGGAAATTGACTTTCCTAGACATATTCAAAGTGAAGTCGAAGGTGAAACAACCAACAACCCTACTAAGGACTGGCTTGGACTAGAGAGCTAAGAAGACCTTGCAATGAGTAATGTCTGGCTTAGGACAGTTAATAGGCTAGCTGGCCTTAGATGAGCTAGTGGGAAAACTCCAAGAAGAAAAGTGGTTTATATACCTATGGCTAGTACTTATGTATACTGTCAACACATGCACAAGCTGTGTCTTCCATCCTATTTGGGGAATATAGTACAATATAAGAGATATATACTATTGGATGATAAGGAATGAGTCATAGTGAGCCAGCATGAGTCAGAGATAAAAAATATGGTAACAGTGGTCTAGAAAGCATTTATAAACAATCAGTAAGAATTTCCATTTGAGAGACCAAGATGCTATGTGGTGGTCATATGACCTGATAAGATAATTGTATCTGGTAAGATAACCAAGAAATGGTACACTAGGAAACATAGGGGCAATCAGCAGCAATGGTCACTGGCCATTTCAAAACTTACCAATATCTGGCCATCCTATTACATACATAACCACTCCAGTGGTATGTCAATTACCTTGCTGGCAAGATCAATATACATGAGTGCTTTATCTACAGATCCAAAACAAGAATACACAAATAAAGGAGAGGAAATAATTTAAATATTGGGTTCTAGATTCCATTTCTACTAAGCACTTATATGTTTGAGATACAAAGGTAAACAAGAATGGAAATAAAACAAATCACAGGTATTTCCAGATTGTAGTTCCATAAACTGTTGGAGCTACTTCTCACAGATTCCATAACCCTCCAAGCAGCCCTGGGCCTACTAGCTTTGACCTTCAGGCTAAATAAATACAAAGCTCTTGATTACTATTACTATGATAGATCCTGTCATATTCCTGATTTTGCTAAGTCCAACTCCAGCCAACTCTGGATAAACCTCATGTCAGATGCACTGGACTTCCATGGAGATGCACTCCAGACTTTGACTCCTTTTGTTATCTCCTTTAGTATTAGTTCCTTTCATCATTCATTATTATAGTTTGTACTACCTCTCCGGCATTCATCCTTCTCCATCTTCCATCTTCCAACTTACTCATCTCCGAGTCCTTACTCATCCTATATAACATTGTAGGAGCTTTCTCTACAGTTGTAGATCTCCCTTTTCCCACTTTCCAGATCAAAGCCAATGTCATTCAAGCATTCTGTCAAGATCTGTGTTGGCCTGTGCCAATCCATGTGCCATCTGTTGTTTTCCCATTCACGGCCACCACTGACAGAGTAGAGGTAGAAGAGGACCTGTCCCTTCTGGAACATGTCTGTGTCTGTGTCCATAAGACCATGTCTTGACTGTTCTAGAGCTGCCATCACAGCTGCCGAGCATTTTCATCTGTATCCATTTGGACACTCCATTGTCACGATGAAAACACCACTTGACTATATAGGGTCAATGTGCTTTTTCTCCATAGCCTTTGTTACGGTCTACGAAGGGGGTACTCAATTTTCCTTACATTTTTTCGTTCTCTCGCCATACACGGCTGTATTCATAGTGGAGTCATCCTCCACATGTATGTACTACCAGATACATCTCTCGATCTCTGTCTCCTTCCATCTCACACAGCGCCCCGCCAATACCTTATCTAGACTTCCGTTCCGTCTCCGCCACAGCCCCTTATTCAGACTTCATGGCTGTGGCATAGCCTTTAGTTTATTTCATTGATTTGTGCTGCACACTCATTGCCACGTAGCTGCGCATACTGCGCATACATAGCTCTCATGACTGTGGATGCTGCGCATCCATTTATACCCTTTATCTAGATTAGAGGCCTACCATATAAATACTCGTCGTTTCACTCCTGTAATTCCCCAGCTAGTTCTACACAATATCAGTGTTGTTTCTAGTCCACCACTTTCGAGTCCCAGAGAGCCTCTCAGGTACCTGTGGATAGAAGAGACCCGCTTAGGCTTTGCATCGTCTCGAAGCTCGGCACAGTCCTTGAGTTGAACTCCTCGTCTATACCTCGCACGTTCTTCGCCCCATATCGCAGCACGCTACATTAACACTACGCTGTGCATTACAGCCTTCACTTAGGGTTACCATTTTGAAACAGACAGTCTTGGGTATGCCCAGACTATAAAGAGCTTGTGTTGTTACACTGAATAAAAAAATCTTTCTACCATGTAGGATCCTCCTCTTTGTCTCTCGTCAATTCCCTTTACTTCCAGACTCAGAACTGTTGTTCTGAGCACTTCCGGACACTTATCCTGTGCCTTTCTGACTTGGAACCATAGTTCCACCCCATTTCCCTCTATGTTTCTTCTCATTTCCTTCCCATCTCATTTCTTTATCATTTTCTATCATTCTTCATCATTCTTCATGTTCTCCTCCATGTCTTTCACTTCCATGCCTGGAACCATAGTTCCAAGCCTTCCAAGTATTCAAGTTTGGCTCTGGAGCTAACTGGAAATATTCCAGGGCTATGCCCCCAGCTTCTCCCACCATTGTTTTCCATCTACATTTTGATATTGTGTTCAAGGACAGCTTGATGTGTGTAGCCCTGGTGATGGGATTGGCATCTTGATATGCTCTGTGCTATCAGAGCATCCAATGACATCTTCAGGTGACCATTGCCAAGGTGCAGGGTCCAGCTGTCATGCTTGACTAGATACTTGTTGGGTCAGGAAACCACAAGCATAATGGTTGGGCAGTAGTACTGCAATGAACTTTGGCTGAAGTTACAGCATTAAGGGGGATAATATTCTGTCTGTGCAGGACACAAAACCAGAGGACAGAACTTGCAACCCAACCAGACTTACTGATCAAGTGGTTATAGGGTCTCCTCGAAGGTGTACCCATATGGTTTCAATTCAGTTTATTTCGTTGTATGCATACATTGTCAGGAATCGACATTTCGCTCGTCCGTAATAGTAAACGTGTGGAATAAAGAAATCATATCACCTCATAACTCGTACACACAACAGATCCATACGCAACAGATGTAGAATGAAAAACAAGTGGGGGAAGAAAAAACCTGTTTAATCGTCCATCTTACACGTCTTCGTAATGTGGCTTGGGCGAACTGATGGAGAGCTTGCCTTGCAGTTTCCGTTGCCGTAAATTCTTCACTTCCGTGTTGATGAGGTCTCGGAGGCGTTCGAGGTCTAGGCTGCGTTCGGCCCGCGAGCCCATCAGTACGTTGCGCCAAATTCCAGCGGCAGCGACCGAGTTGTCAATGTTGAGCTGCATCGGCCGGTGCAGACGAACCATCTTTTGCATCAGGTGGTCGGGGTTCGCATAGATGGCACCTGGCCATGCAACTCGGATTGCGAACCACCACCCAAGGGGCTGAACAAGAGTCAGCAAGTTCACAAACGTATCCACAGTTACACTCACCCGGCCGTCGGGCAACGTTCGCTCAGGGTAAGAATCGTATGTGGTCAATGCACCATCTGGCAAAGAGAATCTGCGAGAAAAACGTTGACCCAATGATTCCACAAACTCGAGGAATACTTGCCTATGCACGACCCAGTGAGTCGCATCCGAGCGATGCTTCGCTAGCACGACAATCAATCGCGGAGCACCTTCGAACCCGAACGGGGCCCACAGTTCCCTCAGCATTCCACAAGCATCTCCATGGCGTCCGTTAAACACTGCAGTGCTGATGGCGTCTGCCATGTTGGGGGGTACGAACAACCTGTCGACCTTTCCTCCAGGAACGTCTGTCATCCGACTCCTTACATATCGCTTGTACGTTTGCGTTGACCAAATGCTCAAGGCGACCTCGTCGACTTGCTGTCCGCGAGTCGTGCTCGTGAGGGCCCCATCAATCTCGCTCATTGGCCAAATGATAGCCCAGTTGAGTAATCGCTGATGAATGCGTTGCCACGGGGGCGGCGTCGCATCGCTGGCTTCGTGCCCAGAGTTCCATAGCTGCGAGTGTTGTGAAGGAACAAGATCCCGCCTGCTCGTTTCTTGCGGGAGAGGTGGCAAGGGAGGAGATGGGCCTCGGCGTTCGGTATAGTTACCGCCGTCCGGAATCTCCGGGAGACCAGTCTCGGTAAATGCACCATGGCCTTCCTCGTACTCTTGATCGTCTCGAGCAACCTCCCATGTCTTGTGAGTGACCGCAGACTGGCTGCCTCCAGGTTTCACTCTTAGTTTGTACAATTCTTCTTCCAGGAATTGTTGTCCAGGGGAGTCGTCTCGATCGGCATTCAAATATTCTCGAGTCTCAGTCAAGGTCGGTGCTCCAAATCGCCGAATAGTATTCTCGCCAGTGGTATATTCCTCGTCTGTACGAAACAATCAAGATGAAAATGCGTCTCGAGACTAGCTTGTCAACACTCACCAACTGTCTCTGTCTCGTTGGCTTGGTACATCGATTCTGCCAAAGTGCCCGTCACTTGGGTATTGATATTGACGGTTTGTGTGCGTGGCGTCTGTCCATATTGGTCATCGCCTTCGGTATACTCGGTATCCCCGCCACGGTACTGTTGACGTGAATCGGTGGATTCAGCATATGACTGCTGGCTGCGAGATGGTATAGATGCATTGAAAGACTGAGGACTCAAGACGTCGAGGCGCTCATGCATCTTGATCATTCCGTTTATCAACTCTTTGGCCCACTCAGGAGGCTCCCGCTAAACGATGGGGTCAATTTCATGGACAAGCATGTACATGTTACAAAATACCCACCGGAATTGTGGGCTCCCAGTCCCCATCGAGGTGGACACTTGGGTCATGGTCATGGAACGACTTGCGATACTGTTTGATGGACTGTAAAAATTGACTGATCGGCATTGTCGACTTCGAAATAAGATCAAGGGTAGATACCTCTACATCGGACTTCATTCCCAGCTTCTTTACACGCTGCCGAACAGCCTTCCGGAGCGCCTTTTTTACGACCTCGTGCGTACTCATGTCGTCCATCTGATGGAGAAGGATGCATAAGTCCATGTCATGGAAATGAGAGTTCACGATCTCAGGTTCCAAAGTACTCGGCGCATATGAAGTACGATCGCCAGCGCCACGTGCTGCAAGGGCCTGAGCAACCATCTCCTCTTCAGCCGCGTTCAATGAGAAAGAGGGCGAAGGAGGACGTGAAGGTGTTGGGGTAGCTCCCCCGTCCTCGTCGACAAGAACTTGGGAACGTTGAGAACGAGACTGGTGAGTGCGCTGAGTCAGTTGCGTGTGATGAGAATGCTGGGTGTGGTGTGTATGGTGCGAAACATGCGAGATCTTACTTCCACCACCGTTCACTTGTGAATGAACCAGCGAAGCCACTTGAGAACCGACCACAGAAGCCGCCTTTTGGGTCTGTACGGCCGCGGCGGCAGTTGCAGCGTGAAGAAGATCCTCGTTCGTAGGGGCATGACGGTAGGGTGAGAAAGGCCTGCTTTGATGCGAAGGTGACATGGGGCTCGGGGGAACGATTGAGGGGCTGCCGCGTCTCGACGCGACACCTTCATCGTTCACCTGGGACGTACTGACCACTGAACGAAGCTTTTCCCTCTCTTCCTTCTCGATAGCCTTGCGCATCGCTTTCAATGGCGCTTGGCTGGGCGAGTCAGAGGGTGATATGCTGGGTGCGCGATGATGTGAACGGGGGGATGTTGGGAGTAGGCTTGTCCGGCCAGACGGACTCAACAAGGTGCTCGGCGGCAAGGGGGGATAGTCTGGAGCGACGCGAGATTGAGATTTGGAACCGGCTCGGGATCGTCGGGAAGGTGACATAAGAGGATCGTCTGGAGCGGTGCTGCGCGCAGTTGGGGCCTTGCTAGAGGCCTTGGTTTGCTTGTGAGAGAAAAGTCAGTCCGATACGCCCAAGTACGAACGATATGAAACGTACTGCACGTCCAGTTATTGTTTCGCGAGACTCGCTCTCAGCAACGGAAACGAAGGACTTGTGAGACTTGTACTGGGCAGTGCTCAACTGGGAACGCGACTGCGACTTTGAACCGCTCGGGGTCGAAGGCGGTTCCACGTTAATTTGCAACGGCGCGGTAGGTGGAGAAGCGACAGAAGTGGGCAGAGGGACTCTGGCACCGGTATAAGCGGTACCGTTGACTTGGGACTAGACAACCCATGTGTCATGAGCACGGCGCGTGACAAGAATTAGAAGGCGAATAGATCGGAACTTACCTCCCAAGAGCTCCCCCACGGCGGAGCCCCGTTGTGAGGGGGGTGATCAGGGAGAGGACCAAAGTTGCCAAAGGAAGAATCAAAGGACTCGTAATGAGGGCCCGGCGGATCATGGGGACTGGGTTCATGCTACGGACAGATCGTTGAACACTACATGAATGAGAAGAAGGAAAGGCGATACGCACGACGGCCGAGCGACCACCGATGGAGAGCTCCGTCTTTCGACCGTCTTGCACGTTTGAGTTTATATCGTCGAGGTCGTGATCGTTTCCGAGAGCGCTGAGCTTCGCAGAGGGAAGGGGGATATTTTGAAAACCCGACGAGTTTGGGGAATCGATCGACTGTGATTCACGGAGTCCCTCTAGGTAGAGTAGGACTTGGAGGGGTGTGAATGAGCTGAGGATGAGATGGAGATGGAATGAATACCTTTCTCGTTGGGAGCTGCACGAAAGAGTAATTCTGAGTTGTTCGGATAGAGGTCGGTGACAAGATACGTACCAGGAGTGCTTGAACGGAGTAGAATGGGTCTGAGGGAATCTGAAGTAGCGTCGGCGAAGGACATGATGATGATAAAAGGTAAAAGGTATCGCGGGTGAGTTTCATGTTCATGTTCAATTCTTTGCAATCCCATCCACGACCGTGTACAAATATGTACAAATACCCGACTAGTATTTCCGTCGAGGTCTATCAACTGAAATACAAACCCGCATTGTCTCGACTAGAATGCTCTCCACTCGCTCCTCGATTCTTCCAAACATGCCCGGAGTCCAGGTGCCATCGCACCAACATCCAAGTACAATCTATCACAAGCCTCTGTTTCTGCGTCACTACAGGCACGGTCAACCCTGTAAGCTCATCTAGACCCCACACATCCAAGAGCGTATAGAAGGAATCCTTTGCAACGACCAAGCCAGACAAGACGTCACCTGCACCCGGATACGATAGAAACTACGGACCTTGACGATACACCAGGAGTGTAAAGTTCGGATTCGATTTCCCGATCTTTGTACCGACCCTCCATCCCTGCGCGAAAACGATCCATGGTATCTTTCTCTCCGTGAACCAGAACCTGGAATAGACGTCAATCGGCCATTCCCTTGCAAACGAAGCTCAACTTGCTATCTGTTCCGAGTCGACGAGTTCGATAGACTCCGAGTTCTGCGAATAGTCGATGTGGGGTACACTGTCGACCAAGATCTTGCAAGATCTCGCCGGGTTCATTGAGGATGCTCTGAACCAGCGATTGAAAATCCACTCGAAGCGAGTAAATATATTGTATCAATGCTCTAATAGATACCATGACCCATTCCACGACTTATAACAAAGGCTTCGACCTTTTCGTGAGCACCTACATAGTCAAGATGAGATCTAATGCAGCCAGAACCAAACGAACCCAGACGTAGTATAGCATCGATCCAGGTGATCCACAGAGCGGATTTGAAGAGTAGTCGGTAATTACCGAGTCCCGCTCGCCCGACGCGTACGCCCCATAAGGAACGCGTCACTGACTTGCATCTCTCATCCACCTCACCATGGTAAGCCCCAGCTCAAATCCCATCTCACAGAACTCGCTCATCTCTCCACTAGGCCAGAAGATACGACAGTGCGTAGCATCCCCCTCGAAAATGTACACGACCGACTCGATCATCTACAGGTCGGACTACCATATTCTCTCCAGAAGGTACGTCGACGATCGCCCTCCCCACCAACGACATCCTCATCCCCATCCCCCAGGTCGCCTATACCAGAGTACGTCCCGTCTCATCTCCTCTATCCAACCACGCAGCACACGACGCATCCGCTTCACAGTCGAGTATGCGATGGAAGCCATCTCGCACGCAGGCACCGTCCTCGGCGTCCTCGCCAAAGACGGCGTCGTCCTCGCCGCCGAAAAACGTGTCACAGGCAAACTCCTCGACCTCTCCAGCGCCAAAGAAGGCGGTGGCGGATACGGCGGCAGCGGCGAAAAGATGTTTCTCATCAACTCGTGCGTCTCCCTCCGTTTTCGCGCGCGTGACTGACACCAGACAGAAACGTGATCGGCGGCGTCGCTGGGATCACGTCCGATGCCAACTCGCTCGTCAACTATGCGCGGTCGGTGGCGCAGCGGTATTTGCTGCAGTACAACCAAGACATACCCGTCGAGCAGCTCGCACAGCGTCTGTGCGATATGAAACAAGGGTATACGCAATACGGTGGTACGTACCCGTGCGTCAGCTTCGTTCCCTCCTACGACGCGCCTTGTTAGGTCTTCGGCCCTTTGGCGTCTCGATCCTCTACGCGGGATACGACCCACACTATCGCTTCCAACTGTACCACTCGGATCCTTCGGGCAACTATTCCGGGTGGAAAGCAACTTGCATCGGCGCGAACAATAGCACCGCTCAGAGCCTGCTCAAACAAGAGTACAAGGACGACATCAGTATCGACGAGGCGATCGAGCTCGTTCTGAAAGTGATGAGCAGGACCATGGACAGTACCACCTTGGGGAGCGAGAAACGTGAGTCTCGCCCCGTGTTGTCCGTGTTGACCGTTGCGCTAAGCCATGCAGTGGAATTTGCTGTCTTGACGTACGACGAGGCAGCCAAGAAACCAAAGGCAAAGATATACAAGCCGATCGAGATCGATGCTCTCCTCCTGAAGCATGATATGGGGAAAAAGATTGACGAGGCGATGAGGGCCTAGGTGGACTCGTGTACTTTTTTCTTTGCACTAACAATGTTGTTGTCTCGACACACGTACACGAATACATAAAGTAAGAGAATGTGTGTATATGGACTGTACAGGGAGATCCGCCACCACTAGTGACAGGACATGCCCTTGCCATCGGGTTCTACGAACCCACTAAAGAGATAGTGTCCGATAGCAGCCCCAGCGACGACCGCAAAGATAAGGTATGCCTGACGTAGCATTCAACACCCAGCACAATAAAGACTCGGAAAGAACGCACGTTGTAGGTCATAAAGACCAACATGAGGAAGCACGACAACAACACCGACGCCCCGTACAAGACGGCACGCAACGTCCGGTAATGCGCAGGTAGCGCTGTCCTGCTGCCCTGCAGTGTCAGTCTGGCGCACCCCCACGTCGAGGACGTGCACGCTCACCCGCGTCTGTTCCCCGCCAGTCGAGTGCCGTGGAGTAGCCCCACGTCTTCACCCCGCTCGGGGGTGGTCCGCCCGCTCACCGCCGGACTCGCCGCACGCTTCCTGTTCACCCGTTCCTTGATCCGCGCATCGACGTCACGCTGGAAGAGACGGAGGTACTCGAACAAGACGCTGAGCAGCACGATGGCAACGAACGAGAGCACAAACTGTGCGTGGGTATGGATGTGCCATGAGGGAAAGACGACGCAAGTGTCGATGATCTGGGTGTTCCAGAGCATGTGCATGCTGCACATCGGGGGCATGTCGTGCCCTTGGTGTCCGCCGCCGTGGTTCATGGTGCGTGTGGTGGTGGTTTGAGCGCAACAGACGATGTCGATGGGGTGGCTATGTGACAGCAGACAAATACGACTACGCGCCGAGCACGTCGACGACCCTCTGCACCTGCGCCTCTGTGGACATGTCCACCGACACCGTCACCACCCCAGGTTCGCCTTCCGGACTCTCCAGCGTATCCAACTGACTCTCCAACATGCCCGCCTTCATGAAATGGCCCTGTCGATGCGCCATGCGCGCGAGCAACACGTCCCGCTCGCCCTTCAAATACACGAAATACGTGGGCAACTCGGGTGTCTGTACCTGTCCTCGCAACACCACGCGATACGTCTTCTTCAACGACGAGCACGCCACGATCACGCCCGGGCCCATCCATCCATCATCCCGGGCCACATCCACTGCCTCGACCCCTGCCACCTGATCCATCACACACGCCACCGCCGTCCGCCGTATCGTCTCCAACCACGGCCGACGATCCGCATCCCCGAGCGGTTCACCACGCGACATCTTGGCCACGTTCGTTGCGGGATGAAGGTCGTCGCCATCGATAAACGGCATGTGCGTCGCTCGGGAGAGACCCCGTCCGAGCGTCGATTTTCCCGTCCCAGACACGCCCTGCGATTTGGACAGGTCAGTGACATCGTTTGCCTTCTCCTTAAGTAAAACATCGAGACTCCAAACGATAATGTCGATCCGAGCGACGTGCCTGTATTCGGGTCTAGAGCTTGAACAACGGGCACTTACCATCACGATGATAATCCTAGCTCTAGTGGTATCTCTGTCGATGGACGTGGCACGCAGCGACGGGCTTGGAGGAGCATCGTTGGGGTTTTCGAGCGGAGGAGGGGTTGTCTTTTCTGTCCCGGTGCTACAGCTCGCCATGTCATGGTGATGAGCGTCACTGACAGCAAGCTCGAGTAGGAATGAACTTGTTTCGGAGGTGCGGGTTAATAAATCGGGTCATCGATCCGTACCGAGGGCAACTACTTGATAGATCACGGTGTACACATCTATCCATTTACTCTAGAGGTACAAAAAACGCTATAGACGAGTCGCATGGAGTCTCAACGTAGCAACATCCAAGGAAAAGCGTGCCGTTCTCTTCCCAAATGGAATGGGAAAACTGGACAAGATTAGCAGACAATATCAGATGTCACATGCTCCTGGAAGAAATTACACCAGGATGCATGACGCGGAAGAGCTAGGTTGTAAAGCAATGAGTAAGGTGCAGTTATGTTATGTTATAGGGAATAAATGGGTAAAAATGCAAAACAGATATAAGTGAATCGATTATGGGTGATACACCGATAGCATTTAGAAGGCATTGGATTCCAGCTCCTGGAGAACGAATGGAAAAATCAGCGTTACAGCGAATCAGTTTAGCTTTGGGGTGGCGAGCGTGCTTGTGGCGGCGTGGAAAAGTCGATGGCATTGTATGCCGGTGGGGGCGCTTCGTATATGGAATCACATGGACAAGAAACCGGTTCCTCCTCGTCCAGGGCACGCCGACGGTGTGCACGAGTGATGTTCCGCATCCAGTGGATTACCTCGTCAGGATCTTTTTCATGTCGTGCTCGTCGGTTCCGTGCAGCCCCATCTGGTTGGACGGTTGCCATGGATGGCCCTGGTGTGGACGGCCGGGTCGCAGTCGAGGTTAACTGAGACTGGGAAACGACTACTTGCGACAACGAGTGCGCATGGTACTGCTCCGCTGCCGACGGCGATCTAGAGATGGATGCCGGGGTCGGTGGTAGACTGCGTTGGTGTGGCTGCGATAACCGTCTCGCCTCCGCAGGCCGAGTGTGTACTTGCGGAGACTGGATGGGTGATTCTCGATGTGGAGGAGTTGGCAGCTGCCGCACGTTGGATATACGTGTAGGTTGGTTGGTGGGATCATCTCGATCACATGGCATCGGCGATTGGGCGCCGAGGCTGAGCTTTGGTGACGACCGTGAACGGTGTAACCAAGGCTGGATCGAGGGCGGAGGTTGATAGGATGACGGAGGGGATGGCAGTTCACGCCGAGGACCTGACGGTACAGAGATAGGAAATGCAGAAAGTGGTATACACTCCGAGGAGGGCATGGGGGAAAGCGTGCCTGAAGAGAGAGCCAGCGGTGAAGAAATCCGTCTGGCTCCAATGCCACTGCGAGGCGTGGTTTTGTCAGTGTCACTGAACAGCGACGGCACGTCATAAAATCCTGTTGAAGGGGCGGAGGTGGGGGTGGGAGGGGAATAGGCAGACTCGGATGAAAAACTGGTTGCCGTGCTGGGTCGTGGCGGGAGATCGAAATCGTCAACTGACTGTGACCGCAACGAAGGATAAAGCGGTTCCCCATATACGATTTTTCGCCACTGGCGAGCGGAGGTTGACAGTTGCGGCGGTTCGGAGATGTCGAGAACGTCGGCGTCTTCGCCGCCCTTGACGATGGCTTTATCGAACGCAGGTGTTTTAAGCGAGGGGTACATGGGTTCACCATACATGATCTTCCTCCATTGCCGAGCGGAAGCACGCGATGCGGAAGCAGTCCTGAAGGACGGCGCGTCGGGTGGTCGACCGTCGAGTGAAGTTGGATTGCGAACGAGGGTCATCCAATCGTCTGGCTCGGTGATAAGCAACAGGGCAGTGACGAAAAGGTGGTCGAGGAGAAGGAGAGAGATACCCGCATGGTCAAGCTGAGGCACCGATTGATGGAAGCTACTCAAGGTCTCGAATACCTTTAGTCTGGGTGATGCGTTGGCATCAGTAGAGGACCCCAAGACTGCGATGGGACCCTTGCAGGTAGCTGTGGTGCACTAGAATAGGTTGGTCAGACCGTGCGAGCACGATTGGGAGACACGTACCACGTATCCATTCCCTTCTCGCTTCCATTTAAGGGCATGGGGATGGAACGGTATGTAGAATTTGCGTGAGCTAGGAGAGGGAATAAGCTGTGCAGGAACGAGCAGGGCAACGGCCAAAGATTACACACCTGCCAAGACCACTGTACTTGAGGACATTGGTCGCTTCTCTCCATTGGATGCCGTCCATTTGTACGGTTGCGGTATGTGTGTTGTCTCTGGCCTTTCCCTTGAGAGGGAGATCCTTGGGCCATCGTATGTCGGCGATTTTAGCAGTGCCGTCCCAAGGATCTGAACGCCAAATTGTGGTTGATGAGCTGACTGTCTCGACTGCATAGAGTGGTTTGTCTGAGTCGCTGTCCGTTGCGACCGCATCGAGAAATGAGGTCGAGGAAAGCTGAAGGTCAAGGAGTGGGGGCTTTTTGTGGCTGCTAGGCATGGTATCTGTGATTTCGAGACGGTGCAGACGTGGGAATATGTTGGAGGGTTTGGAGGAGGACGGGACGGGGTGTGATGACTCCGTGGTACTGGGTGCTCTGTTTGGACCGGGTAAGGCAGAAGAACTGCCTTGTGAGGGGGGAGTCGCGGTACGATCAAAAGAACATTGTGATTTCGAGGATGGTACGGTAAAGCCAGAGAGAGAGCGGGACAACCTCTGCATTGGAGGTGGGACGAAGAAAGAAGCGACCGGTTTTTCTGGATCGCAGGGGGCGGGCGAGACGAGCGCTCGAGACATGACTGTGCGCAACGACTCGATGGGAGAGCCAGGAGGGATAGGGGAAGTCGGGACGAGGCAATGGAGGTGGTCGTCGAGGAGAAGGAGACCACGCAGACAGGTACGAGATCAGAGAGCTGTATAAGATCTCCCACTCGCACGGTCATCGGCGCGGAGATATCCGACAATGTCCTTCCGACGTCGACAAGCAACTTGGCTGCAGTCAGAACTGGCAATATATGATAATAATCTCGCGAGACAGCGCTTCTTACGCGCGGTGTGCAACCACCCCTGTCATGTCACTCGCAAATATTCGGTCTTGCACGGATCCTTACTTGTGTGGTTACGACGCTGGGCGGATCACGTTGCCCTGGCAGTCACGGGCCCAATGTACTAGCGCCAAATAGATATCAATAAACACCACCACGCCCGTGTCGCGTCTGTTTAGTCTTTTTCACACTGCCATCCCTTGGCAACTTCGGTACTGGCATGTCGACCGCAGCTGGGTGCGTCTTTAATTACTCTTCGCTACTCGCTTCTCAATTCGCCACCATGTGCTAGTGCACCCTCCAATGGAGCGAACGCGGGCGTAAAATCACCCGAGAGCAAAAACAAGGGAAAGGCAAAAAGAGTCAGTTCACCTGACGTGTCCATGGAGGAGGAGGAAGAAGAAGAAGAGGACGAGGACGAGGGGGAGGACGAAGAGATGGAAGAGGTATGTCGAGTGCCACTTGATTTGTCCCTTTCAACTCAAGTGCATTTTTACCTAGGAAGAAGAGTCGGAAGAAGACTCAGAAGACGAAGACCCCGAGATTGACCCATCCGCAATCATAACCAGTAACAGGCGCACGCGAGGTGTCAAGGTCGACTACACCTCCAAAGAAGCACTCGAAAAAGCTGGTCTCAAGCCAGAGGATGAGGACGACGAGATGGATGACTAGTCAACGTTATCTGTGTCGTCAAGACGCGTGTCCACAAACCGGTGCTTTAGGCGGTGAAAAAATAAAATGAAAGGTCATTGCACTCGTATCTTGTTCTCTGCCTTCGTGAGCATCGCTATGGCATATACTATAGAATCAAACGACGTGCACTTCTTGTTTGTGCACTCTGTCTTGTTCCAGTCTTGGAAGCGTGTTCATTGTATGCGTCCACGCTACTCCCATTAATGACCCCAGTGGGGCTGAGTCGATCAATCAATCTTGAAACAAGATTGCTGTGCAGATCGCTAGCAGAACATAGCCTGTTCAAACGTTTCGCTTAGGTGCAAGTAGATTGAGGTCGCATGTGCCTACGAGTCAACTGGACAGACCAGAAAATTGACATCGGAATCAACTCATCATATATTTGCACCAACTACATCGAATAGACAAACCAATGTATCCAAGTGCCCAGGAAATGAGGGGCAGAGGTGAAACCCAAATCACAGATCAATCAACCATGACAAGCTCGCATACATCCCAAGCGCTCACCAGAACACGCACCGCATCAATCATTTCATCAGACCCTGACGGGGAGAAACGAATGAACGGGAGCGTCTGGGAGACAGCATCGAGTGCATGTCCACTTGATGGTGCTATCTGCAACAAGGAAAAGAGATAAGTAGGACACAAAGGCAGTCATCCAAAGGTGGTACACGTCTACAACGAGCCAAGTCCCAAAAGTCAAAAAGAACAAGACAATGGACAAAGACCAATAGAACAGGGTAGAGTAGCGAATAGATAGAATCAACTGACGAGCGAGATTGTGGGGTGCATAGTCCGTGCGTTCGATGGAGGAAAAAAGCGTATGGCCTAGAGAGACATAGTACAGCGTCCAGCTGCGACTTGATGTTTTGGTTTGGTTTTCCGAGCGCGAGGGTATCTAAGTGCGCTCGGGATTATAGGAATCAAAAGACACTGACCCCATCCCATGTGAGGGCACTTGAGAAATCTATGTCAGCGTCAAAATTAATGTTGCTGACATCCTGCGCGCTCGGAAGCATCTCTAGCAGCTTCTCCATTTCCATTTCTGCACGGACTTGTTCGACCCAGTCGACAGTGTTGATGCCACCCATGCCATGGCCTAGGCCAAGCCCATTATCGGAGGAATCGATCTCCATCTTGGTCAGCACCTCCTTGCTGACAGCATCTTCTGACGAAGTGCTAGTGCTTGGAAGAGTGCTAGAGCCAAGCGGCGGCGATGCGAGGATTTCCGCGAACAGACGCGTGATGGCTGCATCTGATGCAGCCTCGTCTTGGGGCTGGAGGATGTATGTCAGCAACATTGGCAAAACCCAAGCTAAGGTACCAACCTCGATCGTATCATTCCCCAACACCTTGGTGTGCTCGCTAGTCCCATCACCACTTGTGCACAGCCCACCCGCTGCAGGGACACTGTTGGACGGCCGACAGTGTTCGCCATCCGTGCTAGATGGCGAGTAGGAGTGCTAGTGGCTACGGAGAGGTCGAGCGACTCTGAAGGCAAGGCAAGTGATACATCATTTGCTGTGAGAGCAGGGCTCTGGGGGAAATCACATGAATCGCAGCTCGCAAAAAGGAGAGGACTGTCGACAAGGGTCGAATTCGAAGAGGTCGGTGAGAGTGGCAAGGAAGGTGCCAGTGATGAAGATGCGGCGTGTGGTGTTGAGGGTGATGAGGTATTGGAAGTGTCTGGATTTGATGCAGGTTGTGGGGGCGATTGGGAATTCGATGGAACAGTTGGAGCTGGGCTTGTTGCAGGGGGTGTAGGTATGCTTGAAGTAACAGAAGGAGTGCCCTGAGCTGCCAAAGCGCGTACGACGGCCTCGTAACCTTTTTCGAGTGTCCGTATGCGTTCGCGCAGCTCTTGATTCTCACGCTCGCGCAGCTCCTCTTCACGCTTACGAAGCTGTTCTCGCTCACGCTCGAGGGTGGTGACACGGTCTGGTTCGGAAACAGCGGAGATGGATGGGGATGGGCTGAGATGAATGCCGGCGCGGAGACGCCTGTTCTCCTCCTCGAGCTCGGCGACTCTGTGTTCGAGGTAACCGAACTGCGCCTTTCGACGGTCGCGAGAGTTCTGAGCAGCTATCCTGTTGCGATGTGCCCGAGCCTCTTTGCGCTCCTCGGGGGTGACGGTGGAACGAGAACGTTTGCGAGGGGGCTCATCGGTGGGGGGTGGAGTGGAATCATCTATTGAGCAGGCGGGAGAAGCAGGACGCTTGAGTGAGGAGGAGGGGAGGGAGAGGGACGAAGGGTCTACGAATTGTGCCATGGTGGTTCGTTAGAAAGGGGAATGGAATAAAGATACGGGTCAAAAGGGACTGCGCATGGGGTGGCTGCTTGGAGCGGCGAGAAAAAAAACACGTCGACGGACACGTAGCACTTTATACAGTCAATACACATACAAACACGACCAAACTAACACAGCCTCGGTTATCCCCTTGTGTTTCGACTTTGACAGCGTCTGTTAAACAAATGTGGTGCACCATGGAACTTGGTATGTATTCTATTGGGATCTGGATTGGTTTTGATTTTGATTTTGGGATGCACAGCTGTACCAAGTAGCCCCTGTCTACTCGAGCGGAATCAATTCCAACTTGGAGCGATCACAGATCACATTCAATTCACCTCCTGACCCCAATTCTGTGTATATATGCTGACCCGCTATCCCAATGTCCCTCCTTTCAAACACCCATGTATTGCTCGACGACTTCCCCTCCAGCCATGCTGTCCAACTTTAAGACACGGTTCCACGTTCATCACTCTCAGCCAGAGCAACAGCCATTTCTGTCATTGTCCGAGTCTCAGGTATGTCAGCAATCTTTTGCTAAAATCCGCATTGATCATTTTTATCTCAGGCTGACGAGGACACATCAAATACCGAGACTGTCATGACGGAGACAGTTTATGTCCCAGGCTGCACTTGTCCCTTCTGCGTCACGCGTTCTGTATGTACAGTCTTACTTGGTACCGCATATCAGCTCACTTCGACAAAGGAAAGCGAGGATGTTGCAGAGCCCGCGTCACGGACCCATGCTTGCCGTTCGTTGCCTTCTTTTCGCAGCGTCATGGAAGTATTATATCCACCCTCATATCTGGGTACCCCTTCCCCCTTTCCTAATCCCCCATCGTACTCCCGGAATGATTCCATCCCCTACCCTGCTCGAGAGCGTGACACAGAGGTTTCCCCGTTGATATCACCAGCGCCAACTAGCCAATCACACAGTCCCCCCCATCCCCTATCCCAGGATCCCTCACTGACTGGAGTGCCATCTCATCGGAACCATCTCAATAGAGCCCCGCTAGTCGAACCCAACCCTCCCTGTTTATACAATGATGTTCCGGATGAACCACTACCTGCTTATATGCGCTTCGACCAGCGGCGACCACGCTTCCCTGATGCGACCAACATTTTGGGTCCATATCCCCCAATGTCCGTTATTCGTCGCTCTGTGAGATGAAGGATTGGCAGATTTTGAAGTAAACATGGGTTTGAGAGTATCTTTATCTCATTTATTGTTAGAATAGTGTATGTATCAGTATGTTGATTAGTCAGCGCGGCTGTAGGATATGATACGCTTGCATCCTGCCGACTTCGTCCCGTACTTATGGATTCCACCAATGACTCCCTCCTTGTCCTCCGACATGCCATCAAATCCAAGTCCCCCATCACATACCTTACCCACGGTCAACCTGCCTCGACCCTCCTTGCAGCGACCCACCTCTCCTTCAGCCCCGCTCTAACACTCCCAAAATCTTCCCCGACACGTTACACCAAACCAGGCGTCTCCAACCCATCTTCGGCAGCAGATATATACACCCTCGAGGCCGTGTATCTCGCTTGGTTGCTTCGCGATGCCCCTGGTGCCGAGTATATGCGACAAGCTCGTGAAAGTGGTCTGACGGTCGGGTTTGTGAGTGTGACGGAACGCAAGAGCATCGTGGAGTGGTTGGAAGGCAAGGTCGCCGATTTGGAACGGATAAAACCGTTGGCGACTGGTAAGTCACTCTCCCATTTCTGTAGCCTGGCGTTTATTGATGGGTTGATTTCTGGGCCGTGTTTTGGATAGAGTCGACGACACCTCCTGGTACCCCACCGCGTCGGGCAACTGCAGCACCCTCCACTACACCTAAACATTTTTCCCATTCATATACGACTGACCCCACGTCGCCTAGCAAACGACGGTATGTCGCCGACGCACAAGACATGGAAGTCGTCAAACGAATAAAACAAAACGAGGTCGAGCTTCGAGACAGAAACACGGTCCTGAGGGGTACAAAACCCAACGTACGCTGCATTTTGGTTTTTCTCTCAGCCCGTTGGGTACCACGAGATGCTGATGCTGTAGACGCACAGAACTTTTCCGCTCTCCACACGAGCTTTGCTGAGCGTTTAAAGAAGCTCCGGGACGTCAAACCTGGAGGTACACCCGCACCTGCGCCATCGACTGGTCCCCCCATGCAAGCGCGTAAAGCCAGTACGTCCCACTCGACACGATACATTTCCTACCCCAACCTTTTCAACAGAAAACATGTTCCCGATCATCATGATCTCGTCGTCACCTACAGCACTGATCACAATGTACAATGTGAAACGCTTTTTGCAAGAAGCCGTGTAAGCCACGTTCTTTCTGCTTATATGCACCTCTGTGCATGTCCACGGGTCCTTACCTTGTCAATCCAGCTTCGAACCCTCGTCCACTGCGCGCGAACGCGCAGCGGCGGCTGGAAATCCTCGAGCTGAAGACCTCCTCCCCATTGATCGACGGCGCGATGCACCCACCGCCTCTACTGCTACTCTTTCTTCTTCCTCTCTTGCCACGTCCACGTCCGCTTCTCATGGTGCCGGCACGGGGACAGTGCAGAGGTATTTTATCGTCGACAGTACAGACGCACTCCAGAAATTTGGGGCGGACGCGTGGGAGAGGGTCGTGTGTGTGATGACGACAGGCCAAGCATGGCAATTTCGACCGTACAAGTGGAACGAACCGCGAACCTTGTTTCATCACGGTGCGTCGACATCTCCTTTTGGGCGGAGGGAAGATTGACGTCGGGGCACGTTAGTGAAAGGGGTGTACTTTACGTGGGCCAACGATCCCCCCAACACAAAGATCAAGGATTGGAACGTGACAGAGCTCAAGGTGAATCTTGTTCTCTTGTCTATCGATTTGGCTCACGCCATCGTCACTCGCTAGATTGATCCCCACCGAAGACACATCGACAAGTCGGTGGTGGCTCATTTCTGGAAAATCATCGACGATTGGACGCTCACCAACAAGCCATGGCTGCTCAAGTCATGAGGAGAAGCGTGGTATGTGGTGCACTGTTATTCATTCGCCTATATGCTTGTGTACGTATTCTGTATCGCACCAAGTGGGTAACTTGTATCGAAACTGTATCGCACGATTCCCGACCATACACTTATGAGAAGCACCGTACGCAGATCTAGGATTGGAGGAGTACCAAATAATAACAATTTCATTGCACTGGCATTCCCAAAGTTGCAAGGCTTGTATGTCAGCGCTTCAGCTGCGGGCACAGAGACGAACGAAACTGGCATGACTGCGCGCCGCAATCAGGACGATTCAAATACTGGGCACCACCAATGAGTCAATCCGACAAAAGATGGAAAACTCCACCAAAGAGCACAAGCTCGCGCTGCAGGGCGGTCGTACCCTAGCCTATGTCACTGCAGGAAACCCATCCAAACGACCGCTCTCCTCTACCTCTATGGTACCTTCACGATCGGAGAGGCGTCCAGCGTTTCCCGTACCCTCGTGTCCAAGGACATCCACCGCATCTACCCCACGCTTCCCGGTTGGGGGAAACACGTCTCCGCCTCTTCCATCCACGTCATACGTCGACTGTCTCGTGAGGGATACGACCGCCTTGCTCGACCATCTCTATCCCGACCGCGGGAGAGACATCAAGCTCTACGTCGCGGGAGGGTCCTTTGGCACGGTTCCGGCACAGATACTATACGGTGCTTCCTATGACAAGTTCCCCTACGGGCGATGCATCGTCGGCGTGTTGCTCATGGGAGCATTCCCACCATGTCGCTACCACAAGGACTATGCCAAGTCCATGACTTGGCGCAACTACGTTTTGATCGGGCCCATGAACCAGTGGGCCTTGGTTCGGGCTGTGTGCGCGCATCTCGTCCTGTGGGTGATGGCGAGAAAGCTGTCCACGGTCGATCGTGCAAAGACGTTTTTGCACGCCGTCGTGTTTGACAAGATGGACCCGGTGGAGGGCCAGGGAGGGGATAGCAGAGGGAAAGATAGAGACGCGGTTCGCCACGAATAGCGTGCGCAGTGTGACGACGTCTTGGGAGGGTTTCAAGCGCACGTCTTCTGTCCTGTACGCGGACTGGGGATTCCGCCCGGATGGATTAGATGAGGCGCATTCTCGTCCGTGTGTGCTGCTTGTGACGAACACTGGGGATAAAGAGGCTCCTCGAGCATGCACGGATTACTTGGCTGCATGTTACAAGAACGCGAAAGTCAAGACTATTGATGGTGACATGGATGAAGTTTGGGGAGAATTTTTAGCCGAGATAGAGTAGAGTATAATTGGATACGTCATCAGGCTCAAGGCTGAGCAGGTCTCAACCCATGTCTTCGATGTTGTCCCATCTACCCAGAACAAATGCTTTGACCGCTCACGTTCGTCGCATGGCCACCGTGCATGGCTCTGCGGCCAAGTACAAGAGGTGGGCTCATGAATTCGCTTTTCGGGTCTCGATCTCACTTCTTGTTGGGTAGTCCCACAGGTACCCGGGTCGTCTTGCTAGCCTTTGTATAGTGTTTCTGATACCTCACCAGCCATCGTCATGCTGAATATGGGTGGACCATCCACGGTACGAGAGCTAAACTACGTCCGTGCGTGCTTACCCATTCCCGTGATTCTTTACAGGTCGCAGAGACCCATGACTTTCTGAAAAACCTGTTCATGGATGGAGACCTTATACCATTACCATTCCAGCGCGTCCTCGCGCCTCTGATCGCCAAACGACGGACACCACAGATCGAAAAGCAATACGAAGAGATAGGTGGAGGGTCGCCCATCCTTCGCTACACTGAGTATCAAGGTGCTGGAATGTGTGCGTTGCTGGACGAGCTCCATCCAGAGACCGCTCCTCACAAGCCGTACGTCGCCTTTCGTTACGCGAATCCACTCACGCAGGAGACTGCCCGTCGGATGAAAGCCGACAATGTGAAGCGTGCCGTAGCCTTTACTCAGTACCCCCAGTATAGCTGTAGTACGACAGGAAGCAGCTTGAACGAACTCTTCAGACGAGGAAGAGCGGGTGAGATGGGAGATATCGAATGGAGTGTGATTGACCGCTGGGGTACACATCCTGGCTTCGTCGAGGTGAGTACGACCGACGTCGCCCCTTTGCTGACTGACGCGCATGGCTGTCCAGGCGGTGGCACAAAACATCGAGGCTGCGTTGCAACAATTCCAGCCGTCCGATCGCTCCGACGTGGTGCTGCTATTTTCGGCACATTCACTACCCATGTCCGTGGTCAATCGTGGGGACCCGTACGTTCTCGAAGTGTCAGCTTCTGTGAATGCCGTCATGGATCGAGTGGGCCATTCTCATCCTTACCGCTTGGTTTGGCAATCCCAAGTCGGTCCTTCTGCCTGGATGGGTATGCAAACTGGCGAAGCTATCAAGGGACTCGCGCGTCTAGGAAAGAAGCAGGTGATCCTTGTCCCGATTGCTTTCACAAGCGACCATATCGAGACACTCTACGAGCTCGACCTAGAGTACATGAGAGAGGGTAGAGAGGTATATGCATCGTATCCTCCAAGTGCTACTTGTTGCTGATGCATGTGTGCACCGTTTTTACTTGAAACAGCTCGGGATGGATATTCAACGCGCCGAATCTTTGAACGAGTCGCCGGTGTTCATCCGTGCGCTCTCTGACATTGCAGCACAGCATCTTCGTGACTATTCCGCAGGGAAGAGTGGGCCGATGAGCGTACAGATGGGTCTTCGTTGTCCTGGTTGTAAGAATGCGACATGTGGCCAGCAAAAGCATTGGTTTGCTCGTGCGGGCCAGTCATGATGTATTATTTTTTATTTAAGATCCCATGATTAGTCAGCTGCTACACTCACGTCCGAAATGTTATCTTAGTGTGAGTACGATGTCGACTACCACGGTTGTTTCGGCGCCAGGAAAAGTTCTGATTGCAGGGGGGTATCTCGTACTCGACCAAAAGTACACAGGCTTGGTGATCTCAGCCTCGTCTCGATTTTATGCCGTTATCCAGGACTGCCAGCAACCTGGTCAAGCGGGACAGATCATCGTTCGATCACCTCAGTTCATCGGCGCCAAGTGGACGTACTCCGTGACTATCCACGACGATGGGACGGTGGACGTCAGTCAAACATCCGAAAGGTACGTTTCCGTCCGTGCTTGGCTGCATCAATATGACCTTTGCCGATAGCAAGAACAAATTCGTGTATTACGCGCTGAAATACACCTTGATATTGGCCTCTGAGCGCTTGTCGTCCGTGGGCTCCGCTCGATCTTTGCGAGACTCGTTGCACCATGGTCTTGATATCGCCGCCGTGGGTGACAATGATTTCTATTCACAGCGAGCCAAGGTCAGTGGGACTTGCAGCATCTGCATGCTTGTTTTACATGCTTCTTCCGTTAGCTTCAAGAATTGAACTTGCCCTCGACCGTTGCATCTCTGGCTAGTATCACTCCGTTCTGCCCTCAGGACGTTCGACTAGACAATGTCAACAAGACGGGTATGGGATCCTCGGCAGCATTGATCACTTCGGTCGTTTCCGCTCTCCTTCTCAGGCTCAAGGTGATCACCCAGGAAGAATTTTACCGGCCCGATAGCGATGCACGCAAGCTGGCACACAATACCGCCCAGTTCGTGCACTGCTTCGCCCAGGGCAAGGTGGGCAGTGGCTTTGATGTCTCCGCCGCCGTATTTGGGAGCCAGTTGTACACGCGATTCAAACCCGCCTTGTTGGACGATTTGATGAAAGCAGGTGATGTAAGTCCGTGAACGCGCATGACCATGCTGATCGTAACGTGACACCGCGTTGATCCACTCAGATGCTACCTCTGTCGCCATCACTCAGCCCTGGTCGTCACTGGGATTATCGAACGGATCCGATCCAACTTCCGCCCCTCGTCAGGCTCTTATTAGCGGATGTGTCCGCGGGAAGTGACACACCGTCACTCGCCAGCAAGGTTTTGAAATGGCGCCGAGAGAAAGCTGACCAGGGTGCGCGCGCGTGTACTTGCTCACATGATGGTATAGCGACAGGCTGACAACCACATCTCTCAGCGAATGCGCTGTGGGCAGCCATCGACGCATCAAATCAAACCCTCGCCACACAGCTCCGACATCTGTTTGACTTGCACGAACGGCAATCGGATCTGTATGCGTCCGCTGTCAAACGCATGTCGTCGGCACCATCGTCGGAGGTAAAGTGTTCGACCCTGTTCATGTTGTTGCCTGGTGGCTGAGTCGACAACCGGTGGTACCTGTGCCCTAGTGGCTTGGCGATGCGACATCAGAACGATCCGTCGTCCAGGCATTTTTAGATCTCCGAAAGACGAGCGAGGTAGGCACATGCACGGTCATCTGATTCCGCCGCTCCCGCTCAATGATGGCTGGTACAGAACACGCGTGCACTCATGCGACAAATGGGCATGGCTGTGGGCGACGATGTGCACATCGAACCTGACACGCAGACGGAGCTTTTGGATGCGTCTATTGCACAGAAAGGGGTTATATGTGGTGGAGTGCCTGGTGGTGAGTCTTGATCTGAGTCAATAGGAGCGTGTCCCTCATCTTACGCAGCGGGCGGGTACGACGCGATCTGGCTTCTCGTGTTTGAGCCAAACGATGGCACCTCGGAGCCTCTGGGCGCGGTCGAGAAACTTTGGGAGCAATTCCCCCATGTGTCCCCTCTACTAGCGACCGAGTCTAAAGACGGTGGAGCAAAAATCGAGGATATCGACAAAGTACCCGGGTTAAGTGCTATCGTCCAGATGCGTCGATAATTACCATCTATTCTTTTGTTCCCTAGAGAGTCACGTCCGTTGTAATTCAACTGTACTAGATGAATGAATAAATATACAACTCAGTACTTGTGGTATCACACGCATATCCTGGCTCCGCCCTCGGGCGTCCATGCCTTATTCAACGCGAGGAAGAGTGATACGGTCATGACCACAATCCCAAAAGCGAGACAGATGACTGCGGGGAGCTTGGTCCACGAGTAGAACGGTACGCGACGATCGGTGAGTTTGAGGTAACATGCTGCGGGGAAGATAAAGGCGAGCGCTGTCGCCGATACGCCACCCGTGATCTCAAGCGTTACACCCAGGTCACACGTAATGAGGGAAACTATTCAGATGTCAACGTGGATTCTTACAAAGAGAGAGGTGTCACGTACGAAGCATCGACGCGAAGAGGATGGTACTGGTAAAGAATACATGGCGTTGAGGGTTGAACCCTTCATGGGAGAAGAAGTATTGTTCGACGACCTGAGCACTCGTCGTCAGACTACACCTCGAGTCAGCCGAGAAGTTACCTACCTCTCTACAAACGAATAATTCTAGAGGGAGTGTGGTAAACATGTTCAATCCGAAGCAAAACCGGGCAACGTTGATCAACGGGTCGCTCTGGATCGTATTTGTCAGTGTCTCGAAACGTGTCTCGGTGCGTGGATACTCACGGGCGAGAAATTATTCAAAATGTTGCCTTGTGTTTTATCGGTGAATGCCCAAAAAGCGGAAATGGCGAGGATGCAGCATGCAACAAGAGAGATCGCAGTCGATATGTGGGTCACACGCGTAAAGCGATCGAGCGTTGGCGTGCGCAGACTGCCGTATATGAGAAGGGAGTTGTGGTGGCAAACGAACGCGAAGCTAATGACACCGATCGCCTGGAAAACGCCTGGACCAACGAAAGTAAGCCGTTTTGAAGGATCTCCCCTCAGTTCTGGGTCCACGTGTGGTCCTTCGACCAGAACGGAAGTGACGATTATCAACATGCCGATGAGCGCCAGGGCGGATGCCCGGGAGAGTTTGTGAATATCACGATGAAGTGAGAGTGGATACGATACACAAACAGTGCAGAGTGTTATGATGAATTTTCGGTTGGTGAATAAGAATAGAACGGGTATCTTGTATAGTGTTGGGAATAGCGAACGGATGACATGGGGTATTGTATCCCCTGTAGGCAATCGTTGAAGAATGCAGAGAAAGACTAGGGAAAGACGTACCAATGATGATGCCAAATGCACACATGCCTTTGACAATCCTAGTTAGATCTTTTAACAATATCATCAAGATTGGACCTACCACCAAATGCGAAAGCAAATTGGAACAGTGATACGGCCGCGCGACCGCTCGGGCCAAAACACTTGTTCATTATTTCAATATAAGAATTTCGGCCGCTGAGCTTGGCATTTATTACGACGAGACGGATAGTCCAATCCGTGACACCGCAGAGAACAACAAGCAAGACTATTCCGAGGAAGAAACCAGCTTGACTGATGGCATACGGAAGACCTAGGTTCTGAATTAGTAGAACGTCCAGTTACTTCGTCACCGAGAATGTACACACCAATGATACCTGTCTGCCTGTCAGATCACAACTACGTGTGCACAAAATAGAGCTCACCGGCCCCGAGGATTGAATTGGCCATGTTTGCGACAGAGTCAAGCATGCCACCACCCGCATGCTGTTTTGCGGCTACCTCACTGAGATCGAGGTCGGTGGAGGACCCTTGATCTCCAGACTCATACATCGGTATGGTGCTGTCGGGAGTTCTCCGAATGGCCGAGGAATCCAAGAGACCCACAAGTAATGGCGGAGGTCGTCTCCCCCGCCGTGCTGACCCCGACCGCGACGTTCTTTGTTGCTGGCGCCCTATTTCGGCAAGAGTGGTATCATCGAAATCATCCGAGTCGAGTTCATATTCTGTACTGCATTCCCTGAATCGAGCTAAAAACAATGCTATGATGTGTACGCACCGGTCTCTCTACTTTGCGTGGTAGACCTCAGTGGCGGACCAATGACTTGGACCTCCTCCCGGAACCTGACGGTGTGTAGACGAGGTGTGACGGAACGACTGCGACCTTCGGAACTGTCATCATCCGTGACTGCGAATAGAAGGTCCTCTGGGTCTCCAGTGAGATCCTCGTGCGACCCATTGAGCAACGGTTGGCTGGCTTCCCCGTTCTCAGCGTCTCTGTCCTTTTGCTTTGAGTTTTGTGAGAACATTGCAGGCAGCTTCCGCCCATGGACTTGACTTTGTACACGTTAGAACTTGGCAGCCACAGCGCGTCTACCAAAGTACTTGGCCACGTGGCGTATCACTGATACCACGTGATTAGAACGCGTCTTCTTCTCAACATCCTGTGATGATGGCCATGGCGGTATCGGCTTTGTTCTTATTCTCTACGAGCAATGGCTGCCACTCGTATCCCCATCCGACATTGCTGGCTTCTTGAGACGCAACAACCCAATTGTCTGTCAAATAATGCCCATAGCTCAAACGCAGCAACCGAGTCCCGACATCATAATCCAAACCGATCCTACTGATGAGGTTACCGGTATCCATAGTTTACGCTCACACGCCAACACTGAACAAACGTATGTTCTGTCATGTTTTGAACAATCCACGACAGCGTACCTAGATCACTTGAAGCAAGCGATCGTTGCCAGTGGCAACTCATTTTCCATGAGCCAACGCACCATGCGATCATTCTCCTCGTACGCGACGACAGTCTGAGACGGGAGTATCGTTGCGATATGTGGGAACCAATGGATAGCCAACAGCAATGCTGAAGTGACATGGTATTGACAGATTGACAGACCAATAAGTAATTTTGAAAATACGAAGCTTGAGGACTCGCAGTTGTGCACAGGAGACATCAACAGAAAGGAGGAATCCCACAATGATCTGGAAATGAGCAGTTCAGCGATTGGCCATGTTCTCACAGGCTGCCATTATCGAATCCACCACAGCACGAAGCCTTGCTTCTCCCTCTGCATCCAGAATATCACAATCCCACCTCTGCACCGGCGCAGTATCATTCACCCTGGTAGGGTTTCTAGGGATATTGAGCGGCACAATGTGCGCTGCGACATCGGTGGTATCCAGATGGTAAAAGCAAAGTTGCGTTCCCATAGCACTGACGGCGTGCAGAGTAGGAATAGGGCACCGATCTAAATTCCAAAGTTGTAAGAATTGCACCTCAACCTCGTCCGTAACTGACCGGCTAAATCTCCCAGTCGCTCTCTGATCTGTATATCAGCTGCTCGTCGGGATGAGATAAAACGGAGATTGGCAGGCTTCTTCAGCTCCAGAATGAAAACAGGCCCATTGTCGTGAAAGACTTCAAAAGTATCAATGTAGTAATCGGACGATTGGGAGAAGGCGGGTTTCAGATACTGGGGTACGACGGTGAAATCGGAGTCAGGGGGGAAGAGGATGTTCAAGAGTTTGTTATAAGCCCCACGGAAGTCGCTCTCGACAGGATTGGGGACAATTGTTTGAAACTGGCGTATCACTTTTTCCGGCCAGGTCATGTCGATGGTTGAAGCGAAGGTGTACACTGCCTGTGACAGTTCTCCGAGTGAGACAGGGGGTTACATTAGATGGCACCCAGCCAGTCTGGATTAAAAAAAAGGTCCACTACTACCTCATCAACGTCCGACTCGCCATCTCGCTACGGGATAGAAATACACGAGGAGACAATGTTGGTGATGGCGGCCCGTGTCCGATCACCTAAGGTGGTGCTAAACATCATGATAGTGTTAGCGCTCCAGAAGTACCCTCCGAGCTTCCCCGCATGGTGTTAGGACAAATTTTGTGCTAGCGAATCGGCGGTATCGATCGCTGAAGCGCTGAACAGTGAACATGGCGTTCGAATCAAGGAACTTGGTCTAAGTGTTATTCCGAGATACTCCGACTACGTTCCGGATTTATCGGCCGCATTCCGGTTCCCGACACTTTGCTAATAACTTCCAGTGATATCTTATTCGTTCCCGGTTTCCTGTTCCCAACGTCGACAATGTTCTCTGGGGCTCTGGTGGGTAATTACTCACGTACGACGTACGCTCCGGAACATAACACGCAATACAAACAGACATTAACGGATCTCAACGACTTTATTACCCCTTCACAAGCATGCATCAAGCCGGTCGAGCAACTCAACGCCCCACAGGAGGTCAAAGAGCCCGGATCCGCCTCTGTACGTATTCCCCCTCGTCATTTCTCTTCCCCGTTTACAAAGACCACACTTCCAGACGGAAATTCGGATCGACTCGTCCGGATCTTACTATGAAGTGTCGACCACACCCTCCGTGCTAGAGGTCGCCGCATCCAAACCACCGGGTCGTAAATTACAACAAGCACAAATTAGTCTCAACGATTGCCTTGCGTGCAGGTACGTCATTCCCACCCGCATGTCGTCCATCCTGTGATACCAAACGCACATGTGCCCCCCCCCCAGCGGATGCATTACGTCGGCCGAATCTGTCTTGATCACGCTACAGTCACATACGGAGGTGCTCCATTTCTTCGAGGGAAACCCCCCTGCGGATTCACCGGCACACAAGGTGCCGGTGTTGTCGATCGCACCGCAGTGTTTGGCGTCGCTCTCGGCGACGTTGTCGTCGAGTTCCTCTGGCCCTGTCGGACTGAGACAGGTCCTACGGCGAGTTGCGGCGTTTTGTACCCAGATGTTGGGCTTTGAGCATGTCTATGACACCACTTTTGCACGACATATCTCTCTGCTGGAGCACACACGGGAGTATTGGGAGCGCAAACGGGGTGGTAAGCTCCCGATGTTGGCGAGCGCATGTCCTGGATGGGTATGTTATGCCGAGAAGACGCATTCCGAGATGTTACCCTTCATCTCCCGGACAAAGAGCCCCCAACAAACGATGGGGACATTGGTCAAGTCATGGTTAGCAAGTACTTGGGGAAAACAGTGCGCATTGGCATTCATCGTCGTTGGCTGACGCCTGATCGACCGTACAGACCTGATCAAATATACCACGTCACCGTGATGCCGTGCTATGATAAAAAACTGGAAGCATCACGGCAAGACTTTTACAATGACGTGTATTCGACGCGGGACGTCGATTGTGTCATCACAACGGGGGAGCTTGAGCTGCTCATGCGTGAAAAGGGTTGGGATCTATCTATCCCTGTCCCTGGAGAAGACAATCCAGACTACGCAGAGAACATTCCCGAGCTGCTACTTCACCCGGGTACGAGTTCGGGTTCCTATCTCCACTCGCTCATGTCTGCCGTCAGGCTCGCATCTCCAGAGCCACTGGAGCTCAGTGTGAAGACGGTGCGCACGTCCGACTACGAGGAGTACACGCTATCCAAGCAAAGCGATGGCGAGGTCGTGTTCAAGGGGGCAAAGTGCTACGGGTTCCGGAATCTACAGAACGTGGTGAGAAAGGTCGGAAAAGAGGCAGGTATCCAAGTTGGAAAGGGTGCTGCTGGACGCATGGCCGGGATAAGAGTGAGGGCAAAGAAGAGCGGGGTCGATGTGGATGAGAAACGGTACGATTACGTTGAGGTGATGGCGTGCCCGGGGGGGTGCGTGAATGGGGGTGGACAACTGCGCCCGATTGACAAGGCTGCCGAGCGGACGGAAGACGAGGAAGGCCATGTGAGGAATTGGGAGGAGAATGGGGTGGCAGGGCCAAAATGGGGGAACCGGGAGTGGACGAAAGAGGTAGAGAAGGCGTACTGGCACGAGTTGTCAATGCCACCGGGGATGGGCTCAGATGAGGTGGACCGCATTGCGATGGGGGTGCTGGTGGCCATGTGTCGACCGGAAACGGCGGACCGGGCGGACAGCGGGGCGGAAGAACGGCGTCGGGAGCTATTCTTCCGGACCAATTACCGGGCCGTTGAAAGTGAGGTCATCGGCCTGGCAGTGAAATGGTGACGATGACGTACATGCTCCGTTTGTCGTTTTTACATACAAGTGTCGTAGTACAACAAAGCAATGGATGCGTAGTAACAAATAGTAGCTCTAGGTTACCGTGTCATTAGATGCGGATGCAAAATTAGAGCGTAAAAAGTCCGTAGATCATCGACGATATTGGGCACCCGGCCCCTTGAACCAGTACTGGCAAGAAGCACAGTAATCGGGAGTCGTGAGTGTTATGGTTTCCTTGGAGTCGGGGCCGAGGTACTGGCAGAGGATGAGCGGAGATGGTTGGCATGACGCCAAGACGACGCACCCTCTCGCAGTGACAGTCGAGACAGTTTCGAGAATGACGGGACGAATGAATACAGTATGGGCTTGAACAATCAATTTTTCTGACCTTGCGGGTCTTGACGTCGACAGTCAGAAAACGGGTGTCTCTTTTTTTCGTCCTGGTCTCCAGAGCGTGCGGTACTCACCACTTTGTAGTGCTGCACGAGGATGAGCTTGTTTTTGGAGAAAGAAGCGGCGTGAGACACTTACCCCGCAACCGTACTTGGTTCCTTCGCTGGGCAAAAAGCGGGGTTAGACATCCAAAGAAAGATATTGGCAATGGTCAAAGACCCACGTTTCAAGATTGCACATGGGGATGCGTCGGTTGGCACAAGACGACGAAGAAAGACTTTTGACAAAGCGTCAGTCCCACGGCGGGGGTAACGGCTGACACAGCATACCGCAGGGTTATGAATCAGCACTGGGAAGAGGAAGCGATGTGGGGAGCGGGGGATGGAGACTGACAGCGGGGTGACGGTTGACTTTATATCTCAGCGGGGACGATCGCACCGAATATGGCGCGATGGAGGTTGAACGAGTGTGGGTGGGTGGACGGTGCGTCGGCGCAGTCACAAGTTCATAAGCGAACGATACGATCGGACGAGATACGATAAGAATAAGAATCAATCAGGACTATAAAGTTTCGAGATTTGACGGTCGATAAAAACAAAGCAAGCAAGGTTGATTCGGAAGATGATGGTCCTGATGAAACACACATCCAAATATTAGCACGTTGTCGCCTCTCCACCCCGGATCTACTCGTAACCACATTCCTGCACGGCACGGCGTCACAACCACCACCGGACGTGCTCAACGGTCAACTTAATCCCCCCCCCACGTTGACCCGGTGTTGACGCGTGTTTGTGAAACTATGCCACTGACACATACGCCAAGCACAGTCCGTCGTCACATCCTCGAATGTCGACCCCGGCGTCGTCTTCGTCACCCACAACACGCTCGAGGACCCTCTTGTTCATCTCCTACCGCGACTCGAGCACACGGTCGTCTCGCTTCTCACGCCCACTCTCGTCCTACGACGACCCATACCACGCCAGCGATGAACACGAGCACCTCATAACCCCTGGTGCGAGACACGTCGCACTCGACGCCCACTTGCCTCCGAAATGGTATCCTTGTCGTATCCAGTTGCCGTCTTCATTCTCTCACCTGCCATGCCACGTCACTCTAGGGTCGATCTCTCAGACCAGGTCGAGGAAATCATTTCCAACGCCCACTCTAAAAGTGCGTTCCTCGTCCAATGTCCGTCACCTCGTGCACCGACCGCAGTGATCAAGTCAGCGCTCTGGAAAAGCTCCACGCAAAGCATGTTCTCCCTGGCTTTGCGGATCGGACAGCGGAAGAAAAGGAGATCGAAGCAGCGACCACCGATATAACAAGGGTATGTGACGTTATTTGTACCTCGTTCGCTCGGTGACACGTACTACTTTGTGCCCATTAGGACCTACGGCGGTGCCACAGTCTGATACAGCGCATTGGCTCAGACCAAGACCATACGTTCCCGCCTTCGAATAAGGTTCAACACGAGGTGCTGGCAGCTAAAAATGTGCAGAGAGGCCTTGCAGCCAGGGTACAAGAAGTCAGCTCAACCTTCCGCAAGAAGCAGCGCGTGTACATGCAGCGTGCGTGGTCTAGAACATTTCATATCAGGCACCTTCTCTCATACCTACGTTCTCCATCAGGTCTCCAGGGCCATGCGATCAAAAACCAAGACCTTCTTATAGCCTCGGGTACGATTACATCCAAAGGATCCGAAGGCTTGACCGCAGCCGACGAGGATGTTCAGGCAGCAGTAGGCACTGTGTTTTCACCGTCTGATACACGTTAAACAACCTCGTCCTCAGCAAGCGCAGATCCAGGAAACGGATCAGATACATGATATACGGCTCCGCGACCATGAGCTCACCGAGATTGCCAATTCCATCACTTCCCTGGCCGAGCTTTTCAAAGACTTGTCTACCCTCGTGATAGATCAAGGGACTCTTCTAGACAGCATTGAATATAATATTGAGCAAACTTCGGTCCATGTTGCCGAAGCAGTCAAGGAACTAGATGTCGCTACTCGGTTCGTCGTATCCCCTCTTACCTGCTTCCATTCAAGCCCTGAATTGATTGTACAGGTATCAAAAGAATACTGGCCGTCGCAAGATTATTTTTCTTCTCTTGCTCATCATCTTCGGATTAATACTCGTCCTTATCTTCAAACCTCGCCGTTCATCTACAGCTATCCCCTCAAATTCCATGTCTTCTCCGGATAATATTGTACCAGTACACCTGTATCCACGGATACTTTGATCAAAGGACTACGTAGAACACACGTTTGGGGTCCGGTTTACTCGGCAGACAAGTGGATTTCAATTGTTCTTCTGCAAGGTTCGTCACGACGCCTCCCTCGAATCTAGTGCCGTGATGAATCCTGGCCAACGGTCAAGACTTCTCAGCCATATCATTTCAGAACTCGTCTGCATTCGTCTCTGGCGCTTCAACCACGTAAGTACTGAGTATATCATATCTAGGGACCTTTTTGCCCATCGATAAAGCTGTTTTGGCGCGTTTGGTTAGTTAATTACGCCAAGAACACCATACCCATTCCCTGGATGCGAAACAAGCTCTGACACTCGCGTAGCTGAGCCATAAAGTAACGCGCCAGAGGTACCATTCATTCTATGTCTTCGGGTCAAGAAGTTCGAATTCCGAATTTCCTTGATGATGGACTTGGCAATGCCTCGTTGCATCACAAATGAGTCATCCTCACCGTCCGTTTGTATTCCTGGTTCACCTCAAAAGGGCTTCCCATTTCATGCAACCTCTGTTCCGCTGATCATTCACGCCTCCCCGTCTGCTGGCTAAGGAGGTCAGCGAACTTTATTTTTAAAAATAGAGCCCTTGGATTTGAAAGTCGGGTCAACGTTTCCGCGGGCGTCGTTGCAGCCGAACACAAGCAAATTCCATATCGAAGCCACTCCTCATGCCAGTGCACGATGGACTTTATTTTTCCGCCCCCTCTGACGTGTCGTTGATGTCTATACGGGGAATAAAAAGGCACTCCTGTGACGGTGCGGGATCACTCACTCTTTTGTCGGTGTGACAAGTCCAAGGTCCCGATCAGATGGTACGAATTCGGCTGACATTGGATGTGCGTCACACTCGAAGCACCGTCATCGTTCTGTGAACTTGACGGCACTGCCTTCTACGGGACTATTCGATTGGCATGCGTCGGAGGTTTGTACGTGTCGAGCCGCGTTGGACCAATAGGACACTACGTGCATCTTCTTCGCAATTCCAAATACCTTGTGACATATCAAACAACGAAGGGCGGTATATGTCTGCTGTCACGGTGGTACAATGGGACGAGGGCAAGCCGCCTGGCTGTCGACTGAAATCATTTGGAAAGTACATGAGTCCATACATGCCCTTTCATTTCTGACTAGAGGTTTACTCGTTCTGCTAGGGTACTCACGCGGACCGTCAAGATTCAAATCCTTATCGGAACCTGTATCCCCCCCTTTTTTTCCTCCCCCTTTTTTCGGGAATTGATCGGCCGTGCGCCATGATATGGCAGCCCATTAAACAGCTCGACGCCTCGTGTGTGGCGAGCATGCTCGTCTGGTGACTAATTGATCAAGATGTGTGTACATGCATCAATAATACAGGGAGAACATCAAACATCGGTATCAATACTCGGATAGACGAGAGACGACGACGACAAGGGTTGGCTTTCGTCAATTCATTTTCATAGCACTCGATTCGTCTGGAACTGTACCCGCCTCTTCCTGACGTGCCCCTCCTTGCTGCCCAAATCCGAGAGGGAGAAAAAAAACAGTTCAGCGTAGGTCTCTTGGAAGGCCGCTGCTCCAAATTGTCCAGGTGGTTTCAAAGGTCCAGGATGATGTTGTCTTGGTTTGGATTTGACCGGCGTCGCATGGGTCGAGTGAGGGTTCAGCTTGTAAGTTCTCCTCGTCCTCTCTGTCCATGTGGACATCAAAACCTCTGACACACCTCTGACCACCGGCTGGGCATGAAGAACCATGCTCGGGCCGCAGGATACTTCAAGACAACCCAGGGTTGTTGTACACTGGCCCGCCGTCGAAGCCAATCATGATGAGAACATGTCTGTGAGATCACTTTTTGGTCGCCGGACAGAGGAATGAATCCCTCACAGTGACACGATTGTACAGCCCGGCAGTCGTGGATGAAATGTCCCAGACCTGCTCCATAGTACTGGCCCAGAGTGCATCGTCACGGACGACAGCAAGACATTGCCCGTGGAGGACCGTAGATACGTCTCAGTCATTTGATTCAGCTTCCGTTGGGACTGACTCGGCATACTACCTCTTGTAACCTGTTTCGGTTCTCGGAGAGCCATCCGTCAGGAACTGTTCCTTGTCGGATCATGGAATTCAGTTGGTGACGCGCCGGAAGTAGCTCCGAGTCTGACTCGGAAGGGTAACTGCTTCTTCTTCGTGCCGACTTGATCGCACCACTTGGGTCTTTTCAAAGGCCTCGACACGGAGATCTGTGTCATCAACGTTTCTCAAGCCCATTGCCCCAAAGAAGACAACACTTTGAGGGCTATTCCAGGACTCGATCAATGGGGGTGATTTGGCCAGGTGCTAACAGAATGGTTATCTTCGATTGGGCTGCCATTGCTTCGTTGCTTTGTACATCTCAAATGATTGCTTCAGGGTTTGGAAGACAGCGAGAATTGCTAGTAGAGCACTGAGAACCAATTGCAGGGCTACATAATAGAATGTGTAAGACTGGTTGTCAGCTGGAGCACTGCAGAACGAAAAATCAAGGATTCAGATGGTTGTCACTGAGAAAGATTTGTGCAAGGCTGTCAATGGCCATTGTATTAGTGATGCATCCAATTTGGTACATACCTGAGATGGTACTGTTAGTGTTGTTATCAGCACAAATGAAATGATGGTAATGATGGTCTGTGTGGTGTAAACTAACAAAAAGACATAAAGAATAATCCTGGATTGATTCCACATTGTGTAGACAAGGAGAATCATCAATACTACTGTATAACCCAGATGAACACAGGAAGAGGCAAACAGACTGCAATGTGACTCACAATCAGTGGCAGACAGGAACACTACAAATCCCCACCAGAGGCTGACAGTTTATTGCAAGATAACTGATACATAACTATCACAAGCTCAATTTGCAGGTTTTACTGTAGTGAGTTTATAGTGCATTTTTGAGATTATGTAAGGTGCCCAATATATCTATCTTGCAAGACTTTGTGCGCAAATTTGTGAGATTATGTAAGCAGTCTGATTCACCTACATCTGCAAAGTTGTTGAAATGGACAGCATGTTTCACAGCTGTTTCATAAGTGAGCAAGCCCTCCTATTGATTGATAGTAGCCATAAAGCTGAGATTCTCCTGGATGCAGACATACCACACTTTTTAATGATTACATAAGTGGAGAAGCAGAGTGCCTGCTTACATAATCTGAAAATGCACTCACAAAGTCTTGCAAGATAGGTGTATTGTGCAGCTTACATAATCTCGGGAATCCACTCAAAATCTTGCAAGATAGATATATTGGGCACCTTGCATAATCTCAAAACATGCTCCAAAATAGGTGTACAGTCGACATCCTTGTAATGCATATCGTCGGGAGTGGCCCAACTGCCATGCAATACCAGGCATATGCATCATTGTGATTTTTCCCATGGTGGCTGCTACTAGTGCGACAATGTACAATGTACTAAACACAGTTTTTACTGCTTGAAATACCTATTTAGTGTAGTCTGCTGAGCATTGAGGAGCTCTTGACACTGTAAATTAGCATGAAAGTGGTAGAGATGATGAGTTAAATGATGATCTCCTCTGCATTACCATATGCCTTGACTGCCTGCTTGAGGTGTTTGCAGAGTAAGGAAGCATTTGCCCATGTTACAGGTGGGTCCACAGGCTTGTCTTCGTCATCTGAATCGTCCTCGATTACCTCAGCATCTACCGCTGCCATTTCCTTGCTCACAATATCAGCAATCACCTCATCAGTCTTGTCCAGCTCATCAGATGGTTCGGCCCTGATTTCCTTTTCTTCCGGAGGCTCCAAAAGGTCACCAAGAGTTGGTGGCTCACCAAAGATATGATTCCATGCCTTGAGATCCTGAACTGTCTGCATAAGCTGGGTTTCTGCCTCTGAGATCTGTGGGATGTCTCAACAAGAAGGACGGATGCAGATGACAAATCCTGGTCGACGTTTAGCCTCGTTTTCTAGATTGTGAATGGCCTTCAGTGCAACTTCAGTCGACTCTTCAGCGTCCATAACCACTTTGAGTGCCGGCTGCCAGTCAGCATCGATGTAGCGGTTTCCAAGGTGGGCTTGAAGACGAATCTCAGCATTCGGCAATGACAAATCAGTTGTTGCAAACTCGTGGATGATTTCCCATGCAGCAGCGTCAGCATGGGGTGCTGTGGACTGAGATGACGATGGTAGTAAAGTTGTAGATGCACCTAATCCAGCTGACGCAAAAGTTTCACTGTCCGTACCAGTGAGAACCAACCAACTGACCATAAACAAAGACTTACGGTTGAATAAGAGTGTGATTCCAACAGTTCCGGATGGTCTCTGATGTCACAGCACTCCATGCCCTCCTTGCCATCACAATGGCATCAAGGAGATCAATCTTGTAAATATCCTGCTGATCCGCTTCATCTTGATCAATTGCACGCTCGTTGAAATAGCGACGGTAGTGTGCCTTGAAGCAACGAATAATTCCCACGTTGCATGGTTGGACAAATGGTGTCATGTTGGGCGCAAAAAACTCCATCTGGATATTTGATGGTTGGTATGAGATTGTGTGTCCCGAGAAATTATCCATTAACAAGAGGATTTTGCGGTTTTTACGCTTCATCTGAAGGTCAAGTTTCTTCACCCATCTGTGGTTATAAATTATAATAAAAAATAGTTAAAAATTAATAGTAAATCAAGTGCTTACTCCTCAAATAGTTCTGATGTCATCCAAGCTGTCTTGTTGTTACGGTAATAGAATCCACGCTGTTTGGGAGTTTGATGTCCAAAACATCGTGGTTTGGCAGCTTTTCCAATAAAAAATGGCTCGAGCATTTCACTACCATCTGAATTGCAAGCCAATGCAATTGTAATGCGAAACTTCTCTTTTTGCTTGCCACTCATCTGCTTAGTGGCAAGGCCCCGGTCTGGCGGTGAACTAGACACATTATTGTGTGAGAACATTCCCTCATATGATATGACTCAGAACTAGACACATTATTGTGTGAGAACATTCCCTCATATGATATGACTCACTAGGGATTGAATGCCATCTCATCAACATTGAACTGATCTTGTGGTGAGAATCTAGCAACTAGTTACCGGCATCGTAGCCTCTCGGCTTCGACAGCATCCTGATTGATGGACGCTGCTTCGCCGTGTCGACAGATCTCGCGAATATTGTAGGTTCGACAGAAAGATCAAACCCAGCTGCTGCCTTCGAGTCTTTCATCATCTGGAACCTGGAACTTCTCCTCAAACCTCTTCCGCTTCTCACGTAACATGGGTCCTGACACTGTTTCACCTTTCTTCTCCATGTCCTTGACCCACAGAAAGAGACTGTGCTCAACGTCAGGCCTGGTCACAATTCTTGGCCACTTCAATGACAAAGCACTTGGATTGTCATTGGTGCGAGCTTCCAATTTCGCGCGCTCATGAAGCTTCCGTGATAATGTTGACTGGTCGAAGAGCAAGGCACCAGTCTCAAGTGAAGTAAAATGCTGGACAACATTTGCTTGAGAAACATTAGGATGAGCATCGATATACGCATATACAGTCAGCCAGTCAGCAAGGGTAAGATTTTGGCAGGAGGAATTCTTTGGAGGTTGTGCAGAAGTCTTGGGTGTGCCAGTGCCTGGAGTCACTTTGGGCTGCTTTGTAGGCTTGGCACCATTGGCGATGGATTTGGGCTGGGGTTTACGTTTTAGTAGGAGCATTCTGATGCTGTAGTACATCTCTATAGTCATCCCTTATATACAGTGATCATAGTGGATGAGTGGACAATGTGGATTGGCTACACCATCCACACATCTGTCCATACCATACCTATTATGTAGCTCCACTATGTTGCATATTCCACCTCAGCTGCCCTTGCAATAGGTGATATGCAAAATTTCCACACTTTTCGCGTGTCCCACAATGGGAACAGCGAAAAGGCAATGCAATATGTGATTTATGCATCATTAGCTCATGCATTATAAGGATGTCGACTGTATTGGGTAGCTTACATAATCTCAAAAATACACTCACAGGGTCTTGCAAAATATTGCATAAACTCACTATAGTAAATCCTGCAAAATGTATATACTGTACCCTTACAATTGGTTCAGCAGGCCCTGTGACACATGACAAAAAGAAATTTTGTCAATTTCAGGTTTGTCACAGATAAGGTATAGCTTAAAGTTAGAATGCAATGCAAGTACTTACAGCTTTAATATCCTAGCAAGCTTGTAGGACCCAAGGAAAAGAGATCCCAACAGTGGTAGAGGAGGAACTCGGGTGTGGGAAAAGAAATTTACCAAAATCATGAACATTCCTATTCAACATGTGGTCCTGTGATGCATGACCGAGCACAAATTTCATCACATCAAATCACTTTGTGACACATGACAGACAAACCAATTGTGAGGGTACAGTACATTGAGAAATGTTGCAAGAAATCTACTCTGTGGTCTGCCCTTTACTGTCCCATTGAGGAAGGCAAAGCTCTGCAGCCAGTGATCAATGATGTCTCTGTTGCTCTCAGTCTGTTCATCTAAACATCCATGCAGGGAATACTTGGACCCTACTTCCATGTTGACAAGAAACTGTATGCCATCACTGCCCATTATAACTTGTTCCATTTGGACAATGATAATGCAGAATATTGCTTCAAGTGTATGTTTACTTGACCTTCTTGAAAATGTAAGAGCTTTCTGACTCTAGCCCCTATAGCCTCTGCATCCAAGAAGGAGGTCCTTGTTATGGGTGACATCACATTCATGGACTATAAAGCTTCTATTCAGACTTATATTGGTATGCTTCTAGACACTGTGAAATGCCTCAAGAAGAGAGTCAATGTATACAACTGCAAGGTGGAGGAACTAGTCAACATCAATCAATCAAAGGTCATACTGCTGGAGAACAAGGTCAAGCTCTCCAAGATGGAGCGACATATCAATGAGCTCAAACAATTCATTATCATCATTAATAAGAGTTGGGGCAAGCATAAGGACCATCATTAGCAAACCTATTTTTTTTCTGGTTGATTTAGATCAATGACAAGACTGACAGGCCTGAATGGACTAATCAATGATAGATTGACCTGACTGACTGAACTGATTTACTGACAAGCTGATAGGCTGATATATTGAATGGATTGGTTGACTAACCAACTAGTGCCTAGCTGATATGTAAATTGACAAACCTGACAAACCTAACATACCTGACCAACTGACCAACTGATGTGACTCAGACTGACAGAAATGACCAACTGGCTGATGGCCTGATAGGCTGAATTGACTGATTGACTGATAACCTGACTCACTAAAAGATTGATATGACTGATAAGACTAACCAGATAATCAACTGACTTACTGGGTGGGCTGATATCACTGGTGAATTGACAAGCTGATATGCTGATAGCCCTGAGAATGATGACAGCAATGAATTACTTGTGGATGATAGCACTGATAGCATGCTGTCAGTCATGTCAGATGGCTCAGAAAGGAAAAAATGTAGGTTTGCTGATGGTGTCATCAATTATGTTGTTTGGGCTCCCCCCATTGCTACTGGTTAGACTTCTTATGACTACACCTGTGACTTGTGTGTCATGGAGTTAAACAAAAATAAGTTCAGGAACTTGATGGGCAACATCTTGTGTCTAGGTGTGGTGATAGTCTGTCTTATTGACTTGCACTGATCTGAATCACACATCTCTTTCAGGAACCAAGTATATGGAGTCCAAATTGTTGAGCTTGATCTATGGACACAACAACATACCTTCTGAGTTCAAATTCTCTGATAATGGTCTCCTACACCTTAGACAAGTTCTCACCACTAATAAGGTCAAGCACTCCAACAGCAACTATTAGCAAATTGACCCTACCCAGCATGTTACATGATTACAAAATGATTACAAATGATTACATAAGGCATTATGTAAGCATTAGCCCTTACCCATAATTTGGACTTGAGAATCCATAGTATACTCCAGACTTACCCAGGATGTCACAGACTAGGACAGACTGTCATAGTTAAGATAAACTGTAATTATAGTTTAAAAAAGTGTAGTAAAAAGTGTAGTAAAGTGTAGTAAAAGGGTAGTAGTAAAATGGATCATGGAGTTATATACAACTTGTGATTAATAATAACATTCCTAGTATTAATAAGGAATGAAAAATTTATGTACCAATCTTTATATAAAGATAAGCATCTGGGTAAATTTTTGTGAACATAACTACAAAAATGGATGTGTGGTAAGTGAAACACTTTTGCCAAATTGTGGCTGTGTAAAGGTCAATCCACTGATTGGTGGGGGATAATACTGTCCAGAACTAGCCAGTTGGGAACATAGCTAGAAGAGCTGGAAGACTGTCCAGTCTGGTCCAGTCTGTCCAGGTCTGTCTAGGTGAGGGTTGGTTTGCTGATTTGAAGGACACTCAGGGCAATCCTGTCTGTTGTGTCCTCAAACATAGCTACTATGGGACTGGTCTCACTGTTGGTAGTTTGGGCAGGTTTATGTCATTCATTCGAAAGTATTTCCTTACAGGCACTCAAGAGTCAATTGAGCTGCCTGTTTTCAATCACGAGAAGGAACCTGGCACCTTCTCCAAAGGAGGTGATTCCAGATCCATCATCATTGACACTCTCAGCAAATTTGTGGCATTGATTACCAGTGGATCGAACAAGGGAACAGATGGCTCTGACATCACCTACACCACTCCCTTCAAATGGGTCTGGGAGCTTGTGTGCAAGGAGTTCCCTGGTGCAAACTTGTATTTCGAAGACCCCATAGCCTTCTTCGTCAACAATGACTAGGTTCATCTCACTCTTTCATACTATTCCAATCATAAATGACATTTACATCAAGGAATTGCAAGATATGTCTCGTCCTCCATCTTTCTGCAACTCCTTCATTCTGTGTTCCTATATATCATGTGCATGTAGACAACAGAAAACAACTCATAGCCTATGGGCATTGATTATTGAAATATGTCAGTGTGTGTTCGTCAACAATGGCCTTGCACCCCCTAGAGATGGCAACAATGACACTTTGGACCGCAACACCTTGGTGGTATTGCACCGCGGTTTCAGCCATGCTGCTGCCGCCGCTGAATTTGCAGCGGCAACAGCCCTCAACAAGTTCCCCGTGCTTGGTCATTTTGCCTTGAACATCACGCTGTTGGGAAGTGCGGCTCATTCACGTTCCCCTCGTCGAAGGAATGGACTCGGGAGGTTTTCTTCGTCTGAGAGGTCGTACTTGGCGGGATCGAGGGCTTGTCTGAAAGTGCGATGGTTTCCTCCCCTCCCGATTTCGACCTGGCCGATTTGGATGCGCGTATGCGAGAAGAAGATGCGAGCCCGGTGGGATCCGAGGCAGAAACCGGAAGAGCACTTGTTCTGCGCACTAATGGTCTTCGTGCTGAATCTCGGATAGACGGTTTGTGAAGCCGCGTAGGCGGCGCACAAGGTGCTGATCCCGAGGTTGACTCGCCCGACCCGGAAGAGTGACTTGAGGCATTTGAAAGTGGTCGTTCTCGGACCGTAGGTGAGAGTGGCATCGCTCCTTCTTCTGAGTCGCTGTCGTCATCTTCCAGCTTTGATTCGAACTCGAATATCTTTGCGAAAGTCGAGGCCGACTTTGGGTGAGTTTACGAAAAGGTTCGCGCAGATGCTCCAGCGCTACTGCAGGTGTTGCTCTGGATGGTGCAATCGCACCTAACGTCTAGCGTCAGGAAAGCACTGCATGAAATCAAACAACCACGAACCGTGAGGTATGAAAGCGCCCCCAGCATCGTCATCAACGACCCCGAAAGACCCGGGTGAACACGCCTGGCTGGGAGCAGTGGCAGAGATTCTGGTTGAGGAGTGAGAGCCGCTCTGGACTCGTTGCGGGCTTGTCGTACCAGTTTGTCCCCAGGGTCTTATGCTGTTCGTCGTTGTCAGCTTGGCCGAGGTCAACAAGCTCTGCGAAGATAAAACAAAGCGCACTTGACATCCGCCCTGGTGCAGCACGCAGCGAACCCTGCGGCTGCGAGCACCAACCCTGAGTAAGAGGCAGAGCTAACCTGGGGGCGGGTGCAGTGCAAGCTCAAATTGGTCCCAGCCGGACTTTGAGAGTCCGTGGGGTTTCGTCACGATTGCATGGCAAGTAAGGTCCGTTGATCGCAGAGCGCGAGTAAAAAGACGGATCTGGTTCAGAGTCGTGACGCACAGTTGATCCCAGACGCGCTCTATGGTGAGCTGGATGGTCGGGAGTGAGAGACACCAGGACGGATACAGGTATTGAACAGGCTTGGTGATTCATGCCTTGCTGCGAAGCGCCTGCTGTCGAACTCTGTCGCACGTCTCGCGTGTTGTCCGTTGTAGAACGAAGGGTCTTTGCTAGTTACGGTGCAGGTGCAGTGATTAATCTCAAGAGGTCCGAAGGGAATATCCGGGACCACACTTCCGCATCCGCATGCGACCTAACTGCAACAAGTTGTCCGGTTGTTTGATTGGAGTGGTGTTAACTGCACGTACCTGGGCTGGACGACCTTTTGTGGCTTTGGGATTAGCGTGACAGCGACACGGAACCCGCTGAGAGTTTGGGAGTTGATGTCGGTTAGTGCACGCATAAAATGGGGGTTGAAAGCCATGAATGATAACTCCCGTCGGTGCCAACTGTGTTGGTCGACATTACTGAGTTCGACGTCAACGACGATGAGCTGCGGTGCGACTCTTGCTTGCATCCAACGCTTTGAGTGCTATGGGGGAATGGGGAGGTGGGGTGGGGTCCCTTACCCTCACTGCAGCCTCACGGCTGTGTACTGAAGAGAAAGAGAACAAAAAGAGGGGGGGGGTCCAAGCCGCTGAAGGACGTAGGGAGGGTTGCTTCCTCGGAGCTGCGCGGTACGCTCAACGGCTAACTGTCGTGTCCAGTCGGAGGCCTCACCGCAGTTCCTCAGTCGCGTGCTCAAGTGAAAAAAAAAAGAAGGGGTGGTGCAGGTAAGGGTGAGTGTGATTTCTCCTACTCCCCGGACCCCGATGCACATTTTCCGTCACCACCTTTTTTTTCGGGCCCGAACGCTCGATGGTCGCCCATGCTACCTTCCTTCAAAGCCCAGCACTCGCTTTGCATCGTTATCGCCGATTTTTGAGCCCGATTGCTCCCGTCGCTCCTCACTGTGTTGATACGAACGGGACCGCTCGTCTTGCACCTCCACCGCGTTTCTTTTTTCGACCACCACTGGTTCTCTGTTGCACTGGTCGCGTCTATCTGAGTGTAAGTGCAAGTCCTTCGTCGACGTGATCGCACAGAGTCGAGCTACAGGTCCAGAAGGCGAATGGAGATGCCTCCGCTCGTCTTCTCTCAGCTAGTATACCTGGAAGCCGTCTCCGAATCGCTTACCACCGTGACAAACCTCCTTGCTCACGTCCAGTCCAAGTGTTCATCTTCCCATTTTCTAGCTGCCCCTCTAGAGCGACCGTCCAATCCTATCTAGCGACGCTCCACACAGTATGCGCGTCCAACACCCTGTCGGACCTCCGGCTCCTCAACCTCCGATCCCCCGCCACCCCCGTGTCGGCTTTGGTCGACCACACACCCCATGATGATGATCCTTGGACGACGTCCGTCCTTGCATGGCCTTTGGCAACCTCCATGCCATACATGTCAACCTCGAGTGGTCTATCGATCTGACAGATACCGACTTAGCGTGTGGGATCACGCTAGATGGACTATGACTGTTGTAACGATGCAAGCGCTTGTGGGAGCTATGCATCTCTATCGACACGGAGAGCGCAGTGGACGTACCAGCTCGGCCGTTGGACGTGAATGTGTCATCGCGTAGACCATTCCGGTTGAACGTGGCTGACTCGCCGATTCGACTGGAGTGCCTACTTTGGGGACTATCTTTTCGGTGTTTGGGTTTTCTTATAATCTGGAACGGTTTATAGCTTGGAATGGTGCTGAATTGGGCGATATTCCAGGGGCACATGATTCCAGAGGAGTGTGGTTTTTGAGGATAACAGTGCTAGTATTAGCTAGGTTCGGAGGCATGGAACACTTCAACATCCTCGCCTAATGTAAAACTCCCTCTACATGACAAGCCCTAGGTTATGGAGAAATGCGTGTTCTTGGCGATTCGAAATATTCCGGCTCATGGATGGCGCCATTAGCCGGGGGGGAGCAGGCTAGCATCCACTCCTTCCTGGGAGATGTCATCCTTATCATCTCCCGACCTCGTAATTGGTGTACGTGGCATCGCCATCGGACCTATACCAATGACGTCAAGTCAGTCCGTCAAAGAAGCGACGAAAAAGTAATAACAACCCACCTGTTCTTGCGCTTTCCAAAATTCCAAACGGTTTCAAAAGATTCAAAAACGCAACCACACGAGTCGTCTTGGCCGTCAACTCGACAATAACGCTGTTATCGCTCACGTCCACGATCTTTGATCCGCGAGGACAGAGATGGACTGTAAGTGCCACTGGTGTTTTTGCCGGAGAGCTTCCGAGGCTGTGAGCGGAAGCGGCGTTGGGGGATCCGCCACCGTGGCGACTATAGGCTCAGGATGTCCGCTGCGTTCAAAGTCGTGTGCCAACTGCGCCTCGCGTTCGGCTTTGGAGGCGCTAGAAGAAGACACGGACGAGGGAGCGCGTATATGCACCGTGTCCCTGCGAGCTTCGTGTGAGGGACCACCAATGAACTGGTCTTCGAGGTACTCAAGTCCAAGGATGGACACTTTCCGGGTCATCGATGACCGGTGAATATTTGAATGCTTGTTTGGGCGAATGCAACAGAAACTGTGATGTCACCACGTCCTCGTGGATCGAGAGTAGCGACGGATGCTCGTTTTGAGCTGAGGTCCGATTTGATTCCTAGGTGGTGAACAAGGCAGGAACACGCCACATCGACCATAGTTATGGGATTCTGTGTTTGATGATCAGTTATCAGACCGTAGTCTCTCATCGAGCTCCTGGTCTGAATCTTCACAACTCCACTCCATCAAATGGCATGGAGTGTTTGCGGCCGATAGCCTGCGCGTATACGCCTCTTGTGCGCTACCCGGCAAGTCGGGCTCCAGTCCCGGGCCGAACACTTTGGCGCTCTTCCCCATCCCTCGACCTAGCGCACAGAGCGACATCCAAAGAGCACTGTTAGGGACATTTACCAAGGCTGCTCCCAGGCTTCCGAATATCGAGTCCGGCTTGAAAAGCCTACTCTGAGGTCGTGGGACACGATACAAGCAACCAAGGATGGTATCATTATAGCACATGCGGAACACCAGAGAAGGGATATCCAGGTATATGGTTATATATACAGATGCGCAGGATATCACCACCTCAGCGATACCATGTCGTGATCGGCTCAGAGGACGCTCACGCCAATGCACCCTGGAGAGGACCGGTCACTATCAGCCTCGAGACACGAAATTTCAGCGTACCATGGGGTCCCAAGCAGGCAAGACGACCGGATTGCCCGCGTCAAACACCTTGACAAGTTCCTTCGGAGCAAGCGACCTGTGAACTACGACTTGATATACGAACCTGACCAGCCAGTCATGTCAACAAAAAGCCCGGTACAGGCGACACGCAATACGCACTCATCGAACCACTTGTCGCTCATGACCATGTAACCCTTGTGGCCAATTTCATCGCCCCACGAGTTTTCGACCTTGAAACGAACCGGGCGCCCAGTCTTCTCGTCGACGTGTACACCAGAGATCACCATCGCGTGGGTCATGGCTGACTCGTTTGTTTGTAGTCGTTGAGCTTTAGTCAATGATAGGGTGATATTGAAGGCTTGCTGAAATCGCCCCCACGACAATCAGCGCCAAGCATCACTACGAATCACCTGACCGACCTCGTACTGGTGATAGGCAGTGTCCATAATGCCAACGTCTTTCACCGAGGACGAGAATTGACCAACATCACAGCCAAAAAAGACTGGCTGACCAGCTTTGATCGTCCGGACGATTGCGGCTTTGAGCTCACTGCTCGTTGTGTTGACGTCTGGAAAGCGGTTCGGATTCCCATGCATACTCGAGAAAGCTGCACTCACAAAGCACAGGACGGCCACCCCAGATGTTACCAAGCTTGTCGACAGTATAGAGCTTGTTGTACGCGTTCCTGGGATCGTTGATGAGCGAGAAGCACTCCGCAGGCTAAGTGAACGGGGTGAGCGCCTGAGCTCGCAAAGACGAGGAAACGCGACCAACGGGGTATTTGGCGGTAAACTGCCGATAGAAATCGAGAGGTGTACCCTCCCACTTGGAGTATTTCCCGTCCTCGTTGTAATATTCCCAAGTGAACGGGACGTCAGGTTTCGGCGGGACACCAAGAGTCGCAGACATGATGGTATAGATTTCCTGCATCAGTTGCTCTTTCTTCGCACGGAGGGTCGTCAGCACTTGCTCGGACGACATCGTTGCATCAGCACGGAGGAGGACAGAGAGAGCACGAAGGGTGAGGGCATGCTCGCGGAGCTTGGTCTTCAAGAGGGTATTGATAGGACCGGAAGCACTAGAGTGCAACGACTCGGGGTATATGGATTGAGGAACGAGACCATAGGTCTAGGAACCGAGCGAATAAGGCAAATGGGTCGAGAAGGGAAAATGTACCAACCTCGAGGATGTTCACAGCCATATCCCATTGACCACCATCGCTGATAAGGTCGCTTGCAAGAAAGTTGACAAGTCGATCGTCCACCGGAAGGTCAGCGTTCTTGATGGAAAGCTCGAGATAGTAGTTGGACTTGTTAAGCTTGTCCCAGAAGAAGAGGTACGACTGTCAAAGCAAAGTCTCAGGAACGGAGGAGAGATGGGAGGAAGGTTTGCCAACCTGGGAGCACTGAAAGTCGTTGAGCTTGAGCTTCCTCATAACCTCATACCTGACGACATTGGTCGTTGCAAAGAGCCAACAACGGCCGCTCGACTTCTGGTTGGTGACGGGCCCTGTCTTGAAGTCGACCTCGTTATTGAAGACATGGGGAATAGCAATCTGGGCTTCACGGGAAGTCAATGTAGTCTTTATGTTGCTATGGGCCAAGATGGTGCGAGCGAGCTGAATCTTTGGGTCGGCAGCTGCAGTGGATTCCCAGGCGTCGACGTTGGCGAGCTGGATGGAACCATTGCCGGACCTGGGAAGCGAGGAAGGTATGTCTGAGTACCGGAGAGTCTTCTCATCCATGGACCTGCTAGCACGGTCGGCTGTCCTGGTGGACTGGGAAGCGACTTTCGAACCTGCGGCGCCCATGTTGAGAGAGAGAGAGTTGTGGGGATGGCAGTGGGACGGATCCGTTCATTTATATACACGTCTTATCTCCCGAGCGAGCACGCGACCCGGACTCGATAAATCTGGTCTGGTGACCACAAGGTAACGAGCACCTCAGCAGTGACTGCACTCCTCCTGCTCCACACGCTTGCTAGATATTGTTTCGAACAGGATGTGGCGCAAAGACATGCAGATCAAACGATGTGAATTCAAAAGGTACTATGCAAGACAGGATACTATTTTTTGGAATAGACAGCATTAGTAGACACCCAAGACAATATTTACAGAGGTCTTCGAATTTCGTTTTCTTGTCACGGATTCTCCAGTCTCGATAACCAGATACTAGAAGAGGTACCTTCACAGGTTGCACACTGTCAAGTGGGGTGACGAAAGACCTTCATGGGAAATGAATGTCACTGACAAACACGTCACGGCAATTAGGAGATTACACACCGTGCATAAAGAGTCGCCCTCTCTCAGCATCATACACAACAGAGGTGCTTCCAGACGTCAACTCGCCAGGGTCTTCAAACACCTTTCAAAGTGAATGAGTCACTGGGCTAGAGCGAAATTAAGTTCATGTACCTTGTCGACGTTATATTTTTCCCCATAGAAAGAGCCGAGGCCACGGTTGACTGTGATTCTCATTGCAGAAGAAGCGACCAGCGCGGACGGGTCATTCATTTGCCGCAAGATGCCGAAAGCATCAGACAGTCCTTGATGACAACTTGTTATATTGTTCGGTGAGGATGACTCATAGCTAGCCTACCTGCAGCCCAAAGTGCTCCATTGGCATCAATGGCCAGATTGTCCAAAGCCCGATCTGCACGAGGAAGAAAGTCAAACGTGAGACTGAATTGTCAAGCGGAACCCGAACCGGTCTTGATAACCTCAGTGAGGGCGAGTGTGTTGTCAGACTGTCGTTCCAGAACTGTGACATCGCCAAGGATAGAATCTGCGACATAGAACGTATCGTTACCGGGGCTTGTTCCTCTCACTATGCCGTTGCTGGCATGCAGTCCAGTGTAGGCATACTTGCAGCCTTCATCCGCATGGCAGAAACCGATGGATGTATCGCGGGCTAGGGTTAGTAAACTCACGAGCCTTTGCTGTGAGAGGTATCAGACGTTGACACGCAGGTTGCTAGAGAGCGTACAAGGCCAGCTTTATGTCTGTGATCATTGGTGAAATGGACACTTCTTCCGTCTGGGGAACCTACGACGTCGTTGGGGGTAACGACGATAGCAGGGTCTTGGAAGGTCCTGACGTGCTGCAGCGTGCCGCTTTCAATGCGTGTTTTGAATACTTCGATGACCGAATCCGCGCCGACTTTGTGTGCGTCCGGTGAGTTAGGTTTCCTGTGGTTGACTAGATAGACGTAAAGAACAGAGGGATCGTCGATAGAGGGCACAACGTCCATTCCATGGACGGAAATTCCGCTCGGGGACAGGGGTCCAGAGAATGAAAGACGGTTGATGGCATCCGTTCGGGGATCATAAGTAGCCACATAGTCAAATTCTGACCGTCCAGACGTGTTTAATCGACCTAGAGCGGGTGTCCAGTGAGAGCGACTGTGTGGCGTCGAGCAGGCGAGATAAACGAGGCCAGTGGGCTGATGAAGCACGAGCTCTGCATTACAAATAAGCTCGCTTTGGTCTGAGGGGGGCAAGGTCAGACGTACTCTCGCATGCCTGGAGGTGCAGCACTGTTTTGCAGTCGATATTTCCGACTGGTTGGATGATCCTGCCCACACCGAGTGCAGCTAGGGCGGGTTTTAAGTGCAAATAGAGTCCACCAAGGACCGCAAAGAAGACGACTGCGACGCTGAGCAACATGGGTTCAGGTTTACCCTTTGGGCGATCAGCGTCGATACCCTTGAGCACGTGACCGGATATGCACTCAAATTTAAAAGGCTGGAGTAGGCTCGTGTCTCTTCCATCAACACCTCAGCACCGACTCCAATGGCCGTCGACATCCTGCAAGTCCGTTCTCCATGCATTTCCCAATTCCACAAACAAACTCGCTGAAATTCATAGGTGTCTGCCCCGAGCTTGGCCTATATCTGTCTCGGTGGTTTCGTTGTCCTGGTGCGCGTGTCCGTTTGCATCACCGCTTCCAGGTCAGTTTGATCCATGATCCCTGCATCGTCCAGTTCTCTGTCGTATCTCTCCTTGTAAAGGAAATGGTTTGTTCCTCTCGTCGTCCCAATCTTATCTATCCAATCAAAACATGCCTAGCTGTTTATCAATGAGGTCGTCCTTGGCACCGCTTTCGGAGTACTTATTGGCCCTTACGTTGCCAATATCTTTGATCCCAGAGACTGGGGCGGCACCCTAGTAGAGAACAAAATCACCCTCGAGATTATGCGCGTCGTTCTTGCCACGGGTTTATTCGCTGTTGGTGTGGAATTACCATGCGCTTACATGAAAGAACATGCCAAAAGTCTGCTCGTCATGATTGTCCCTACCATGGCTTTCGGCTGGGTCCTTGTTTCTGGTATGTTTTTCACCGTCACATCATCCATCATGTCGGCATCCTTACCTCTTCCTATAGCGGTCTTGCATGCACTCTTCCCTGGCTTGGACGAAGTCTCAGCACTCTGCATTGCCGCTTGCCTTACTCCAACCGATCCAGTCACCTGTGCTGCCATCACACGTTGGTCTCTGTACTTCCCGTACCTACACCTCGTACTTACCAGGCATTCTTTAGGCGGGAGATTCGCCGCTCAGCATGTTCCCGTGGACATTCGTCGGATCCTCTCAGCCGAATCTGCGGCGAACGATGGTCTGGCATACCCCTTTCTCAGTATTGCAATCTACCTCACTGTCGAAACGTCAACTCGCGTGGCGATTAAAAAATGGTTCCTCATTGGCTGGTTATGTAAGTTGGTTCATGTCCGAACTTCACCATTAACTTCTGATCCGGTTGCATGATGCAGACGAGGTTATTCTAGGCACCGTTCTTGGAGCTATTCTAGGTCAGCTGCAATTCATTATCTGGGACTATCTTAACCTACCTTTTCTCTCACAGGGTTAACATTCTCCAACTTGATGAAATTTAGTCAACGCAAAGGCTTTATCGATCGCGAGTCATACATCGCGCAGTACTTGGCGCTTGCTATATTCACGATCGGTGTGGCCAGTTCCCTCGGTGTCGATGATCTGTTGGCATCCTTCGCAGCAGGTGAGAGGTTTTTGCAGTCTTGTGACACGTCAATCTCATTCTCCAAAGGCTGTGCAATATCATGGGATGGCCACTTCAATGTCCAGACGGCAGATGACTCATTTTCGTCTGTCATTGACTACGTTTTAAACTGTGGCTGCTTTATCTATATTGGTGCCTGGTTGCCTTTCGAATCATACAATTCGCCAGAGCTCGGGATTACTCCATGGCGATTGGTCGTGTTAATGCTTGTAATCCTCATTTTTCGGCGCATCCCCCCTCTACTTCTACTTTATAGGTGGATCCCCGAAATCGCGTCTTGGAAGGAAGCGCTATTCTCAGGACATTTTGGTATGCCAACATAATCTGATGTAACTTGATCTACTCATGTTTTGTTTCCATAGGCCCTGTGTGTATTCCCCCCTTGTTCTGAGGTACGATACTGATGCTATTCATGTATAGATGGGCGTCAGCGCTGTTTTCGTTTCTGCCTTGGCTCTCGCGCGCCTACCAGTACCCGAGAATCCGCCAGCTAACCAGGCTCAGTTGCTTGCTGCAACAATCCAGCCCATTGTGTCATTCGTAGTACTTGGTTCCATCATCGTCCGTGCGTCTTATTTTCGTCCTTCGTACAGTAGTCGGAGCGTCATACTCGAACATAGATGGTCTCTCTATCCCATTCTTTAATTTGGGAAGAGAAGTCCACTCTCGCACTGCTACCTTGACCTACACCTGGACTCGTACAAGGACTGGGGCAACTCTTCCCGACTGGTGGTTCTACGCTCGCCGTCCAGGAGACGCCACGAGTCCTCCCGCCGTTACAACTGTTGATACTGATGTGGAACGTGGAATGGGAACCAACGGGAAATCCGATTCAATGGCTCAAGCCAGCCCAAACCAGACAAGTGGCGGTTCGCCTTCACAAGGGGAAGTCGCGATTTCCGTTTCCTCGATGGAAGAGGTGGGAGTGGTGACCATCGTCACCGACCATGATTCTGTGAATGGGAACGGTGGCATAGCTACCGAGTCCGCGCAAGTCCGTTTTTTTTATCATGTTATCCCCGCTGTTGGTCCGCTGAAGAACCTCTTGTGGCTTTTCTTTCTAGGTCGTCGAAGAGAATCATGCCAGCGACAACGTAGAGGAGGCAACTCTGAAGCCCCAGCTGGTACGATTCCCTTCCACTGAATAACGTTTATTCCGCGTCCACATTGGACCCGGTACTCACGAACATAACTTGACGCTGGGGGCTTTATGGCCACTCTCGTCGATGACAACACACCCTGGTTATTCCCTCATGATCATTGTAGCTCAATGTTCTTGACTCGTACCATACCTATGTAATGCACTTTATCACACCTTTCCTTTGTCACTCTCTAGAATTTACAATGTGTTACTCCTCATATGGCAGTGTCCGCTATGATAGACCGCACGAGCTGAAAGGGATAAACAATAAGCAGCTGGGTATGTAAAGTGGAAGAGATCAAACGAAGGACAAGGCGCACGTTTGACATCGTGCGCCGTCGTCTATTCTACAAGTCATAGTAATGGTGCGCGGCAAGGGGCGGAAAGTATACGACAGAAATGAAAACGAGTGACGTGCCCCGCTACGATCCAACTATTCAAACGGATTCGTGCGACCAGCCTGTGTATGTGGTGACGCGGACATGAGCGCACGTAAAGGGGATGCGCCCATCGCAACTTGACGTACCTGATTGTCGCCTCCCCGATCGGGGCTTTCGCTACAACCGCACAACCAATCGTGCCACCACCGGACCTCCTGTCTGTCTTCTGGGTCTTGACGCCGCGGCTGCAGTGATCGTAGAACCGGATGTGATGTTGGTTGGGGCTGCGTCGCGTGTGGTGGGGAAAAAACGCCAAGCAGGCGAGGTGGTAGAACAGGGGTTGTCCTATTCCTTAACAGTTTGCGGGCGTGCGTCTTGCTCTCGGCGCTGATGGGCGTCGCCAGATCTCCCTGCACAGCCTGCCGCGCGTGTGCATACGTGTCTCCAAATGGCGAAGGTGAAGGCGGTGAACAAGGTGGTAGCATTGGCGTCGGCGTTACAGGGGTGAGCAAGGGTGAGGGCGTGGGTGTCGATGTGCGCGTCCGTTCGGAGGGATGTACGAACGGGTTTTCAGACGTGCCTGACCCGGACGCAGATCCTCTACCCGTATCCGAGCTCGTCTTGTGGTCAAAGAGAGAGGCACTGGGCGAGTGCACTGCAATGTCCTGCTCCGACGGGCGGGTGTGGTCGATGTCATCGAGGGGAATAGCGTACCCCTCGCGCGCGACGTTGACGGATTCGTGTGATTTGAAGGTGCGAGCGTTTCCCGGACCCGCGGAGGTCCCGATGGAGTTTCGGCCGGAGATGACGAGGCTGGCTGTGCGGGTAACGGAGGAAAGGAGGGAAGGGCCGGATGTGTGATGCACAGACTCTCGGGCAGCTTTCCGACGTTGTCGTTCGGCAAACTCCCAGCGCTTGAGGGTCTGTTATCACCGAAAAACAAGAGGATCGTCAGCACGATAAACGCTCCGAGTACATATGCGAATGCCGTTGAAAAAGAGTCAAAGGGGCGGAAGCGATCAAGGAGCGGGTGTACAAAGGATGGGCGGTCGTGCACGTACCTCTTCGACTCTTCGCGTCTCGGCCACTTCGTCGGTTGTAGGAGGATATGCTTCGAGTGTGCTCACGTCGTGTTGAGTGTCCGCTTCGTCTTCGTCTTCTTCGTCCTCGACCTCCATTGATTGCTTGCCTTTTCCTTTAAAAAGACTGCTCGCGGACCCGGTCGAGAACCGCCGCAAACCCTGCAGGTCGATATCCTGGGTACTGACGCTCCAAGGACGCGGGTGACTAAAAACTGCCTCTAGGAATGACGGGGACGGCGGGAGCGAGGGCAGTATCGCAATTTCGGGATGTGATGCGGGCATTGTCCTCGGTGTAGTCGTCGTCGCCGTCAACCCCGCTAAAAGGGCGTTGAGGAGTGGTATGTACTGAGGGTTACTTAGTGAGAAACGAAATGAGTTCGGAATCGGCTCCGGGTATGGCCCAAATTAGCCAACGTGTCTAATCCTCCGCAGCACACTCGTTGTTTACTACAAAGTGCTATTATTGCAATGATATAGGATGCTATTAGCGTCTACTGTGAAAGAGAAATAACCATATAGGTTGCGTCGTGATCCCCTCGTTGGACACGGACCCGTCGTCAAGACGCAATGATCTGGCCGCCATATGCTGTAGACCAGGCGCGATAAATCCTCGGAGTCGGGTTGGATATGCATCCTGTTCGGAGTCTGTTCCTCACGCTGTCCCCGGCAGTGAGAGAGTGCGTGAGGAGAGGTGCACTCGCCTGTTCACATCAGTACTGGAGATGCTTCTCGCGTTGGCGTTGGCGAATCCAAGACAATGCGAACAACTTAGCAAACGTCCAGATTGCACGCCTCTCGGACTGATCACATACCCAAAGACGTTGATACCCGCCAAGGCGTAAATCCAAACATCAAATTCATACCAATAACAGCACGATGCGCATCCGGCAAGTTGGTTTAACCGAACCGTTCTTCAAGGTACAGAGAATGCACCGTTCAAGTTTGTTCGCTCTACTCTGCATGCAGAGGAATCACAATACAAGCCCACATAGTAGTTGCCCCTATCTCCCGCGATCAACAACCAAGTCGTGCCAAGAAGAATAAGATGTTACCGTGACATGATGTCGATGAACACTTCCGCTGACGTTGAAGACACACGGAACCATTGACGTAAGACCCATAAAGGTGGCGACAGCCAGTTCTCTGGCCCGAACGGGTCTGCAAGGCAGTCAGTCACTGGGTGAGCACGCGAAATTGGGCGTGCTCTAGCGCTCCACTGCCTACCGAAGGAGGGGTTGACAGGGGTCGTCTTCGTCAGGACATTACACGACAGTTGGAAACATGGTAGTGAAAGTGTTGAATGTAGGGATACTCATTCCTTGCCCTTTGGCCTTGGTCCGAGTGGCAAGGGTCTTGAACATCACAGTCGTTGAAGAGCTGGTACATACCAATCCCGAGACGGTTTTAGAGCTTAGAGCAGGTCTAACCGTGGCGCTGCTGGGGAACAGACAGATTAAATAAAAGTGTGTGAGAGGGAAGGTGTACATGGCAGAGGACAAATTAAACACGGACGTGACACGTCTGCTTAGTATACTACTTTCCGCATCCTGGACAGCAGTGCACCACATCGTGCACAAACACGTCGCATTCCGTACAGAAATCGTGGCCGCAGTCTGGACATCGGTACCGACCCAGTAGGCTGATACCCTCCGAAACAGGCGCGGTCGATGGCGTTGTTGGAAATGCACGACCACATGCATGACACGTTCCCGCTCGCTCTCCAACCTCCTCCACCGACGTCCTACAATCATTCGTTCAACAAGGTCATGAACAACAAGTCAGAGCATCGCTTACACGGCTTGATAGGGCTTGACGGGAAACAGGTGATGGTAGCTCCGCGCGAGATGCGGAGAGCTCACGATCATCAGTCCGCAAATGTCACAATCAGTCGGCACGTCGCACACTTTGGCCATGCACCGTGGACAGAGAAAGCCTTCGCTCTTCATGTCCGAGTGGCATACACAAAGACTCGGCGGGGACGAGTCGGGGATACGCGTCGGGAAGCCCATCATCATCAGGTCTGCGGCAGGGTTCGCGCCTCCTCCACCACCAGCGCGGGCCACGGTTCGTTGGGCTGGCGGGGGCACAAGCTCAAACAATAAGTCTTTGAAGTGCCCCTCGTTCATCGCCACGCCAAACTGCCCTGTCCACTTCATGAGTGGTGAGAACATTAGTCCATCGCATCGACCCACCGCCCGTTTTATCACACATGTCTCTGCATATCTTCATCTCTGCCGCCAAAGCGACCACGGATATTCGAATTCTGTTCTTCACGCAAGCATCGAGCGTATCGTGAATGTTGCCCGGGTCGCAGGTCGTCAGCGACCCGAAGATGATGAGGATCTCGCGTGATGAATGAGTCGGGAGGTGACTACATCTTTCAGCACCAAAATGAAACAACGGTGAATTCGCACTCACTTCATACTGCTTCGTGCCATCTCGATCGCATTCTGCAAGCTCGGCTCGCCCGCAGGTTCGAGCTTTGTACGGTCGCTGAGTGACTTGAGCACATCTTGCGGATTACCTGCAACACGAGACTGAGTGAAAAGGGAGCAAGTCGTGACATGACCCTACCAGACATTTCGCCGATGCGTTCACCAATACCACTGCGCATACCAACGACGCCGATCTGACCGAGGGGATTCTGGTCAAACCATTCAACGACAAACTCGCGCGCGTATTGCAGGGAAAGGTCGAAACGAGTCGGACGCATGTCACGATCCATCATCGCCGCTGACAGGTCGAGCAGAAGAATGAGATGTCGGATGATGGTACGTCGAATGGCCGCAGCTGGCGCGAGAAGCCTAACCAACACGGGTCAGGAACGCCAAGGGGAGAGAGCTGACGTCCGTGCCTTCGCCGTCTGCCCCTCGCCATGAGGTCTTCGACCGCCCCCTGCAAGCTACCTGTCTCATCCTCCTGCACCGTGTCCCACGAGCGCGCATACGATGCCTCCCATGTGTATGCTTGCTGAATAGACGAGTCAGATGGAAGCTTGAAGAGAGCATAGGAAAGAGACGTACGTCCTTTGCTTTGCCCTTTCCCTTGTCTTTCTTGCGCTTGTCCGTGGCTTTGCCTTTCCCTTTGCCTCGGGCGCGAACCCCGTCGCCTCCGAGTATTGATATGTCTGAATCAGAGTCTACATCCATGTCCATGTAGTTTGGATCCGTTCGCCTGGGTGGTGCCATCGCGAGCTTTTTGCGTCGTCTTCAAGGTGTTGGTGCAAGTCTAGGATGAGTCACATGTAGGACTAGCACTGTCGGTCGCTACATAGGATGAGTCACATGATCCGAATATTGACCAACCCCTTTTCTCTCCAGCTCATCTCATCAAGCTACAGTCATGACAACGAAAGCCAAAAGCGATGTCAAAGTTCTCAAGGGACAAGATGGTACGTAGAGACGACACCGGGCCTCTAACAACAAACATAGACTACCTCTGAATCACGCGCAGCCGAGGGTGCCATCTTGCAGTACATGAAAAAGGTGATCGCGACAAAATCGCGTGCCTATATGCGCCCTGATTCAACCACGTCCAACAGATGAACAGGCCGTTTGGTGCCGTCGACATTTCAGCCAACTTGAAAGGCGCCGTTCCAAAGGCAACGACGGCCAAGATCCTCGTGTCGCTCGCGGACAAGGGCGCGATCGTACAGAAAACATACGGTATATGCGCTCTGAAGCGATGATGTATGCATGCTCGAACGCGTTTTGATAGGCAAGACCAACTTTTACGTCGCGAACCAGAACGACATCGATACCCTCGATGCGAACGAATTGGCAGCACTAGAAACGGAATGCAAAACAGTCGAGGAGGCCAACAACGTCGTCGCGGCCGAAGTAAAGAGTTTGCAATCAGGTCTTTTGAAAAGCGTGCTCGCCCCGTCTGTTCCGACTAACACTTGCCAGAACTCAACAAACTCAAGAGCACGCCTACGGACGCAGAACTCGAGGTTCAGATAGAAGACGCGAACAAGACAGTAAGTTCCGCCTATACAGGTCGTCATTGATATCTTCTATTGCATAGATCACTCGCTTGTCGGAGGGGCTTGCTCCACTACGTAGCGGCGTGCCGCTCATATCATCCAACGACCTCGCTCAGCTGGACGCAGACTGGAACAGATGGCGCCCCGAATGGTGCCGTCGCAAGAAAATTTTCACTTCGTCAGTCTGAATAACTCCGTTTTCTACGAGTCTGCGAGGAACACGTTGACTGGTGTTTCTTCCCAGCTTTTGGCAGTTCGCGGCGGATGCCTTGCCGCCTCAGGACGCCACTGCTCTTGCTGAAGACCTCGGGATCGAATTCGACACACCGGAACATACGTCGCTCGAACGTGGTCCTTTATGCGCGGTCCAGGGACAGAACTCGAAGCCAAATTTGAAGCGCAAGCGAGAATAGGTTTGGTTTAGTGATGTATCCGTTCTTGTTCGTCGTGTACTTTGTTCAAATGCATGCATACTTCGTTTCCCTGGATCCAGTAACAACAGTGAACGAAACCAAGGGCTGCTCAGAGCAAGCTCAGAGTATGGAAAATCGAGATTACTATACACTGGACATGGTTCTACATTGTCAATCTAGTTCACGAATATTCTATGCGCTCTTCTTGGGCGAGCTCCCACTAACGTCCCCTGTCCCAATAACATCACTCCAGATTCTCTCCACCCACCACAGGCAATTGTCCACTTGTTCAAATACTTCTGCAGTGGCTCGGCTCAACACAGGGTCCTCAAACCCTTTCAGATCTACAACCGTCCGTGAACTCCGTGATGGAGTCCACAATTCATCCATGTCCTCCGGATCGAGCACAAGCCTCGGTCGCTTCCCCGCCCGTTCCCCATCCCTCCCTGTCCGTAACGTCGCGGGTCCTGCACCTGTACCCACGTCCCGAGTAGCGTCCTCCTTGCGGCGCTTCACGAGCGCATCGGAGAGTTCCGTGAGCAGACGACGCTGCAACAATTTGTACACTGGATCCTCATATCGAAGCGTCCGGTCGACCGCTGCACGTAGCGATGTCTCGTCCTCCTTGGATAGCGAAACCGAGGTGGAAGACATCTCGCTTGCTTGCGTGCGCGCGCGAACGACCTCGTCGGCGAGATTGATGAGCTTGGTATCGCCTGCGTCTGGTTCTCCGACAATCTCGGCGCGGAGAAGCGTCCAAATACGAGACATGAATGAATCAGGATCGGGAGTGTCGGAACCTGTGTGAGAAGGGCGAGTAGGGGCAGGAAGACGTGCAAGAACACCCAGGGACGCAGCGATGACGAGTGCCTGTAGATAATTCTGTGTTTTCAGAAGAGTTGGCGCTGAAAAGAGAAACACGGGTGGAAGTGTGTTGACATTTGGTGTGGATGACTCTAGTGTTTCCTTTTTGTCATCACCAGGTCCGGTAGGAGAAATTTGGACGGTTCTCGATGGAAGAGGACAAGAGACAGGTGAAGACGACCCAAGAGCCTGGACGATATGAACGATCCACAAGAAACGCGGCTCCGCAGAAATGGAACTCAAATGGGCAGGTGGTTGTAGCTTGTCCAACCAGGATGCCCATTCTTGCGTTATTCTATCTCGATGCCAAATGTCAGTTACAATCTCTCGCTCTATTGTTTTGGCCTGTTTCGCGACGACGGACTTGAGCTGCTGTTCAGTCATGCTTCCCAACATGAACTCGGATAGATCGTCTTTCATAACCTCGGAGAGCTTTAGAATGTTTTTGGACGTCTCGGCAACTAGTGTGGCAAGCGATCGAACAGGGGGGTCATTGAGCGATCGTTGAAGGGCCTCGATTTCTTGATCACGAACAGGAGCACAACGCTGCCGGAGACTAGCCAAAACCTCACGGAGATGTGCGATGGCAGAGTCCAATGGTGAAGACGTGGGGGAAAGAGGACTGGACAACGTCACTAGCACGAAATGCTTGGGCGGCAAGAGAGGAGAAAGTGCGACATGGAGGTCTCCATAGAGCAGCTTCAAGCGAGAAAGCTGAGCAGAGGGCTCTGGGTTGGAGAGGGTGTTCACAGCCTACATCAACCTCAGCCGAACGCAGATGCTGGGAGCGGTGAGGTTCGCACCTCGTCCCAGAAAGCATTGTGAACGATGTGTTCGACCTTGCTGTGTAGCGTCGGCTTTGTATCGCCATCAGGGGCGGTGCGGGAGCGAGACATGGCGGACAGGAGAGACTTTCCGGGAGGAAGGACCTGGGCTGGGTCCGTGGCCAGAATGTGGAGAAAGTATGCATTGTTGAGGATGTCGACGAGCTCGGCAGGGAGAACAAGATGATCCTGGTTGGATACGAGTTGGGTTGATGCGCTTTGAGGGGGTACGACAATGGAGATCTTTTCACCCAACGAAGGTCTCTCGTGGGGTTCTACTGGTTCCCGCACTGCAGACGGCGACGTGAGGAGAGTGCGGAGGGCATCGAGGAGCTCGTCGTTCTCGGTGGAGCGTTCCCAGAGGCCGTGTTCTCGGAGACGCTCAAAGTCGCGGTGCAACGCCTGCCACGAGACTGGGTGTGGGCCGTGCGGATGTCGCTGAATGTGCTGGAGGACGTCGATGGTGTCTCTGAGGATCCGGGCGTTGTCGGGAGCGGCGTCGCGGTGGGTCCTGAGCTGGTTGAGGATGCGGTCCATGATATTATAAAGCCAAACTGGGCGAGCACCGCTTAGGAGTCCTTCTTACCAACTCGTAGTCGATGGACACCTCGACGAGTCTGGCACCGTCACCGACAACGACATCGGCGACACCACCTGCACACAACGACCCCGTCGTCGCCTTCATCATTGGCCTCGCCATCGTCCTCCTCGCATCCGTGCTCAATGCCGCAGGCCTGAATCTCACGAAACTCGATCATGTGAGTCCGTCAGCTTGGCTTCACACCCTTTCTTGACACCCTGCCTAGGTCCGCACCAACGCCATTCCCAAGTCTGCTCGTCGCCGAGACTGTCTACGACCGCTATGGCTCCTAGGAATGACCCTCTACATCTTGTCACAGCTCATAGGGAGCACGCTCGCCTTGGATTACATTCGAGCAGGCAAGCCCTCTCCCCCCAGTCGCATATTGGTCGCTCATCCTCCATATAGAATATGTAGCCCCTCTCGGCTCCACATCGCTCATATTCAATTTCCTCTTTGCTAGATTTTTAGTTGGAACGCCGGTTACCCAAACAGATATCTATGTCGGTCATCACATTGTCCGTCCGCTTCGTCTAGCTGACTGTCCTTTAGGGCACAATTGTTGTCGTTATTGGTGTTGTTGGCATAGTCGCCTTCGGTGGCATGAACAGTGGCCTCTCATCAGAGACCGACGTCGATCATATCACAGCTCTCTGGAGGAGGAGTGGATGGCTTGTCTTCTTCTTCTCCATGACCATTGCTTTGCTTATTGTCCTCAAATTTACCTACTCGCTCGACGAAGTTCTCGCTGCCCGTTCCGACATCACTTCGGAGCCTTTCACAGGCATGAGTTCGCGCAGATCATCCCCCCCTAGTACCACCTTCATTGGGAAAGTTAAGAACATCTATGCCTCCTTGTCATTCTGGATCATGGAGAAACTCGAGATTTGGACAGCACCCAAGGACGACATGCAAATTGCATGGATCCTTGGAATTGGCTGGGCATGCTGTGGTGGCGGTCTTGCAGGTGGATGTCTTGTATTTGCCAAGGCGACGTACGTGACCATCCTCTGAGCTATCACTCTTCCCGGCTCTGAGCCCTTCTTCTAGAGTCAAACTGCTTACAGGGAGTCTTTCACACGAAAACCCGGGGAATCAGTTTGGGCATATTGCACCCATCTTCACCATCATCCTCCTGGCCATCACAGCGGTCTTGCAGATCATATGTCTAAACCGTGGACTGAAGGTGTATGATTCCACGCTTGTCGTCCCCGTGTTCTATGGTGTCTACACTGCTGCGGGGTATGTCGCTGTCCTCGTCGCACAGCCTCGGCTGACTGGTCGTTTACAGCTTCCTGGACTCGCTCATTTTCAATAACCAAGTAGATGCATACAAGCCCTGGATTCTCCTTTTCATTTTCGCTTCCATTGCGATCCTCATCTCGGGTGTCGTCCTTCTTACACACAAGAAGCCAGAGCGGAATGTTGCCTTGTCACGAACACCGAGTGCGCGATCTGCCACGAAGGACAGCACGGACGGCGAGGAAGACGAAGCACAGGCTCTGCGGGTGCCAGAGGAGGGGGGATCAACAGACCATGCACAGTGGCAACTTGGAGACTTGAGTGACGAAGACGAGGATGTTGACACTGATACTAATGGGAAGGTTGCCGCACGAGGAATAAATGATTCCACAGGTAACGGTGGGCGAGAAGAAGGGCATAGATTGATCGAGGAGGACGAAGAGGACAGAGTTCGTCACCGACGATCAATATCGTCGGATGCGACGCTTCATGCCCGCAACGACGAGGACGACGAGGACGAGTTTGGGGAATGGAACGACGGGGACAAAGATTACCGTACAAGAGTAATGTAATGAACCGAACAATAGCACTCTATTACATGTAGACGCGTGTGTGGCTGAAGCTGAGGTAAACCAAGTATGGCTTCGACGCCGACGACTCCCCACAACACGACTCGCGTGCCCGCCGCGAACATGGCCGAGAAAAGCGAAAGCCAAGACAAGGACATTGATGAACTCGACGACGACTTTGCCTCGGACGACGACAATGCTGATCCCAACGTGTTTCGAATAAATCACGCATTGACACCCCCGTCCGCGATGAGCTATAGCGCAGCAGAGCTCCACAGTGAGCCGACCCCATCACGTCCTCGACGGGCACTTCGCTGACATGCCACAGCCTTTATTCACGAGGGATACATCGACCTCAACCCCAGCTACCAACGAGGTACGTTTTCGCCCTCTCGCTGCAGCGACGTTGTTCATCGTGACAGGACCCGTGTGTAGACGTCGTCTGGCCAGAGAGCAAGCAAATCGGACTCATTGACTCTATTTTTCGCAACTTTTACGTGCCCCCTGTCATATTCGCTGTTCAAAAGGACGACGAGGGAGAGACAGTGAGGGTGTGTGTCGATGGCAAACAGAGGTTAACATCCATACAAAAGTTTCTCGATGGGTTGGTAAGTGACCGCGTCTGCCTCTTGTTTTTCCTCTTCATATGATCGGCATGCCCTCCCAGATACCTCGTGAGTGCAACGCCCTAGGTTTCACAACTCCGTGCTGAGGGTCATATTGTCAAGACCGAGATGCACACACAAAGAAGAGCTTCTGGTTCGTCAGATCTGAATCACAAAAAACGACACGCCTAGAGATCCCTGAACAGTGGAAACGACGGTTCGCAGAAACGAGGATCACATGCGGTCAGCCTCGTTATTCTACGAACATGCCCCCTTCATTCATCTTTTTCTTTGCCACCAGTCGAGTATAGCAACCTCGCGCCGGGTACAGAGAGGGAGATTTTCCAGCGGGTACAACTCGGGATGAGCTTGACCGCCGCAGGTGCGCATACATTCTGGTATTCAGGGGCAACTGAGAACCGAATGGATTATAGAAAAATTGCAAGCAATTTCTTCACCTTGGGCAGATTGGATAAGCGACCTGGAGCTACGACACGTCAATTGTGAAGGTGGCCTCGCCTCAGTCCTCGAATGGGATACGCGACGTGGCCGCGACTTTCAATGCATTGCACAATTGGTATACTGCTGTGACCTGTTACCGGATCACGCCCTCCCCACAGCCGCCAAACTCGAAAAGTGGCTATCGCGTGTGGACAAGCCGAATCAAGTGTTCAAGAACAATATAGGCGACGTGTTGAACGAGTTTGGGTACATCGCCATGACGCCTGCGCTCAAAGCAGCGTTTGAAAAGGTCGACAAACGTGTCGCACCTGTCGAGTTTGTATTTATTGGTGCGGTCTTCTCGTCTGACTCGTGACGCTACATGAACGTGGATGCTTACTGTCTCGTGCTTGCCTAGGAACGCTGCTCTACGTCCTTAGGGAACATTCGCACCAGGACCGGGCCAAGGCCATCTTGCACATGCGTCTTCGAATTCGAGAACAATTCCGCGACGTTCGAAACAATGGCAACGTCGGCAAAGCTCTCTGGAATATTATCGAAAGCCTCATGGGACCATCGGGTCTCAAAGTTCTCAATGCCAACAAGACGTATTCTACCGCACCACTCAGTTCTCAGCGAAAACGCAAAAAGGGAGCGGACGACACCGAGGACGAAGAGTACCATCCCTCGCCTGTCAAGACGCTGAACCAGGGTACCAAGACGCGAGGCAAGGCACGCAAGCACTTCAAGGAAGAGGATTAGTGGTGGTGGTGAGCATAGAGAAACAACCACTACATCATTTAGGCTACTTTTTTTGGGCTGGGATACCTTGTAACGCCCGTAATGTATGATCACCGTTCAACAAGCATGCGATGTTACAGCACATTGTCTCTGATCGAGAGGTAAGAGGTACAATCGTTCAAGTCTCGCTACTTTCTAGCGGTACTACGAGACGCCACGTCTGGGCTCAGCGTCACAAACCTAATTGTTGTAGCCCACTCGTGCGGTATACCAAGTGCCCTCTGGCGTCGTTATCGCACGCGCATACTTGAGTAGCAACTTGTCCCGCTCTTTTGCATTGACGGAAATATCCGACAAAAAAGGCTCAATCTCATCCCCCTTCCACCGCGGATGTGTCAAAAACAGCTCCGCAAAGCGTGCAGCAGCATCTGTCGGGAGAGCCGACGCCGCAAAGTAATTCAACGTCGTGCCCGAGACGTTGTTCGTGTTTCGAAGGTAGTTGCCCTGTCGTTGCACGCGTACATCCGGCTCGTTTGAAGATCAAGTGTAAAGGGGGAGAACGTACCGAGAGGAGTTGGAGCGAGACGGCCGACTCGAACGTGTCACCGACGGCGTTCTTCCATTTCGTCATGAACTCTGTCTCTAGAATGGGATCGTGCTGTTTATCCACGACGTGATGCCACGTCAGCTCGAGCTCGGAAGGAGCGATGGAGAAAAAACAAAAGAACCTTGTGGTGTCGGATGATTCCCAAGCCGATTTCGGCGACGACGGCGTTGACATCCATCTTCCATGTGTTCTCCTCGATCTGTCCGAACCACGACATGATCTGGGTTGTCACCACCCGCGAGATGTCGTGATCGTCCGCCAAAGCAGATACCAAGTCGTCCACGGGTGCCGCGTCGTGTACGAGGCCGAGCGACACGAGGTAGTTGAGCAGGAGCTCGAGAATCGTGTTGAGGTGTGCGGGGGCGATCGGTCGAAGGTAGCCTGCGTGCCGGTTCAGTCAGATGACGACGACACCATGATGAGAAAGAGAAAGGACAGGGACGCAGACCATCTAGAACGAGGACACGCCGTTCCTTGAGACCGACGCGCAACTCGGACTCGCTCGCTTGAATCTCTGCTCGGGCTTGCTCGTAGCTGTATGTCGGAAGCGTCGCCTGAAAATGCGCGGTCCGTGTTACTGTCAGTATGTACATAGACACTCGGACAGCGCGGGTGACGTGACTGACGCGTCGATCTTCATCCCCCTCGTCATACTCCATCCCACGAAGCAGCACGGACAGCTTGTGCAACTTGGGAACGGACGGGACCAACTCGAGTACATCGTGCAGTTGATCGCGGACGTGCACCGTCCCGTCCGGGTCCGTCCTCGAAGGCGTCAAGACGAGCACCGTATTGGAGAGTACCACGGAGCGTAGGGTGTATGTTTTGTCTGCGGTGCATACCACGGCCTCCTCGGTGGGATGTCCTTTGATGGAGAGTCTGTCATGTTATTGGTATGGCAGTTACTAGTGTGCGGATGGATGCGGTGCTTACATGGGTTTGGTCTCTATCGCTGAATCAATGAGCTGGCATAGTTCGGGTGGGAGTTCTACCAGGCGGAACGTGCCTGCATCTCGATCGGTTGACGGGGAAAACCTGATCTCGAGGTCGCTCATCACTGTTTGGGTCTGACGTGTGTCCACCTGCTGTGTGAGCCTAATCAGGTTCCTCCCTTTATACAGTCAACTTCAAGTTCCTTATAACCCATACCCTTCTAACCCATGTGACCTTTCAGCCAATGGGCAATGACATACAGTTGATATGCTCATAATGCATAAAGTTGGGACCTACATTTTCGTGTGAATTCCTGGACCCGTAAGGGGACAGGTTTGTCATTCTAAATTCCGTGGGAATTTCGTTTCATCTGTTACCTTTTCGAGTTTGACCCCTTTCCCTTGGTGAAACTCCTTTCCCTTGGATTTTGAGTTATGGTTAATCAAGGAAACCCTAACCTTAGGTCGGGTTGACTCAACACTCGTATTCCTTTGTCACTGTACATGACAGCATATGACAAGACAATCACTAGGCTTACAAAATTTTTTGTTAATAGATAGTCAGTACTAAGGTGAAAGGACCCTCCGTGGAAAATGCAATGTTCTGCACTGCTTGCAGGTCCAGGGGTGCCCGGAGGGCCGTGGTATTTCATAGTCATCATTAGGAAAATTTCTTACATTTATGCATTATGAGCTTATGCATTATGAGCTGTATTCCTTAATTAGGATGTTCTGTTATATAATTATTATACCATGGCCCTACAGGCACCCCTGGACCCACAAGCAGTGCAGAACATTGCATTTTACTCCATGGAGGGTCCTTTCACCTTAGTACTGACTATCTATTAACAAAAAATTTGTAAGCCTAGTGATTGTCTTGTCATATACTGTCATGTACAGTGACGAAGGAATATGAGTGTTGAGTCAACTGACCTAAGGTTAAGGTTTCCTTGATTAACCAAAACACATAAGTCAAAATTCAAGGGAAAGGAGCCTGTGTGCAAACAAACACCACCAAGGGAAAGGGGTCAAACTTGAAAAGGTAACAGATGAAATGAAATTCCCATGGAATTTAGAACAACAAACCCATCCCCTCATGGGTCCAGGAATACTTGGGAAATGCCACCTGCAGTACTAGTGCTGAATTGGGTGCTGTAGATTCAAATGTACTGAGTGAGACATTGTCTTGGTTGAATGCCAGTGTAGTGATGTGCTGTACATGTAGGGAGCGTGACTTGCAAGTCCTCAGCTTTCCTTGGGAATGATAGATTTTGTTTCTATCATGGATCATAAGCTCAACTGACAAAATATTTCAGTGAATGTAATTAATTAATTATGTGTTTACCTTTTCCATGCTGTAAAGTAGTCAGTCAGTATGGGGTACTGTCCCAGACTCCCAGAGGAACAAGCGAATAGAAAGTGGGTGTGAGTATGACTTGTCCCAGGGGTTCCTAGAGGTAGTTGTATAGGTGGAAGGTGTAACCAAGATGTGTTGAGTAGTGGATGTAGATGTCCAAAGGTAATCCGGATGGAAACAAATGATAACAGAAATGGAAATCTGCACCTCGGATGGCAGATGGATACAGATGGAAGGCTTGGACAACGTACAACAATGACCAATGAGACCTTTGTTGAGAAGAGAATCAGAATCAGACAAAGAACCACCAGAAGGGAGATGTATTTGTAGCTAGTACAAAGGTTTTTATAGTTCAGGGCATGCCCCAGACTGTATCCGAAACCCTAACAGAGAATGATGACAGGTGGAGTCTGTACCTACAAAAACTTCTAGGTTCAAGGGTGAAACTGTAGGTAGTGTTAGAAAATACTACATGATTGTCAGTGTGAGGGAGATAAAAAGGAATCTGTCATCCCTGCATTAGACAATGACTCCGGGTCGTCCGATCCTATCTGATGGTACATACAATCACAACGCTGTCTCTAAAGAGTTATAGTTGTCTCTAGGGTGCATGAAAAGGGATAGATGACGAGAAAGGAATGAATCCATGTCACAAACATCGAGTCCAATCAACAATCTGAGCACAGATAAACACAGATAAACATGGAAAGGTAAACACAGACCTTGGACAATACTTGGATGGACACGGAAAGGAACAGATGACTTGATGAACACTTGATGATGATGGTTTCATATCTGGAAAATGGTGAAAAGAGGGGATACAACCATAGAGGGTGTCCAGCTCCTACAATGCCCAGGCTCTTCCTTCATAATTACCTCCCCACACTGGAGGGGTAGAGCCATTGGATTTCTGTGGGGGAGGCACTAAAAAATATTGGGCTCATTTGGCACATCTGCTAATGAAATGATGAAATGATGAAAGATTTTGGTTGTTGTAATGTGTCACATGGGTTGATGACAAATGAAATTTCTGGTAAACCTTGTCACACATCACATGGCCTAACAAATCAATTGAAATGATACAGCAGTATATCATGTGAGCAGAGAGATATCATGTGGAATAAAGGAGTATCAACTCTCCTCACAAGCAAGCAAGGTAATTTTCACACTAAACATTAACCCAACACAGCAACAAGGTCCTAAAACATCATCTCCATCATTATGAAACCTATTGACTTCCTCAAGGCCGTTGATCAAAAGAAGCTTCAAGATCAAACATGAGATTGAGCTTGAGTTGAGTTACATTTGAAGGCCAGTCAACCTAGTATCTTAGAGGCTGATGAGGAGTGGCTGGATAGCATGGGAAATCTGGTCATGGTGGACAAAGAGCATCTAATTGATGAACTGGATAAAGCTTCTGATTATGATTGTGCTGTTGAGAAGCTAGATGCATGGGAACAATCCACTATGTAGAAGTTGATGGCATACATATGTCAATAAGCCAGTGACACTGTCAAAAAGTACAAATATACAGTTTTTAAAAATTTTAATGTTTAAAATCTCAAAAAATACAACACTTGAACAATGAATTGAAATCCTGAACTGGCATTATGAACATGGTGGAAATCAGAGGAAGACTATTTTTATTTAATCTATTACTTCCTCCAACTTAAACAGCCCAAGATCTCTAATTGGCTTAAGCATGAGGTGGTGTGGCAAGATATGAGGCCAATGTAGATTTGACTCATTGAGTGAAACAGGTTCATTAGACACTTCATCCAGAGGGCACAAAAATATTAGACCTTTGGGTCTCCAAAGCAATGGTGGACAAGCTATTGTTAACTGGTGAGATTGTTTGTTAGAAGTAGAGATGTTTTGCAAATCTTGTATGTATTCCAGAAGCTAAGCAGCTTTAACTATAAAGTGATAGGTGACTGCCATGAGAGTAGTCTATCAATGTTCATTTATGTACATATGATTTACCAAGAAGCTATTGAAATTGATTTTTAGCAGCCAGGAGAGTCAGCATCAGCAAATTCTCACATCACTTTAAGGTACTTCATCAGCAAACCAGTCACTTATAGGTCCCCACTTGACAGCCCTGTACAGCACTGTACAATGATCTACAGTGCTGTACAGAGGGGACCTATCTGTACAGACATTTCCTGATTTGCTGATGTTAGAAAATTCTATTAAGTAATTCTGTGAGCTAAAGCTGTCAAAGTCCATAAAGCATTCAAGTACCAAGTGACACTCTGTGACAGCATAGTGTCACAGACAATGGACTTGGTAATTTTTTTCTCTGTCACTGTACCATACCTGTGGGTCACTCTTGTTGAAAGGACACGTACCAGTAGTCATGTGACCTCATATCAAGTAAGCATTACAAAGCAGTATATAAGACTCGTCTGAGTCTGAATAATAAATATCTCTCTTGATCTGCAACCGCTATCATCTCTGAGAACTCTCCTGTCCCAAAGGTAAGTACCCTAGACCAGTTCCTAGGGATCCTGTGTGGCAATGCCGGATTCCCGCTATTGCAACAGGTTATGAGCCCCGAGCTCCGACTGTGCGGAAACGCCGGACACATCTAGATGCAGAAATGCTCGATGTAACTGCCATCAGACTCTGGATGTAGGGGGTTGCTATGACCCTACATTCTAGAAGCTCTAACATTGTTCAGCAATGCGAACACTTTACTCGCTCCCTTCACCGGTACCAAGCTGACACATCATCTTTACAGAACCTACTATCAACCATGAGCTCCATCCTCACCACCATCCCCAAGATAAATGGCACCAACTACAAGTGTTGGGTCCAGGACATGGAATCCTTCCTCCGTTCCACTGGTTTTTGGAACCGGATGTATACTAAGCCTCGCCCCCAGACTGCTGGCGATGTCCAGGATGCCTGGGATGAGAATGACAATAAGGCACTCGGTGCCATGTGCCTCCGCCTCAAACCTAACATCCTCTCCCAACTCACCACCAAAGTCCTCGCCAAAGACCTCTGGGATGCACTCAAGGCCCTATATGATAAGGCCTCCATCGCCTCTGCCTACTCTGAATGGAAGGCAATGCTAGCCATCACCTTCCCTGACAACAACCATCCTGGCCCATCTTTCGCGAAACTCAACGCTTCATTCACCTGGCTGGAAGAACTCCAGCACAAGGTCCCCGACAACATCAAAGCCCTCATCACCGTGGCCAAGGTGCCCAAGTATGCTGAGACCCTACACCACCAACTCAATTCCGAAATTGATGCAGACCCCACCAAAACCAAGGTCCATACCATGGCCAAACTCGAATTGGTCCTCAATGCTGCTTGGCAGCACTATGTCTCTCGCCACCCTCCGCCTCGTCAGCAGGCAAACAAGGTCTCCAATGTGCGTCGCCAACAAGGCGATCCCTCCTTCAAGCAGCAGCGGCAGCAGCAGAAGGGGGACACCATGGAAAAGAAGGAGGAGAAGAAGGAAGACGGCAAGGGGAAGAAGCATCGTCAGGGCAAGTGCTCTGAAGAAGGTGAGAAGAAGTGCAAGGATTGTGCAGCCAATGCCGCTGAGGCATCCTCTGCCTCGTTCACTTTTGCAAACTTCCTCATGGAGCCCACCATCATAGATCCTGCCTCCACCGACTTCGACGAGTCCATCGCCGACCCTCGTGCCCTCGCACACACCACTGGCGCCACCCACTACGGCCCCCCCACTTTCCCTCAGGCCCAAGAGGCCATCTCTCTTGCTCACCGCATCGGCACCACCCCTTCTTCCGAGGTTGTTTGCACCCTCGAACCTGTCGCCTCCCACCGCCGCCACTACTGCCACCACTCGGCCTTCACAGAGGACGGTCCCTTTGGGATGAACCCTCTCCCTCGCCACCATGCCGGCCCCTCCATGCCCTCTCTTATCGAGCGCATGGAAACTCCCCGCATCGTTGAGCTTGACTCCGATGATGAGGACGATGTTGTCAGCCTGGGCAAGGAGATGGAGGTCGATGAATATGTGGAACAGTTCTTCAACAAAGCCTTGGATTGGTCAGTCCCCGATTTCCTTTGTCCCGCACTCGCAGGAACTGACGCGCGGATTTTTTCGCCTCAGATAATACGTAATCATGTTGTTCGTATACCTGTAGTAGATGCAATGGACATACCTACTACTGCGTTCCCTCTCGCTATGTGTGATAACTGTGAGAACCAAACCAGTAAAGGTAAAGGAAAACAAAAGGAGGAACATGACTCTCGCACGCCCGATATGTGGCTACTTGACTCAGGTGCTTCGGCACACTACACACATGATCTGGACGACCTAGTCGAATTCCAGAAATTCATCACTCCCTGGTACTCACAAACGGCTAATGGCCGCGCCAACATTGTTGGGCAAGGAACCGCCATAGTGTGCTTCCAGGGTAAACTTGTGCGGTTATCGCCAGTTATTTACATGCCTTTGTGCACCGTAAAGCTCATCTCTATGGGCACCCTCCTCAATGACAAGTGTATGACGGTTAAAACCTGTGACAATCACATCGACATGTTTGACAAATGCTCGTGCCAAGTCATCCTTAGTTTCCATTCACATGGAGACACACTCTATTGGATAAGGGTGCCCGTCGTGAAACCACAAACGGATCTTGCATCCCTTACCTCTGTTGATTATGAGTTACTTCATCAGCAACTCGGTCACCCCTCTCATGACGTACTCCGTGCTGCTAAGAAGCACGTTAAAGATTTCCCGGACATCAATATTCCGTCCAACCCTCCTATCTGTCCCAGATGTGAGATGGGCAAACAGCCCAACCGTACTTTTCCTCACAGCGAGACGTGCGCAAGCGCTCCCTTTGAGTTAATTCATTCTGACTTAAAATCGTTTGAAATTGAATCATACCATAAGTACAAGTACGCTGTCATCTTCTATGATGACTACACGTCTATGGCTTGGGTGATCTAATAAAAACAAAGGATCAAACTCTTCATGCAACCAAGCAATTCCACGCCTATGTGCGCACTCAGTTCAACGCCGTAATAAAACACTGGTGCTCTGATGCAGGGGGAGAATATACCTCCAAAGCCTTCACTGAGTATATGCGTGACAATGGCATTCATATACAACAATCCGCCCCTTATGCTCATCAACAAAACAGATGCATGGAACACCTCATCCGTACCATTATGGACAAGGCACAACCCATGCAATTACAGGCCTGCCTGCCTGATTCCTACTGGGAGTTCGCGGTAATGCATGCACTTCATGTATACAATTGCACCCCTTCCGCTCGACTCAACTGGAAAACGCCATCCGAGATGCTCACGGGCCAAAAGCCCACTTTTTCACATCTTCGTGTCTTTGGCTGTGGAGCTTACGTCCACATTCCGGTCGAAACCCGTGGCGGCAAATTACAACCTAAATTGCAACTGATGATCTACCTCGGTGTAGCCCTTGGCAGTGATTCAGATTATCTATTCATGCACCCTAACAACGTGCTCCATACATTGGCTCATGCCATCTTCGATGAGAATTTATTCCCTCAATGTTCTAAGGCTCAGCCACATCGGCCAGTTAACCACCCGCCTAAACCACACCCACACAATGACATGTCCTTTGACTCTGATTCAACCCTCACGGACCTCAAGTCAGATGTGGAATTCGCTCCTCCTGCTGTCCAACCTCGTCGCCCGGCCCCCAGGCCTGTCACTCCACCTCCAGCAAGGACACCTACAAGGACACCTACACCGCCTCCGGCACCTCCTGTTACCCCACCTTGTCGACAGCCACCTCTGCCTCCCACTCATCCTCAACAACCCCAACACAACCGTCATGCTGTTTTACGGCCCAGAAACATTTACAGGGAACGTTGTGACCCTGTTCAACAGCTCCGTGACATTGAGCACGCCTCAGATTGGCACAAACTTGTAGGAGAAGAACCGGCTGGACCTTCATATTCACCTGTTGTCCCTGGAGGAATGCCTCCATCCCCGACTCCGTCGGAAGATGACATTGAGTGCATCACCAGGGAAGGGGGAGACACATTGGTCTCATACCTCTGCAGCCATGCCTTCCCACTGGAAACAGAACAGTCCAACGTGAATTATCATGAATGGATGTACCGCGACATACAGAAACTGCCACCCAATGAGCAGACCCTCTGGCATAAAGCCTGCCACGATGAGTTACAAATACTCAAGGACCACAAGGTCTATGAAATCATGGATCGACCCAAAGACAGAAAGATCATTAAAAATTGATGGGTCTTTGATGTTAAAACAGACGGCAGAAAGAAAGCCCGGCTTGTAGCCAAAGGCTTCTCCCAAGTAGAAGGGATTGACTTCGATCAAATATTCTCCCCTGTTGTTCGCTTTGAGACAGTGCAGTGCATGCTCGCCCTCTCAGCAACAGAGAACTGGTATATTACTGGTCTCGACATCTGATCTGCCTATCTATATGGCAAACTGGACGAAGAACTCTATATGGATTTCCCAGAAGGTTTCATGCCTCCTCACCTCAAAGGGAAAGTCTTGAGATTACTCCGCACCTTATACAGCCTAAAACAAGCAGGATTAGCTTGGTGGCGCGAACTCGACAAATCCATGAAAGAACTCAGCTTCATGGGTCTTAAAACAGATGCTGGCCTATTCATTTATTGCAAGGGCAAAGAGCTTGTCCTAGCGATCATCTACGTAGACGACACCATCTTCTGCGGCCCAAACAAAACCTTTGTAGACAAGGTTAAAGCCGCCTTCATGAAGAGATGGGAATGTCGCGACTTAGGAGAAACACGCGAATTCCTAAGAATGAACATATGTCGAGACGGTCAAACCATTAAGATCAACCAATGAGAATACCTCGACAAAGTCATTGAGCGATGCAGTATGACTAACACAAAAATCGCCAACACCCCTCTTCCTCAGGGCTACTACCCAGAGAAGAATGATCTACCAGTCCAACCAGAACTTCGGACACGATTCCAACAGGTCATCGGATCATTGCTGTATCTTATGATCGGCACAAGACCTGACATCTCATATGCGGTTACCCAACTCGCCCGCATGCCAGCCAATCCATCAGAAGAGCATCTCAACAAAGCTCTGTATATCTGCCGGTACCTTCTAGGCACCTGAGACTACTCTCTTGTATATCAAGGTGGAACTGGTAAAGGCATTATTGCCTGCACCAATTCTGATTGGGGACAAGACAAAGTCATGTCTCACTCGCAAACAGGTTTCTACCTGAAATTCACAGATGGTGTGTTCTTGTGGAACTCACACTTACAAAAGACCACCGCTCTATCTTCTACAGAAGCTGAGTACATGGCCTTGAGCGACTGTATGCGCCAGGCTATTTGGATTCATCAGATGATGGAAGAACTTGGCTATCGCCTTGGCCCCATTCCCGTTTGTGGTGACAATCAAGGATCGTTCTTTATTGTGCAGAACCCAGTCACCAAAAAATGCTCCAAACATATCCAGATCCGCTACCACTTCATACGCGATGCTGTGATGTTATGGAAACAGGTAGAGCTACTCTTTATCCCAGGCACTGACAATCCTGCGGATATGTTCACAAAGAACCTTGGACATGTCAAGTTCAAAGAGTTCCACTCCCAGCTTGGTTTGGAATTCAACTCGCCGTCTTAGACTGTGTGGATGTTTCTATTTACTTTATATTCCTCACTTTTATATCTATGTATCTACCATATACTAGACAAGGGGGAGTGTTGAAAGGACACATACCAGTAGTCACGTGACCTCATATTAAGTAAGCATTACAAAGCAGTATATAAGACTCGTCTGAGTCTGAATAATAAATATCTCTCTTGATCTGCAACTGCTATCATCTCTGAGAACTCTCCTGTTCCAAAGGTAAGTACCCTAGACCAGTTCCTAGAGATCCTGTGCGGCAACACCGGATTCCCACTATTGCAACAACTCTGCACTCAAGCGCTCAACATTCAACATTCAATATTCAATATTCAACCACCACCACCACCATCAAGATGGCAACAATAACAATGATGTTGCTGTGCCATTGCCACACCTTGATTGACAATGGCATGACAATATTGTCATGCCACCACCCATGCCACCACCACTGCTGGCCAATGACGTCGGTAACACCACCATAGTACACCTGCCCTCCCCACTTCACTCACCCTCACCTTGCAGTGCTGACAGTGGTGGTAGTAACACAACAATGACGATGACCACCACCACCACCACCATGTGTCACATGTCAAGGTGGACATGTCTACCACCACACACTGTAAAGTAGTCAGTCAGTATGGGGTGCTGTCCCAGAGGAACAAGCGGATAGAAGGTGGGTGCAAGTATGACTCGTCCCAGGGGTTTCTAGAGGTAGTTGTATAGGTGGAAGGTGTAACCAAGACGTGTCGAATAGTGGATGTAAATGTCCAAAGGTAATCCAGACAGAAACGGAAACAGATGATAATGGAAACGGATATCCGTGCCTCGGGTGGCCGACAGATATGGACGGAAGGTTTACATCCACTATTCAACACATCTTGGTTATACCTTCCACCTATACAACTATCTCTAGAAACCCCTGGGACAAGTCATACTTGCACCCACCTTCTATCCGCTTGTTCCTCTGGGACAGCACCCCATACTGACTGACTACTTTCATCAGCAAATCACTTAATTGCTGGGTAGTACCTTACAGTGTTTTACAGTGACACAGTATCACAGATAGGTCCCCCACTGTACAGTAATCTAAAATGTGTTTAAAAATGGATTTAAATACCATACAAACAATATATTTTTTGCCTGTACACACTGTGAATAACTGTGCCAAAAACAGTGTTTTGCTGATGATACATCTGGAGCCCACTGCGAGGGGTTTTAGATAGTTGTCCTGAAGGTCACTAAGACTCACATCATAGTGCCCTTATTTTTTTCAGATCTATCCGCTCTCATCGTGACTACATCTGTGTAGCTCTCATACCACCTTCGACGCCGACCTCGTAACGACACTATTGCTATTTCTGTAATGCATCTGGGAACTATCCACACATATCCGATTCATATCCAGCAGCACGCATGGCTCGCCCGAGTTATTTCCTTTCTCTTCCATTATGAACTGCTGCTAATGCACCTAGATTCGACGCAAGTAATGTCACGTCGCTACCTTGATTCTTAGAGTACATCGATTCTCTTTCATCTGAAATAGCACTAACTGATGCACAGAAAATACAGGTATCTATCCAATATGCAGACATCGACGATGCCATTCTATGGGGAACGTTTCCCAATGCATTCGCACCTGATCCGGATTGGTTTGTGTTCGTATCTACTGTGCTAATGTTTTATCCAGGATGCGAGGCCGAGTGTCCATGCCAGCCACCAATGACACAGTTGGACACAGTCAAAACTCGATTGGATACCACGGACATCACCACAGCCAAGTATGCAATTATCTGAAGCACTCCGGATACGGTTTCATGCTCACCTGATTCATCCTACAACAACGAAGACACTGACCCATTCACGTCATCCCCAATAGCTGAAACCTACGCACCACAGTACATGGCATATGATCAGGCACCAAGTAACGTCGTGTTTGACGAAATTAACGCTAACCTTCCAGCTAGCGAGCTAGTAGAGGCGTCTGAGGATCCACATCCCACATGGACGGACCTGGATAGCATTTACACACCAGAGTATCTGGATATTCTAGCGCCGGTCTTCTCATATGAGATACCTGATACTCTTTCCCTTCCATTCTCGTACTCAGATCTCAATTACAAGGAGACCAATGCTAACCTTCTCCCCTATGAACCAGTAGACAAATCCGAGGATCCATATCCGTTATGGACATACGACAAAACCTCACCACCAGATGACTCTGCTGACCTCTTCTACAATGACATTGATGATATCCTCACACTCTATTATGAGAATGATGAAGTCGAGGATCAAGGTCCCGTATGAACAGAAGAAAACTGCATATACAATGAAGACATACCGGACATCTTCATCCCCATCCTAACCCCAATTCCATTTACTGTCCCTCATGCTGACATACCATGTGAAGCAGTAGATGATGATCTGAGATCCGTTGATCTAGATAACAAAGATCCTGCTGAATCTGTCATGGATGACCCTCCTACCCTTCATACCTGAAATATGCTCACTGACTCCTCCTCTAGTACCTCATCAAAACTGACATCACCTCCACCGCATCTGCACAAAACAAGCTCATTATATCCAGGCACTAATGGTTTGCAAAAAGTTACCCTTCTCGATTCTGTCTGCACAATATCGGACATACTCCCGAGTCTTACAGCATATATTGTGCATGTGTCATTGTACATCCAACTGCACATCCTTCGACTTTTCATCTTCATGATGGATTTGTTCTTCAAGCCTGTCTTCACACATACAAGGCAGTATCTGTTTGATCTGGGCATCTAAAATGCCTTCAAATCTGTGTCTAGGATGCATTGGATATCTCTCGATCTGATTGGGCATCATCCAGATGACCAGGAGGTCATCTGCACAACGTTCCCCTGGGAGGAGAGCAGTCCTCTAGACTGACTCTGTTATAGAATTTTCGCGATTTCTGTTCATATTTGACATCTCGTTTTCTAAATGGATCAATCGATGCTGTTGCATACTTTCACCCCTAGCAGCTCGCCACTTCAAACTATCATACAAACCAACATATCTGATGATCGCCATCCGACATTCGTCTCATATCTGTTCCATCCTGGGTTTCATCCGGTGTTTCTTCCATTTCTATGTCACAAGAAAAATCAAAAGAAAGCCATACGATAAGCATCCTAGTCCCACTATCCATTTCCCATTCTTGCAAAGAAAGAAAAAGTAATATCCGTGTCCAACAAACAAACTTACTACTTAGATATTCACTTCGAACACGTACAAGACACGACACATGTTGATCCAAGCCCACTGTATGATGAATCCAACATTAGCCAATAGATGTGAAAGATGATAGACGAAGCAAAGATGAGTAGGAAACTCACAACCCGGTGTTGTTTGATCTCAGTTCATCTTATACGTCTCATCCATCTCACTTTCCCTTCATCTGTTCTTCTTACATAGGGACTTCACTCGGATATGGATATGGACTCGGACCCGGACATCAACATGGAACACATGGATACATTTGGTTGCTACTATACAAGAAGGGGGAGAGACGCTACGAGAAGACTATATATGAGGACTATCTACAGGATCCTGAACACAACCTTCATCGCTGCCATTTTGGCGTATTCATTGCCCACCATGGCTGAGACCTCCGCCAGCTCTGCCTCACACACCTTGATCCATCCTTGGTTCTTGAGGATTGATGCCTTAAGCCTCTTGAACGCGCGCACACCCTTCTCGAATTCTAGGCTGTTGTGAGCCATTGTGCCCTGTGCCTTTGCCTTTGGGACCTTCTTCTTCGGGGTCTCTTCCTCCGGGTCATCCAAGTCATTGAGGTCAATAACCTCTTCGGGTTCTCGACAAGCATAATGGGTAGGACGAGCTATAGAAAGTTAATAAAGTAAAAAGGAATACAACGACTGACCACATACCTTTGGCCTTCCCCTTCCCTTTCCTGTCTGTCCTGACCTCTTCCGCCTCTGTTGCTGGTGCCTTGGACTGCCCCATCAACTTCGTGCATTTGATCTTCAACTTGCTGCAATGGAAGCAGGTCTGTCCCTTGGGTCCGCGACACAGATCTGCCCGAGAGGTGCACGACCAGCATGGATTCTTGTGCGTGATGATGGGAGGACCCCCAGTCAACTTCTTGATGAGTCGACGCTCATCTTCCTCCTCCTCTTCATCTTCCACCATGACCTGGCTGTGCTGTAGACACAGACGATCAGAAATAAACAGAGTAGAGAATGGAAACATGTACCTTTGGGCGACCAGGGACTGCCATGTATGGGATGAGCACACTTGATGCCCCGGACACCTGTCCCATCTCGCTCGTTTCCATTGTAGGGGGTGTGCATCAGCAAATCAGGAAGTGTCTGTACAGATACAGTAGGTCCCCTCTGTACAGTGCTACAGTGCTGTACAGGGCTGTCAAGTGGAGACCTATAAGTGACTGGTTTGCTGATGTGGATGCTGTCTTCATCATGTCAACCTTTGACCCCACATTGCTATCTGTTTGGCCAGACACGTCTTCCGACCCTCCTTCCTGTTTGTGCGACGTGGATCCACCTTCCTTGCACTGTCCACTGTTTTCGTCTGCATGTGCTGATTCGATTCGAGTGTCCTCCATCTCTTGGGGAATCTTGAGGGTTGGTTCTTGAGGGACCTGTCATATCCCTGAATTTCGCCAAGTCCAACTCTGGCCAACTCTGAATAGACCTTGCGCCAGATGCACCGGACTTCCATGGAGTTGCACCTCCGGACTTTGGTCCCTTTTATTATCTCCTTTTATTCTAGTCTCATTCTTGTTAACTTACATTATAGTTTGTATTGCCTCTTCGGCATTCGTATTCCTCCGTGTTCTGTGTTCTGTGTCGTACTCATCCTATGTACATCGCCTTCACGTAGTGTACTCTCTCCATTCTTCCGGTCCGGAGTCCGGAGTTACACCGGACGCGTAGTATATAAACTCTTGTATCCTCTGTACTTTCCTCCATTACAAATATCAACGAAGTTTCCTCCCTCTCGAGTCTGATCTCTCTCAATCTCCATCCTCTATTCTCTACCTCTATCTCTTCTGAAATATGAGGACATGGGACTTGATAAGGGTGCGACACATACGTCCTGTGCCAACGTCCTCACCCCCTCCGCCTCCATCTCCATCTCCGAACTCTCCATCGACCTTCGCGTCAAACCTCTGACCCTACCCTCTTCTCTGTCTCGGATCTCCGCCGGACTTGACCCGGAGGACCCGGACTTGACAGGACCGGCCGATCACCTCCTTGAGCCTCATGTCCACAATGGGCAGCCACCTGCTTGTGTTGTTCGGCTTCAGACGACCACTTCTCAAAGAAGGGCTTGGACTCTTGCATGCCCTCTGCCGCTAAGGAGTTGATGAGTGGTTCGACCCCGAGAGCCCATGTGGCCAACAGACACCTGTGAAGCTCACTCTGATTGACGAAGTTAGTAAAACGGGAATGCCACACAGCACACCATGCACCAGAGAGGCCCTCCATGCAGCCACCCATATCTCCTGATCCTCCACAAGGATTTCCTTGTCATCTGGACATGTCTTGACCAGAACCAAGCCAGTTTCATTGGCGGCATCGAGTTCGTGTTGTGCCACTATCTTTGGGTCATTGGTGGTAAGGGTTTGAGAGAAAGAAAGGAGATCATCAAATGAGTCCATGAGGAGAAGTAAAAGAATAGGGGAAAGAAGTAAAGAAGAGAGAGAAGAAGCAAGACTTAGTGTGTTTGCACCGACTGCGTTGCAATTTCAAACTCCACACCACCGATTCATGTGACTGACTGGGGACAGTCAGTATTCAAGTCCTCTGCAGGTGTAGGAGCTACACGCCTGTTAGGATTTCTTCCTTCATTCTTACATTCTCCCAGATTATCTCATTCTGACCGATTACACATATGTTTGTATTCCATTCTCGTTCCGCTTATCCAAGCAGGATTCCATCTCGTCGTATATAAGGTCGCTCACCTCGCTCCTGTATTTTCCCATCTTCGGAATAGTTACTCGTTCGCCTGTCATCGTGGTTCGCTTTGAGTCACCGCTGCGCGTTGCCTAACATTATTCCAAAGATCCCTTCGACTCAACCCTTACCACTGAATCCTCACGCTCGTAATGACCAAACCATCCTTCTTGATCTGGCGGGACTCTGGCGCCGTCGAACCCGCCGACTCGCCACCTTCCATGCCCTCTACACCCCCGCGTTCCTCCCTTCAGATGGAGCTCGACTTGGATGAACCGACGAACGCGCAACCCCCGCACGGTCTCGCCGAAACTCAGGTCGCCTTTGATTCTCTCTATCGTACGTGGTACCTCATGTTCCAACGAAATCCTGCCTTGGCGGGGCCTCCTCCCATGCCCCCCAATCAACCCGCTGTCGCACACCGCGCGTACTCTCCCCTGCCACGTGTGAACCTCCCTGTCAAACCTCCCTCGCGCGCTCTTGGCAAGTCACTTGCCGCCAAACCCGATGCGTATGATGGTGACAAGTCGAAGTATGTCCAGTGGTGGCGGACGGTCAAGCTTTACCTTGCTGGTTTCGACACCGAACCCACTGATCAGCAGAAGATCCTTATCGTCCTCTCGTACATGAAAGGTACCAACGCAGCTGGACGCTTTGCCGATCTCTACGTCACACAAGGACTCCACCTGTCTTCGACCTTCGCTGATTTCTCCGATAAACTCGAGGACGCATTCCGCCCTGTGGCCATTCAGCGCATGGCCGAAAAGCAGTTGCTCGAGCTGCGACAGGACAAAGAGACAGTCGAAGATTTCTTCGTTCGAATGAAGCATCTTATCATCGAGGCTGACTATCGCATTGACGCCAACTCTCGGCTCTTAATCAACATCCTTCGGAACGGTATCCACAACGAAGTGGTTGAATATGTCGAGCGCTCCCAGCCCGAACTACTCAAGTCGCACTCGTTTACAAGGTGGAAATCTGCCCTTGTCCGCGCGGATCATGTTCTCTCAGAGATTGCGGACCGGAAACGGAGTCGTGGTGCTGGTGGAGGGACCTCCTCGTTTGTCTCATGGAACCTGCCCTCCTCTGCGAAATCGACGAACTCCACCCCTTCAGCCGCTGTTACTTCCTCTCAACCATCTACCAAGGTTGATGTCCATCCAAACCAGCCTGGGACGTTTGGCGGAAGTGGAGTTCCTATGGATATTGGTAAGGCTCGTGCAGAAGGGAAGTGTTTCAAGTGTGGTGGTACCTGGCCATGTGCAACCCATGCCCGCCCTCGTCGCCATGACGCACGTTTCATCGAGTTTAAAGGTGCCAAAATCTACTATCAGAACATGGAGGGTTTGGCAGACGCAATGAAGATCGTCGAAAAGGAACAGGGTTTTGTAACCGGGGTGTAGTTACTGGTCGAACTACCTCCCCGTCCTGTACGTCGTCAACGCAGTTTTTCAATCGGTTCTCAATCCTTGACGACGGAATGGCCAACCCTACTGACGCGACTGATATTAGTGAGCTGTCAGTTCCTGCCCCTCATGTTGCTGATATCTCTTCCCCCTCTACTTCGACAACCTTACCTTCCCCGCCTCTTCCGCCTATCACTCCAACATTGCCACCCATTGATTGTCCACCTGCCACCCAACCGACCACTGCTCTGCCGCCCTTTAGTACACCCACGGCTGCCAGTGCCCGCGCTCATCCCGAGAAACATCGTGTCTGGAAAAATGGTAGGTTAATGTGGGTAAACACTGTTGACCCTTGGTCCATTCGTTGGATCAAGGCAGTTGTTGACGGTCCTGACGAAAAGTGTGCCTGCGCACACCTGCGTTCTTTTGTGCACAACTCGCGCGTCGCCGAGGTTACCTCCTCCCTTATTGCAGACTTACGGGCCCTCTCAGCTGATGATGCCCATTGGGTCCTTCGTGACCTCCAACACCGCCCGAAGTTCATCCGTCGCGTAACCTCTTCCCCAAATTCCCTTGAGTTACCTGCTTCCATTGTCACTAACGACTCTCGGGAATTTCAGGTCACTACTCTACTCGACTCTGGCTGCACTGGCTCATCTATCGACCGGGGCTTCGTTCTTGCAAAGGGGGTGAACACCCACAAACTCCCCCGACCCATTCCTGTCTACAATGCTGATGGCACTCATAACTCCGCAGGTCAAATTGAAGAGTTCGTCGTTGTCGAACTGAAAATCCAAGACCACTCGGAACAGATTGCATTAGCGGTTACCAACCTTGGAACTAACACGATCTTCTTAGGTCATGATTGGTTAAAATTGCACAACCCACTGATCGATTGGAAACAAGGGACTGTTACGTTCCGATGCCAAGATGATCATGTCCCAGACCTCATTGATACAGACGACGATGACGATGATGAAGACGAGGAACGGATCCGTTTCCATGGCGGCGATCGGCTGTTTCAGTTGGATGTTGACACTTGGATTCGAAACGTGTCTACGGATATTGCAGCTGCGGCTAACCAACAGAAGGCCAAGAAATCATTCAAGGAAGCAGTACCTTGCCACTACCATGAATACAAGGACGTCTTCGCCAAAGAGAACTTTGATGAACTCCCCCCGCGTCGACCCTGGGACCACGCGATTGAGCTGCTACCAGGTGAACACGTCATTGACTGTAAAACATATAATCTTTCAC